>OW386550.1:31365404-31965404 GCA_936435175.1 Glyphotaelius pellucidus
TGTCGTAATAATATAGTTTAAAAAAAATTAGACTTGATAGACGTCTCAATACGTGTCATTGGTAGTATTACATGATAGGTCATTTGAATCAAATACCCGAATGGTTACGAAGATAGCCGATCATATCCTATCTACAGGCCGGCATTTTCAGTGAGCGGTTCTCCCATTGGTATATTTATGGTTCTCCCGCTGTAGATGTGGGTGGTTTGTTATATTTATGATGCAGATTAACAGAGAGCATCCTTTGGAATAGACATTTCCAGCTAGATATTCATTGTAAATACGATACGATAATAAACAAGACTCGTAATGAGATGAACCGAAGTAGTATTGAAAACTCCCTATAATCAGAATTGTATTGTTAATCAGAGAAATTAATAGAACACCACAATTACCAACGAGGAAATAGTCGACTGTTTCATACAGTGAATTTACTACTAGCGACTCTATAGCGAAAGATTTACAGGCCATACATTTGTAATTAAAAACTCTTGAAATTAAAATGCACAATCATGTGAATAATGTTTCAATACATCAGATTATTACATCTGCAAGTAATGCACACAGTACACACCAAAAAAACTAGCTTTACAATAAAGCTTCTAACGCTAAAAAAGCGAGCTTTTCAAAAGGACATCACCTCATTTCGACAAAATTAAAAAATAATGTTCGTTCAAATGTTTCCGAATTTTTTTTTCTTTATTCAATGTTTTGATGGTTACTTAGTTAGTGGATTTTTCGACAACCATACTTGGCACATGCCCTTGTTATGGTGGTAGATATTTTGGGTGAATGTTTAAATTTTTGTGTTTATTATTATCATCGTTACAAAAAGCATCTGTAACCAAGTGTGTGCACACTTTATGATCTCGGTGTGTGGTACATTCAGTATTTGTGCATAACAATTGTGCATCGGTCGTATCGGAAAGTTACCCTCTGGACTGACATACAACGGATCGACTTCGACTCGCCAACATCTTGAAAGTCATTTGTCAATGCTGGAATTAACTGGAGGTCATTCTGGAAGGATTTTTGGAAACGGAAGACATCTACTTTTCCTGCAACTGAACGGGCCTTTTGGCTGGTAGCCAATGTTTTACAGACGATCTAATCTCAAGATGTGAGGTTCTTTTTGAAATCTACCAAAGGAGTTTTCTGCATGTCATTATCACACCATAAACCTATTTATTTAAGCAAGTCCTTTTGCAGGCAGCGTCAATTTCAGGGTGTATTTTTGGTGCTTATATATTTTGTGTTTCAAATAACTTCTTTTCATTTTTAACAAAAAACTAATCCTTACATTCAGTTACGTTTGCCATGAGTAGAGTTCTCATTGCTTATAAATAGTATTCAATATTTCAAAAATTCTGTATTACTGGCATTAAACCTGTGGTATATTATTATTATTACTGGCGTTTTTTCACCTGAAAATAATATTTGAAAAGTGTAGCACTAACTAAATGTGGTAGAAAAAAATTGCAAAAACAGTTGCATGAATAAATTGAGCTCCATAGATCGTGATTAAAAAGCTTAAAATTTATGCAGGAAAAGCTTTGTAAATTGTATAATACCAGGGTCCTCCTTTTTTCAGATAACATGTGGGAAATGCTAAAATGCTAAATGGTTAATCTGCTAATCTATTTGTATTATTCTCTACTTTTTTAAAACTGTTTATATAAAAAGTTTGTATTACAAAATTTTACCAATTGTACCAAAAAAAATTGTTTATAAATAAAAAAAAATAAAATAAATTAAAAAATTTAAAAAAATACCACACAAAAAAAATCCACAAAACTACACACTACCATCCAAAAGGACCTGTTTACTGTTTTTACAAACCAAAAAATAGGGTTTACTAAAAACCTAGTTTTAAGTATACATGGTATAAGTATATAATATGGAAGTGAGCGTCACTCAAAACAAATAAATCTTTTAATTTTTAATTGAAATTGTGCTACTAAATAAGTTTGCTGTTTGAAAAACCAAAAAATTTTATTGCTTTTATTATATACTAGCTTTTACTCGCGGCTTCGCTCGCATGGGATTAGGGGGAAATTACTGTAGCGCTTGCACTTATCAATTATCCCCCCTTCCCACCCCCCCCCCCTTCCCACCCCCCCCCCCCCCTTCCTCCCTTTACCCGTTCTATATTCCATACATTCATTTCCGGTACTTTCAGTTTTCAAACAGCTCGCATGCTACCTAAATTTTATAATGCTAGAGCTCACCAGTAGTAAAAATAAAGAATAATCCGATTTGGTGAAGTCGTTCGGAAGTTGCGCGTACAAACATTTCGGAAATTCATTTTTATTTATATGGATAGATAAATATTAACTACGGCGCCTTAAATAAAATTATGACGACTAAATATGACGCCTTAAATAAACTTTCCCGCAAATATATCAACATCATTTCCACGGCTACGATTGGTTTTCTGACGTTAGCAATAACTCGCTTTTGTTAGCGACAGAAAACGTACGTTAAATATTATAATATATTTATATTTATAATTTCATAACGCCAAAGCTTACCATTGTATACAGACTAAAGTACTCGCATATAATTAAGCGTTCTATTGGTGAAAGAATCATTAAAATCTTTTTATTGGTTAATGCCTGAAAGCGTGACAAACAAACTCGAGCAGTTTCGCATTTATAATATTAGTATAGATTATGAATCAGAATTATCCGAAATTTTAGACACGATTAAGCAGAATAAAACCAACAAATCAGCGTTCTTTCTCTCTCAAACTTCCCATTTCCTGAAATGCTGATGAGATGCTAAATTTCCACAAAAAATGAAAAGAATACTGATTCGTGGAATTTCCGCATTTGCGACGGTTAGGATTCCCGCTAAGACGGGCTCCTTAAATCCAATCAATCGCACCTCGCTGCTCTCATAAATTGG
Organism: Glyphotaelius pellucidus; assembly: GCA_936435175.1. Taxonomy (NCBI): domain Eukaryota; kingdom Metazoa; phylum Arthropoda; class Insecta; order Trichoptera; family Limnephilidae; genus Glyphotaelius; species Glyphotaelius pellucidus. The sequence continues at coordinate 31,368,312 of OW386550.1, forward strand.
TTTTGTCTTCCGGGTTCCGGGTCCGGTCTGGAGTCGGAAATTGAATCGGGAAGAACGAATTGTGATCTGCTATTGAATAAATGACATGACGTATCGGAGAAATTTCGATGATTTTTATTCAGAATTTATTTGAAATAATGGTTTGTAGAAATGAATGCTTAATTATTAAAATTATTAATAAGTTAAATTAATGTATTATTATCATGATTGTGAAGTCCTCGAACCCATAAGCTTGTTTTCGCGATAAAAACATTACGAGACTTATGTATGACGTATGAGGCGTATTTGACTTATTAATTGTTGTTGAAAAGAATTTATAATTGAAATAAATTTATTATTATTGCAATTAATGTATTACGGGATTATTGAAAATTAATAATTAATTTTTGTATAACTTCTTGCCCAGATTTTTTCATTTAATGATACTACCCTAGCGCGTTTAATTCTGATAATTATTTTCACTGATTTGGAATTTCTATATAAAATTTAAAATGATGATTTTTTAATTTTTTTATATGAATTCCTCACAAGAGTCTCATCTGCTCCCGCCTGGAGCCAGTGAAGCTATGGCATACCCAATTGGGGTATGTCGTGAGGCTGAAGGTGGTTGGGAGGGGAAGGAGAAGAGGAGTAGGAAAGTGGGGAAGTACCTGACTATTCGAATCTGGTCACTAAACACAGCTAAATCCATTTCTATTAACGTTTCAACGGTGGTTTTACACCAGGGTGGTGCTGAGAGTATCTTCCATCCTGGAATATACACAAATTAATCAAGTAAAATTTATTTGCCCAAGCAAACCAAATTGATTACCAGAATTGAAGGTGACCAAAATTACTTGCATTGATAGACTTTCGGATTCCGCTACTACGTAGTACTGGAAGTCAGGATTTATTTCACTGCTGAAATTTTAGAACTAACTACCATATGTATTCCTCTTTGCCCAGAATACCAATGGAGGGAAGTAATTAAACCGAGTAGTAGATATCTTCAATTTATCACTAAACAAATACAAAATGTTGTTACTGAGGCATTTCAGTAATGTGTAATAAATTCTTTATAATTTTTACTATTAAAGTTTTTACTGTTCTGTATAATTAAAACCCCTAAACAGGGCGCTAATAAGTAACAAATATATAAATAAAGTGCGCCCTACGGGTAGTTTCCATAACACGTTGATGAATTCAACAGCTCGACAGTGAAAAGACTTGCCGGCCACAGTGTTTCCTCCCACATACAGTATGATCTCTTCATTCACGTTCATACCCTCCTCTTCTTGAAAAGACCCTCGCCACAGCATTCCTAAGGATGACATATGTCTAAAGGAAATTATTTTCTAGAAACCCGATTCTTCATGAGGATACAGATGCATTAAAAATATTCTAGATAACATGAAGAAGAAGGAATATGATACGAAGAAAATAAGAAACGGAGCGCTTGCCGATGACTTATATTACAAAACACAAAACAAGTAAATAAATCAAATTTTTCATAACTTAAAAGAATTTATCAAAGTCCAACTAGCCTAACAGAACAAAGGCTTGCCTTATGCGTCCTGAAAAACACAGCTTTCAAAACAAAACCCATTTCCTCACCAAAATTGCACATTCAAATACATCACATTCAATCAAGATCTGAAATAGCAGATACGGAGTTGTCCATATTCATTCAGTTCATTCAGTTGAGGGAGTTTAAAATATACAAAGTTGGTATAAATTGAACACCCACATTGCAAGAGATTTCACTAGATTCGCCTACATATTGTTACGTTACAAGAATAAGGAATCGAGTCTTAAGTACCGTCATGTTTCGACAGTCAGCGAATCGAGCCCTAAAATACTGTTGCACCGCGGGACGGTAATGCGCAGGCGCATCACCCCTCCCGCGACCCACGGATCAGGAGACGCGCCGCACACCGCCATTCAAACCAGTCTTCAGCAAGCGAGCTTCCCGGGCCCACGTCCCGCGCGAACATGTGCGACACAAGTTCAGTTTCGCCGGTTGTGCACTTCCGGTGTCCGCATGGACGCTGCTGAGACCGGGAGAACAAGCGCGTAAAGCCGCTGTTGGCCCATAAACCAAACGTGAGTCAATTACCATGTTACCCTTTGTGTGCAATTAAATGTTTTGAAGCCCTAACCACGCGTGTAGAGAGCAGAGACTGACGTTCAAACTAACTTTCAGCTAGGATCGTTCCTCTTATGTATTATTGTGTCTCCTAGAATTGAATAAACTATTTATGTGATAACCTACCGTGTTTTGCTTGTCGAGAGAGGCCCTGGGGGGATGGAGAAGCGTGAAGTTCCGAACCACAAGCACTAGCCTTGAGGTTAAGAGAAAACCCTGCTTGCACCGAACCTGAGCTAGTTTTTATTTGGGGCAGATACAGCAACTAATTTGTATTAAATATGTGGGAGCTTTCTCCAACCCTGCCGATAGCATCAGCACGCACGCTGACGCTAACACTGGCGCTAAACGTGGGGCCATTTAAATTTTTTTCTGTTCCACCACGGCCTCGTTCCCAAGCAACAATTGTAAACTCTGAAATGTTATTATGATGTATTGTTTATTCCCAATTGTCTAGCACTTCCAACAGGAATCTCGGCGCGAACGTAATTTCGAATCACAATTTAAATTATTACGGGCGCGATTTTATCATTTGTGAGTCGTCACTCGACAAAATATTACCGGTATTCCAACGCAAGGTGCCCAACCTAGGAAGTTGTCGCTGCGAATAATACAGTGATTACAAAGTGTCGGCCGATTAAAATTGCTATTTTCAATACAAGTGAATAGTGGAAATAAACACAAATTAAAGAAGAATTTATTCAACAATTAAAATCATGTACATGATAAACAAATCATCCGCTTGGTCTCGAAAGTGCTAAATATTTTTAATAATATACTATATTGCAGCACGCTGGTACGTCTCTTAAACGGACACTTGCTGACACCTAGGGAACAAGTGGATTTAAATTCTTTCTGTCATTTGACAATTAAGTATTTTTGACTCTGTCGTCTGCTGAAACCGGGTCATGCCGAATCACATTCGAATAATGCAAAAAATACTAAATTCGCGTTGACGTGGATTCCTTGACATCTGACACTATAATACCTTGTCAATTGACAAAGAAGGTAATATCTTGTCGAAAAGACGAAGGGAATTCGCGTGTAAATACCAAAAATTGGTGCTGTATAAAATCAGGCTATAGGAAGCCGCGTAATGAAACCATGCCCCCAAGATATTGTTGAATTCTCAAACAAATTACTTCCACGAAAACTTGTGAAAATTTTTTCGATTTTTCCTTTTTTCGATTTTTTTTTAATTTTCGAAATTTTTTTTTTCCAAAACGCTTGGAGTTTTTCTTAAAAACGCATGGCCAGAGGAAAATCGCTGCTCAAATTTTCTCCAGTTTCGGACTCTGAAAATTTTTCCGATTTTTTCCTTTTTTCGATTTTTTTAATTTTCGAAATTTTTTTTTCCAAAACGCTTGGATTTTTTCTTAAAAACGCATGGCCAGAGGAAAATCGCTGCCCAAATTTTCTCCAGTTTCGGACTCTGAAAATTTTTTTTTCGATTTTTCCTTTTTTCGATTTTTTAATTTTCGAAATTTTTTTCCAAAAACGCTTGGATTTTTCCTAAAAAGCACGTGGCCAGAGGCAAACCTCTGCCCAAATTTTCAAATAACCCAAACACTTACAAATACGCGTTTTTTCGCAGAAGCATTTTGTAAAAAAAAAATATATATACGTCCCCAGTGGTCAATCCCTGGCAAAAATTTCTTTCCAATTACGGATAAAGAGTCGAGTTCTCGTTTTTCTCCCAACGTAAGGTCACCCTGACACGACCCTATACACTATGGAAGTCCCTCAAGTCACGCTGGGTATAATCCCCCACATTTCTACGTCAAAAAAGGAAGAACTACTACAGGCCCTGAGAAGTAGAAAGATTTCTCCCAGGAATAAATCCAAAAAATGCCTTATTCAATATGCTTCTTTCTTCAACAAAAAGTACATCAGGAAGCACGTCACGTTCAAGGAAGAAGACATCGTCTGGAGGAGAAACAACACTCTGTCACAAGGTGCGCTGTACTTCTCTGCCAAATTGGCACCCCGTTTTGTAAAGACGAAAGTTCTAAAGAAAATCTCAGACCTGGTTTACCGATTGTCCGACATCTCTGGTAAACACATAGGTAACTACCATATAAAGGACATTGTAAAAAGTGGGAACATGGAAACAAACTCCATTGCCACGCCCGTATAACCCCAACGGTTATTCCTTGACTCCTAGCAACCATTCGTCTACACCGTGACATGGATCACTATGGAAGTCAACCTTTTTTTGTTTCGTCACTAATGAGCGGCCTCTCGTAAACGATCGTCACTCATTAGGACACTCAAACGAAACCTTTCTAGCTCTGGCACAGTGGTGTCAACTGTAGCCAAAGTCATGGAAGAAATTATAATTCTCCCTTGTGGTTTCGTTTCATTTTTATTTTATTTTTTTTTGTATAAATATCTCGTCATCATCAGTCATTCGCCTCTAATTGCTGCCCCAGGTGTCAAACCTTGGAAACATCGTTTTTCTAAGCATGCACACCTCTACCTGAAATTGATCACTTCGGAGAAAGGAATTCCCTGTGGCTTACTGCAAGTAGTCAGAGACTACGTGCCCAAGGTTTTGTGCATCGTCACAACTAGCAGCATCATATTTTCACATCATCATGTCATACCTCGTCACCCCTTTCTAAATGTTAGAAAAATCTTTTTTGTACATTAAATATCGGCTCCTCGCCAAAGTGCATCTAACCCTTATGTCATATGTAGTTAAATTAGGTAAGCAAACCTGTGTAAACCCACGGCGGTATCAGATGTTTGCTACCCGTTCTAAGTTTTTTTTTCTGTTTTTTAAGAAAATAGAATGGCGCTCAATAAATAACCCAAATTGCTCTAGCTCTCCCCAGAACTGGATGTGGAGTCTGGAAAGTATCGTTATAAAAGGGACAACTTTCAACGTGCCTCTTCATTAACGATAAATTTTTTTACAACATTTCAGCAACATTGAGTCACCCCGGGTCTCAACTGCTCAAACTGAAATTTTGGGGTTGCCTTGTTGTGACTTATCACGTGCAAAGTACGAGGTCACAACAAGAAGCCAGGTCTCCAAGTGAACCACCCTGTGAACAACCCATCCCATTATTATAATTTTCATAACACCAAGGTGTGTCCATCGCAGTCTGTTTAAGTAAGTAAAACCTAGAAGGTCTTAAACACTCAAATCGGACCAATGTAAATAATTTTCCTTGTCAAACAACGATAAGCGCATGTCTTGTATTGTTGCTACCATCGTACGTGTAAGTACAACAAAAGTTGTACCATCACGATACGATACTCTGTGCGTAACCAAAAGGGTTGTACCACAAAGGATCTCTTTTGCGGTAAGCTTAGATGAAATTCACATTCCATCAGCACGCCAAAATTTTTTGTCCCTTAATTGTTGAAGTATAAAATCTTGGCCAGATCTTCAAATATGTTTTTGCCTTTGTGCAAGTCTTTAACGTACGCTAATATGGATTTATTATGCTACGGTATTGTTGTACTAAGTACATCAGTATGTCTCGCCGTCTGTATTGAATAGGTACCTTTATATGAACGTTAACCTTTGTTGCCATCATAGGTGGGAACCTTATAAAATCTGCCGTCATAGATGGGAATCTCAGAATATCTACTAAATGCGATACGGGGAGCCCGTTATAATTACTCTGTGGGTTTTTGTCAGAAATGTCATAAATACCTAGTCTTTTGCACCTCCCTTCAATACTGGGCAACCCAGTTGTAATTCGTTCATTGTTATCCGTGAAGACGTTATAAAACTTACTTGCAAATCTTTTGATCTCGCAATCTTGTACGCTATACGTGAAGACGTTATAATACTCACCATGAATCGTGCGAACGAAATAATATCAAACCTTTATGTGTGAACTACTCAATGTAGTCCACACCCCTTTTTTGTAATCATTAATATGCCCGTGGACTTCCTGTCACAAGAACCCAGGAACTATCTACTATCTCAAAAGGACTAATCATACGCTTCACTCATGATTATGGGGCATCGTGTCGTGGGAGTTAAGTTGATGGACACAAAAACACCTAACTCGTTGTCTGGGAGACGAACAAAGAAAATCCCCAGGTTTGTGAGATTTGAGCAAGGGTCTGTCATTTCTCGCAAACAAGTAGGAGAATAAAACGACCCCTAATCTTCTGCCCAATACACGTAGAGGATTAGACTTTTATGTCAGTGTATTCTTTTGTCCAACACTACCAAATATTATTGTAATGTGCCAGGATGGCTGCTGTAGACCTTGTTTCACCTCCACCCAGAGGTCGAATTTCGGAAATAGCCGAGTCCCCAGCAGTTTTCTTCGTTCAAATGTTCCCAACTATCACCCCTCCCCTTCCTCGAAATTATCCGTGAATGGGGATATATGCGTTACGCACTTGGCGTTTCGTTTGTCAAATGGGACAATCTTCATACGCGGATCCTTTCAACTTCCTACTCCTTTCCCAGTTGTCATTATTGTAATGTGCCAGGATGACTGCTGTAGACCTTGTTTCACCTCCACCCAGAGGTCGAATTTCGGAAATAGCCGAGTCCCCAGCAGTTTTCTTCGTTCAAATGTTCCCAATTATCACCCTCCCCCTTCCTCGAAATTATCCGTGAATGGGGATATATGCGTTACGCACTTGGCGTTTCGTTTGTCAAATGGGACAATCTTCATACGCGGATCCTTTCAACTTCCTACTCCTTTCCCACTTTGTTATAACTAATCTTGTACGCAATGTTTTGTTTTTCGAAAGTAGAAAAAATGCTACCGTATAGACGTGAGCATAGGTCATGGAAGACCAACTTCTTTCGAATGGGGAATTTTGTTATACGTACAATCCCTCAACCACGTATTCTTGGAAATGTATTTGGTAAAGAAAAAAAACCAAAAGGGGTTACACAGAACCTGTCCTTGAATACGTACCTTTGTAACATGTATTAGGAATTAGCCACATTTAGTTAGCTCTCTCTCCGTCTCTCTCTCTACACGCCAAACAAATCCAACTTTTTCTCAACATGCACACTTGTTTCTCTCCAAACTTTTTTCATCATTGGTCTACTAGGCAGGTAAACTTCAAGAATTTTGTTCTAATAATAATTTTTGCCGGATTAAAAAAAAAAAAAACCAGCAGCTCTGCACCCTATCTACATCTGCGCCTCTTCATGCTGCCCTCGCTACCGTCACGGAGGTCCCTTGCCTTCAATCCCTGCGTACCAAAAGCACCCGACCGCATCTAACATAACCTAGTGTGAGTCGTGCGTGTAGTTGCGAATTGTATCACCACAAAGAACCGACACTCAAAACAAACCCGAGCACGCCAGCTCTAGGTTGGTTCCTGTTCCTGTTGCCCTTGTGCAAATGTTCCTGCTGCCATTATGCAAATATTCCTGCTGCATAATACAAATGTTCCTGTTGCCCTTGTGCAAATGTTCCTGCTGCCATTATGCAAATGTTCCTGCTGCATAATGCAAATGCTCTGCTGCCATTATGCAAATATTCCTGCTGCATAATACAAATGTTCCTGTTGCCCTTGTGCAAATGTTTCTGCTGCCATTATGCAAATGTTCCTGCTGCATAATGCAAATGCTCTGCTGCCATTATGCAAATATTCCTGCTGCATAATACAAATGTTCCTGTTGCCCTTGTGCAAATGTTCCTGCTGCCATTATGCAAATGTTCCTGCTGCATAATGCAAATGCTCTGCTGCCATTATGCAAATATTCCTGCTGCATAATACAAATGTTCCTGTTGCCCTTGTGCAAATGTTTCTGCTGCCATTATGCAAATGTTCCTGCTGCATAATGCAAATGCCCTACTGCCATTGTGCTGATGCTCCTGTGCCCTTGCGCAAATAACAATACCAACGATTGTTCACAAAACAATCCCACTACATACAAAAACCAGTGTACCAACCACCAATTACGATTCCACTCTCCAGTACTTCAATGGTTTCGTACTGGCTCACCCACAGGATCCGGAAGCAGTTACCCTTTCGACCTCTGTGACAGGTAGAACTCTCCACACCACCTAGAAGCCTCATCATGTGTTCTCTTCCTCGTATTTTCTTAAAGGCCCTAGTGTCCCTTGAGTGTAATCTCAAATGGGCCAGGTTACTGTGACAAAGTAACCTTGTAACTTCAGTGAAACGTTCAACCACCCCAGACATCCTACGCAAACCACGTTCGCAAACATTAGCTCACAGACCAATGATACAATTAGAGTTTTTTTTTCTATCACTGCATAACCCTTGTACCTTTCTTCAACAGATCCTTGTTCTTTGCAACTGTATTTATGTATGCCACTGCCTTTATATACATTTATTGACAATTCCTTGTTACACCATGTATCATCTCTTTTGTGTTCTGTTCATAACTATTCTCCAGCTAGGAATTTCTCTCTCTCTCTCTCCTCGTTTCTCTTAAATGTTTTTGGCACAAGTGCTGAAAGGGTAAGAGGATTTATTAGCCCTACAGCTCCATTGCCACGTCGCTTTTATTGCGGCGAGGGGGGAAGTGTTACGTTACAAGAATAAGGAATCGAGTCTTAAGTACCGTCATGTTTCGACAGTCAGCGAATCGAGCCCTAAAATACTGTTGCACCGCGGGACGGTAATGCGCAGGCGCATCACCCCTCCCGCGACCCACGGATCAGGAGACGCGCCGCACACCGCCATTCAAACCAGTCTTCAGCAAGCGAGCTTCCCGGGCCCACGTCCCGCGCGAACATGTGCGATACAAGTTCAGTTTCGCCGGTTGTGCACTTCCGGTGTCCGCATGGACGCTGCTGAGACCGGGAGAACAAGCGCGTAAAGCCGCTGTTGGCCCATAAACCAAACGTGAGTCAATTACCATGTTACCCTTTGTGTGCAATTAAATGTTTTGAAGCCCTAACCACGCGTGTAGAGAGCAGAGACTGACGTTCAAACTAACTTTCAGCTAGGATCGTTCCTCTTATGTATTATTGTGTCTCCTAGAATTGAATAAACTATTTATGTGATAACCTACCGTGTTTTGCTTGTCGAGAGAGGCCCTGGGGGGATGGAGAAGCGTGAAGTTCCGAACCACAAGCACTAGCCTTGAGGTTAAGAGAAAACCCTGCTTGCACCGAACCTGAGCTAGTTTTTATTTGGGGCAGATACAGCAACTAATTTGTATTAAATATGTGGGAGCTTTCTCCAACCCTGCCGATAGCATCAGCACGCACGCTGACGCTAACAATATTAATGGAAATCATTGATAATGTTTTTCTTTGCTAATAAAAAATCTACAAATCTCAGCTGCCGTAGAAAGATGAAACCAGTGTGAATGAATAAAATAAAATAATAAGACCCAAAACACACAGAGCACGCAAATTACGAAGGCAATTGAAATTCACAAAAATCCCATTAATATTAATAGAGATGACGGGGCTAAGCTCAACAGCTCATAGTTACGGTAATTGATGGCTACACCAGAACTTGACGCCGAAAATCATTGTAAATTTTATTGTAATACCAGCGAGTAGAGGATTGGAACTGGCAAACAAATCTACATACATAAGCACACACTTTAACCCTATCGATTACACAATAATGGACAATGTAACGCTATCCAAAACGTTGTCTAAATAAGGGGTTAGTGCAACATGGCATAAAACCCCGAAAATATATCACTTTAATATTTTTTTCCGTGAGTTGATCGCGAATACCACTTTAGCAAATTATTTTTATAAAAATTTATAAAAATGCACATCTGAAAATTTAAAAAAAGTAGATAACAAAAAAATAACCCTAAATAATTAATCTTAAAAATATCATGTATCAATTATCATAAGAAACAATAAATTTCGAAATATGTGCATTTTTTTTATTTATTGTTCTTAATTTTACGAAACTCCTCACTCTGAATTTATTTTTAAAAAAATTCTTTCTAATCATTTTTTATAAATTAACTGTGCATATTTTTTTATAACCAGTCTGAAGATGCTTTTTATACGGTAAAACCGGTTCAGTCACAAAAAAATATTATATGGTTGTTTTAATCGTTAAAAGGTCCGATTTGTTACGAAAATAATAATAATAATAATAATTGGATGATTTATATAGCGCCGTTTTTGTGAAAAATCACCTCAAGGGCGCTGCACAAACTTACAATACATTTCTAAAATCTAGAAAAACTACAAACTAGACAAACAATTAAAACAACTAATGGCTAAAAATTGCATCCACCGGTTCATAAGAAAATATATGTACAATGTCTCGACCAATGAACGCGATGCTTCTTAAAAATGTATACAAGACCATACTTACCTGGGAGGTCGCTTGAAATTAACACTTATTGTCTATTAAGAAATTTAGATATAGTTCGCACGCAGGGGACATTATTGTGTACACTTGTTATATGTGTTTAATCCTGAAATATATTTTAATATTAGTATAAAATACATTCTTTGATGAGTGTATTTTGGAAAGCAACATTTTATAGTGGGCGGTACAGTAGTACAAGGATTTGATCTTCCTAAATGTGATTCGTAACGAGACAGATTGATGTGCAAAGATTCAAGTAATTAGAAAATTAATTAGAAAAGTGTAATTAAGACATATCATAGAAAATAAAAGTATGATACTCTCAGATAGGTTTATTTAAATTAAGGATATGAGAGCCCAAAAAGGTAGGTTTTTAATTTGGACCTAAGTTCTGTTGGGCTTGTTATGCATCTTAGTTCCGGAGGGAGTTCATTCCAAGCCTTAGGCCCAGATACTCCAAAAGCGCGATCTCCAAACTTTGTATTTGGCTTGTGTTTTAGGTTCCATTAGTCTGCCTATAGCTGATGATGCAAGGCAACTATCATTTTCTGTGATATCTTATTACTAAGTTTTTATTCTTCTTAACTAATTATTGTTGATCGGTATGAGACAATTTTTTGGAAGAATAGCCAAGATAGAGATTTTCTTTTTTACTGCGAATCATTTTTGAGCTTGCAAAAAATGCACCGGGGCTTGTAGGATGATTGGAAAGGGTTATCAATCTTCTGACGTTTGTAGGTCATTATTCGTTATTTTTACAAAGAATTTCAAACGCATAAAATAATTTGCTTTAAAAATCAACAATTTCTACTCCGGCATTGATAAACTCATAAACCAAATGCCAGCTAAACATAATACTAAATGTTGTTTTATTCCCGCAATCACTTCGCCGGTCTAATGCAATTTTCAGTTGAATGCTTTTATTTTTCCAGTTGGTGTTTTATCTTGGATTTGCGTTTTTTTTTTAAAGTTATTCCTATTATTCCTAGAATAAATAAGAAAAACGGCTGCGCGGCCTTTTTCAAAATACCCAAGCAATCTGAATGATTATTTTTTAAAATTTTTATTTTTAACTTTATGAGTAAAACCTAAAATTGTAATTTTTAATTAAATTAAAACAATATTAGCGAAACTCAATGACACGACAAGACACCTTGGCGCAGTGGTTAGCGCAGTGGCCCGGAAAGCCAAAGGTCCTAGGTTTGAGTCCCAGAGGTGCCAGTATCTTTTTCTGATTTTTCTGTTTTCAGATTTTGATTGAGTTTGGCTATATTGTCTTCATTGAATTAAATATTACAATTTGAGGTTTTATTCATAAAGTTAGAAATAAAAATAAATATTCATCATGGACTTGCAGAAAGGTCAATAGATGTCGCTTATTAAAATAAAGTTGATAAATATTTATGCAGACACTATCTAGAAAGCATTTTGTTCGGATTTGAATCTTGCAATCATATGTAAAGATAGCAGCCAATAAAATATGCCTTAAATAAAATGACGATAATGTTGGTGGTGATTATTTTTTTGATCAGAAAGCATTGCAAATATCTTGAGCGAATATGTTAATATTTTGATAAACATTTTCTATGTTTTCGTTGTCTTAAAATATGGGTAATTAAATTAAATCAATTTTTCAAAATCGTTTTACAGGTAAGTTTGGCATTTTTAGTCAGTTAATTATAATTACTTAATAAATGATTTCATCCTACCTACTGAGTAAATATGATGAAATATAAATAAATACAATTAACATCATAAAAAAAACATTTCTTTGGGCCGAAATTTAAATTTATATTTGTCAAATTTGTATTAACAATACAAATCGGTCGTTTGTGTTTTAAATTTATGCCCATCAAAATGCTTTTTTTATATTATATATTTATCGTATTTCTATAGTAAATAATGCAAAACTATTTTTTAAATGATTTTCATTAAATTCGGAAGGTAAAATACCTTTATTCGACAAATCCTTGTACAATTAAAATTGTTTCTTTTTCAATACAATATTTCTCAAAATACTATTTCCTAGCATTCTATAAGGCACACATTTCAGAACTTCTGATTCCTCGTGAATGCCAAACAACTCAAAGAATTTGTTAAAAAATACACGTTTCATCCTTGCGTCATTATTTTTCCATTTTTACATAAGTGTTTGTATGGTTGCCATGTTTACTACATGGGTTTATTATAGGGCAACATCGTCAAGACTCTTTTTCAACTCGCTGCCTTCAAGAAGCCTGTTTACAATACTTCCCCGCTTTAATAATGGAGAGTATTATATTTCCTGTCACTTTCATATCCTTTGATGTGAAAGTGTCGAAAATAATAAATTGCCACCACAATTTGTCAGTTTTGGAAAATTGTGAAGGGGTGTCTTTAGGATACGATACTGAGAATGTAACCGACAAGTGTTTTTACCAGAATTCCCTCAGGATTTAAATCATTTTCCTTCGAAACCTGTATCTAAATTTTGCATGTTATATACAACATGTCATCTTTGGTTATTTTGTTACGATGTTCTTCTGACGAAGAAATTCCAAGTATAAAGCACTCACTTTTTTACTGATGACAAAGCTCACCATTTAGAATTTATTTCCCACATGTTTTGTTTTTATCAAATGTGCTTGAACAGACTTTTTTAAATTTATGATGATTAAGTACTGATCGTCGATGGTCGTGGTCAATGGGTAAGGCTCTGGACTTGATTTGTATTATTTTGCAATTTAATAATTTAAGATAAATTTGCAGCATTTTTCAGAGTGGAAGATACCCTCAGAATCGCCCTGTTGTAAGACTGCCATTCTAATTTGAAATACTGCTTGAATGGATTTAACCGTGTTTGATAAGTAAAACTAAACAACCAGGTACTTCCCCACCTTCCTCTTCTCTGTCCCCTTCCATTTCCTATTACATTCATCCGTACAACATACTCCAATTGGGGATGTCAAAGTTTCACTGGCTCCAGACGGTTGGGAGCAGTTGGGAGTTGGGACTCTTGTGCGGTATTTAAATAAAAAAAAGTTAATTCCAATATTCAAAAGATCTTATGTTGAAAACAAAAAAAATCATAAACTGATACGAGTATCTTTGGCTACCATCTTTATATAATAACAATAGAATAGCCTTCTCATACCTAATTTCAATCTAAAATAAAACCACTTAAGGGTAATTTCATAATACAATTCCCCATTGAATTCCGATGCCTCGCTTTGAAAGCCTATATATATGAAGTTCAAGTTCTCTAAAATATAAAACCAAACACAAAGTTATCGCTCAAATTCCATGATGTAATTTGATAATTTTTCGGCCAATAGCAAGCCTGAAAAGCTCCTGTCACAAGATATAGAGATGAACTTAACAACCCAACTTGATGTAAACTTGTTGTACAAACATCTGAAAACGTACGCTAAACCAGCCAAGATCATTTACTTTATGGCAAGAGTGTTGACATAATTTATTAGTTGTTTCGCTAGAAAGAAATGTAAGATTTTTATTAATTGTCATTTTTATTGATACGCCGCGCAGTTGGTAATTTGAGGTATCTAGCGTAACTTTATTAAAAAAAACCAAGTTTTCTTTCTGGATTTCATTTTATTTTAATTGGGTACCTAAATGTCTAATCTCTTTATAATTTAAAGAAAAAACAAACATTTTATCTGCTTGCGACGTATGGCACCATCGCAAATACTCACTACCTTGAAACGCAAACGAGTAATTTTATGTCAAGTTTGGATCTCTCTGCGGCTCGGCGTGTGCACGTCATCGTGATAATTCAACTATAACTACTGCGTTTTTCTGAATCTTTATGATAAAATCTAAGAAATCAGGTGATTATCTTAACTATTTAACTTGTGTTTTAGTGTGATAAAAAATATTGAATTAACGATTTTTCAAACGTATTTTTCTTTAACTTTAGAATTTTTCGAAACTTTTAAAAATGTATCCGAATGTATCCGGCAAAAATTCACGTTTTCTGTGTATAATGGATATTAATGTGTCAAATTCACTTTAGTTAGTGATGTATTCAGGGTTTACTTTAACAAATTTTAGTACCGAGGCAATTTTTATATACAGATCGATGTATAGAAATTTCATAACGCCAGAGCTTACCATTATAAATAGAAACACTCTTCTGCTAAAATGCAATGTTCTGTAAAAAATTTGAGGCATGCTATCGATTACTTTCCTAGATTTGCGAACGCAAACATACGGAAAGTAAAATTTTATGTATTTATAGATTGCTGTTAGTATTAAAAACGATTGTACCAGGTTGAAACGCGAAATAATTTTTTTTTTTACAATTTTTCATATAATGATAATTTATTTTGTCCCAAAAACATACTAAAATAATAAAGTTACGCTAGATACTCAAAATTACTAACTGTGCGCCGCCTTCATGCCATTTATATATTCATATGGCTGACTAAATTGTTAATGACAAAGTCCGCTAGAGCCCCTATCTAAAATATGTCTAACTGCACATATTTAGTGATTAAAAAATGATCTTCTTAGATCTTCTAGTGAGCGTCAGGATGAACTTGCTGAAAGACAAATTTGCTCCGTGTAGACTGTAGACCAACAAAAAGTAAAAGGCAATGCTTCTTCCGATCTTTTGATAAATTCTACCTATTAAATAAATGCGGTTGTTGGAGGCTGCTCCGTGGATATTTCTACTGTAACATCGGGAATTCTCTTCTGGGACCCTTGCTGTTTGTTGACGCAACTATATATGTTCCCTCATTTCCCAGCCGACTTTTCATATATGTTCCCTCATTCCCCAGCCGACATATTACCCAATTATCTATCCCATTCTGAAAGTGTTGGAATACATACCTCAGTGACCTTGCAACAATGTACGACAAGTAAAGGTACAACAATAGTACTATGACGGCCGGCGTAGTCCAGCGGTCTTGACTCGCACTCCCAAGATCGCGGGATCGAATCCTGGCGTGGCAAATAAATTTTATTTGATTAATTTGTGTTATTTCACAATTTATTCATTTAAAATTATAAATAACATATATTTGCAGCACGTTCCAGATGGAAGATACTCTCAGTATCGCCCTGGTGTAAGACCACCATTCAGAATTGAAACTTTGCTTGAAATGGCTTTAGCCGTGTTTGGTGACCAGATCTGAATAGCCAGGTACTTCCTACCCTCCTCTTTCCCATAACCTTTCCCTCGCCACTACCTTCAGCCTCACAACATACCCCAATTGGGGATGCCATAGTCTCACTGCCTCCAGACGGGAGCAGTTGGGACTCTTGTGCGGTATTCATATAAAAAAAATAAAAATACTATGGAAACTTGTGCAGTGATTTGCCAGTGCCATAAAATTGATTCTCTCCAAAATATGCAGTATAAAGATAAGGAAAGTCAGAATCCTTCCCAATCACACTGTCCAACCTGATATTCCTGGACTTGTGTTACTTTTCATTACAGTCAATCTTATTTATTAAAAGAAAAACAAATAATATTCGCTGACGAATATTACGCCCACATTGTCAACGAAGGCGCTGTTAAATTTACAATTTTTAATTTTCATTTGAAACTACCCTCCCACAGCAACTACACTGTAAGTCGAAATCAATATCATCGATTTTATCCAAACTTAGTCCACCCAAACTAATATTGACTTATAAAAGTTTTGATAATATTATCAGCTTACAAATTTCAAAAAGTTTTCTAGAAATTTATTGGTTATTGACTGGGTATCCCAATATACGACATGGATTTGAAATATTTATTATTTCACCAATACTAAATAACTTAATACTGGCACGTGGATTTATAACTTGCCGTCATATATGACGGACTCATCCCATAATAAAAATATTACTTTCACGGAAAACTTTACTTCCGTGAATTATGAATTAGATGTTTGTGAAATATGAGTATTGGAGGCAAAACGAGGAAAGGTAAACTTGAAAAAATATTTTGAAAGGGAAAACAAACACCCACTTTACTGGAGGATTTTAATTATTAAATCTTTAATACGAGATATGAAAAAGACTCTAATTTGATGACAAGTTTAGGGCCAGTTTCAAGAAAGATTAATAAGATATTTGGCGGCAAGTTTTTTTTTTTTTACATTAATTCCACACAAGAGGCCCTGAGGGAACTTATTTTCCTAGGAAAATAAGTTCCCTCAGGGCCTGTGTCATCTGGGATGCTGTGTGGAAGGTCTTTTTGAGGAGAGGAAGGAATGAACATTGGTCTTGAA
The DNA here is from genome assembly GCA_936435175.1 of Glyphotaelius pellucidus. NCBI lineage: Eukaryota > Metazoa > Arthropoda > Insecta > Trichoptera > Limnephilidae > Glyphotaelius > Glyphotaelius pellucidus. The sequence goes on from OW386550.1 coordinate 31,384,923, forward strand.
GAGACCCATGTTGTAGGAGGGAGGAAACACAGATGCCGGCAAATCGTTCCATAGCCACGCTGTTGAACTCAAGAACGAGTCGAAAAAACGACCCGTTCTCATGTGACAAATGTCAACCGTGTACATATGTTGGGCGCGCGTTTGGCGTGTCTCCCGACTACGCACCGGTGCCGAAAGGATCAATGACGCTAGTCTCTCAGAGCATTTTCCATTGAAATACCGGTAGGACATGGATAGCATTCCCACCCGACGCCTGTGCTCTAAAGATTGCAATCCGTTCGTTAAGATGGGAGAATCTATCAAACGGATCGCCCGTTTCTGCACAGAGTCGAGGGTATTTTAGAATTTAGTAACGTTTCCAAGTGGTTCGAGATTTTTTTTTTCATTATTTCCACACAATTGCCAATAAAGATAATTCCATCCGGCCACTTCACCCACTTTCGACAATGCTTATAGCTCGACTTACTTATAAGAACCCACATATTATTGTTTATAATTTACATATTACGCCTATTACAATTTTTTAAATACAAATTTTCAATTTTCATGTATAACAAATATAATTTTTTATATATTATAAGAACAATCAATCAAATTTGGTACCTAACATAAGTACCTATTAAAAATAACTATTATTTTTGATTCGATTCAAATTATTATGTAGTACTTCCAATTAATTAATTAAATAGCAAATAAAATATTTTATGCCCATTAGTACGCTAAAAATAATTTATTTGTCACTAGCGGAATCCACTATCAGATACGGAATAACATCTTGGGGAAACTCGTGCAAGACAAATACAGGTTATATTCAAACGATTCAAAACTCTTTGACTAAGCTCTTGGTAAGCAAAAGTGTTTATGCACAAAGAAGGGACATAAAATTACTATATGAATCAGTTAACATATTACCTGTGCGAAGAATATTATGGTTTAAAATTGTATGCCAAAACCTATTGTCGGACTCAATTTACAAAGAAAAAGTAGATCATGAACATGGCACTAGATTTAGTAAAAATGAGGGTTTGTCCGTTCCGAAAATTATAAATAAATACGGCCAGCGGACATTCACTTATCTTGTCCCCACCATATTTAATAAGATGCCGATGAATTTCAAAATCGAATCCAATTGCCCCACTGATCTCAAAAGAAAAATTAAAAAATGGCTAATGGGTCAAAACTTTTTGTACTGATATTGTTTGTAATCTTATGTATAAATAATTTAATCTATCAGTAATTTACCTGTGTTATATCTGTCTGTCTGTATATTTTATGCTTTTGTATTGTAGGTACTTAAAAGTTATTCTTCTGGAACTATTTTGCTATTGTGTTTTCTTATAATATTTTATGTTTTAGTGTTTTATTAATATTGTCAAATTGACCTGCTGACAAACTGCCTTGGCAGTTTAGCGGGTGATTAAAATGAAGAATAAAAAAAATAAAAATAAAAAAAAATAAAAAAAAAAATAAAATAAATAAATAAAAAATAAATATAAAGAATTTTTAAAAAAGAATTTTGATTTGACAATCATTGTTTTGCAAAATATCATTCACAAATTTTTGACAGTTTGTTTGCAAGAATTTTTGTGGTGATTAAAAAACTTTTCAGATGTATTGTTATGTGGTTATAATCATTCGTAAACCTTCGCGGGGGTTTAAATAAGGTATTTTGAAAGTTTCAAATATTTCCTACGCTTAATATAGCAATACACAATACACTAATCCCCAAACACGTTTTGATTTTAATATATATATAGATTATAAGGAACGAGGGGTGAAAGAGATCTTGATTTACATGGAAATATCTTTATTAGATTTGGGAATTGAAGCATTCTTCACGGGGCTGTAAGTATTTTCATATTTTTCGGCAAGCATAAAAGGATTATCCTCTGAAATGAAAAAATCCAGATAAAATGCTGTGATAAGCGCAATGTTCGTCTTTATGGATTTTAAATATTTGAAATATCTTCGTGCTGAGATGTCAGAACATCTTAACCTTACGAAATCTCGTGCTAAGATGTCATAACATCTTAACTTCAGTCGGGATTTATAACTGTGTAGGGAACTTTAAATAAATTAATTATTTGTTTGTTAAAATATAAGTTTATTTATTTTATTTTTTACAGAAAGACATACATTAATGGACAAATTTCCTACTACCATGACAGTGAGCGGAAAATGTTGCTTGTGTCATGATGGGGGGCTTAACCAGCTGAGAAATTGATAATGCCTGGGTGGGATACAAACGTGATACCAACTCAGCCACTGACTGGTCAATATATATACATTAGCTTCATATGGAGGCGTTCAAGGACAACGAAAATAAAATTAAAATGATGTACAATGCAGTCGAGGGATTCCCCGTAAATCATAAACGAAAAGGGTTGCCAACTTGGGAGAACAAAATAAAAATTACCTACAATACAATCGAGGTATTCCTCGTAAAACATAAACGAAAAGGGTTGCTAGCTTGGGAGAACAAAATAAAAATGACGTATAGTACAATCGAGGGATTCCCCGTAAAACAAAAACGAAAAAGATTGCCAACTTGAAAGATTTTAATTCCCTAGTTTTTTTATTTAAATAAAAAAAACATGTTACGTAACGAACCCCACTCCCACCCCGGTAACGCACAGAAACGTTATACAAGACCCCCCCCCCCTCCCCTAAATTGCGCTAGGTAATACTTGAACGGCCCCTATGGAAGAGATGGTTTGGATTCTGGAGGTTGAGTGAGTCCAGGAGTAATGGACGTACTCTCCCAAAGTGGTGCAAGGTTATGATCGATCAAGAGAGTTATCTGGAGAGGCGAAAAGTTCTCCCTTAACCAGTCTCTTTCAATTTGACCCGCCACGCTGAAAATGGCAGACACATCCGCCGCCAAGAGCTAGACAAACCTCACCCCATAAAAATTTATCCTTAATACATAATATATTCACATCTTCAACATTCCGCTTCCCCTCTCAACACAATTTCGCAAACACTCATTAAAGTATGTTACAAATGATTATTTTCTCCTTAAATTGGCGTAAAAGGTTTCACTATCCATTACAGCGAGATATTTGTAGCCACTCTCATTTTATTAGAGTAATGTATCTTATTTATTTTATACTTATTATATTTTTAGAAATCAAGTGGAATATAATTCACCTATTTGGTCCCCTTTCTATAAAGTACACTCTAACAAAATAGAACGGGTTCAACACAAATTTCTTAGGTACTTAAATTTCAAGCTCAAAATCCCAATAGAAAACATTAATTATATAAGTTTGATGAATCGACTTAATTTAATTACGCTATGTGACAGAAGAATCATTTCAGATTTAATTTTATTATACAGAGTCATGAACAACCTAATTGACAGCCCTGCCATTGTTAGTACCATTAAACTCCATGTACCGACAAGGAATACTAGACAAAATATTACATTCCTTTGCAACACATACACAACCAACTATCAATCACACTCACTTACCAATAGGATGCATGATTTAGGCAACAAGTTTGGTGATATTATAGATATATTCGCTGATTCCCTTTATAATCTAAAATGCATTTTAAACCAACACTTTGTGGAATCCTACAAATTATTGTAACGTGGGTGTAATATATTTAACGATTTGATGTGTTATTGTAATGTTTTATATTGTATTTTATTCTATGTTATTGTCAAATGTTATATTGTTTCAAATATTTCACGGTTTTACGCTATAATCTTCAAAAACTACCTTTATATTTTTTAAATGTTTTCATTTTTATAACTTTTGATTTAAATTCTATTTATGTTTAATCCTCGATATCTTAAATATTATTGTATAATCTACGTAAAAGCCCATATGGGCGTATAACAACAATAAATAAATAAATAAATAAATACTACAAAAGTTCATATAATCAAAAAATAAAGTTTAAAAAGATGAGCACAACGCGAAGCCAAAGGTATTCAATTCAACTTATTTTAATTTACGCAAAATATTGGAAAATTTTCGGTGTGTTTTTATATGAAATTCTTTACAAATACGTTTTTGTTTATATTCGGTTAGTTTTGGTAAAGCTCTGGTAAAAAGCTTTCTGTATTTTTATATTCTAAGGGCGTTCGGGCACTTTTTAAGAAGATGTTTCAGGGTGGTATTTTTTTATAAATAGCGTCTACATTTGTGTGGAAATATTGGAATTAAGTTATTCAGTTTTCCAATAGAAGAGTTGGAAATTGAATAAGAATTTTCTGATACGAATAGATATACAATTTTTTTATTAATTTTCATTAAAATTTTATCACAGAAAAGAAAAAGTTTTTTTACGTTAGCTCCACACATTAGGAGGAAAATAATTCTCTTCGGGTCCTTTGTCATCTTTGGAGATGCTGTGTGAAGGGTTTTTTTAGACAAGGAAATTCCGGGAAGGAAAATGGTTTGAGGGGTGATTAGGAATCTGGGGATCAGTATGTCTAGGAGTGACGAACGTACGAGTCCAACTCTCCCACTGCGGTGCTAGGCGATGTTCCGAGAGATGCTGGAGAGATCGAAAGATCTCCCTCAACCAGTCTCTCCCGATCCAACCTGCTGTTGATTAGCAGATGCATCCGCCGCCAAGGGCAAACCGCCGGACAAACCTCACCCCATTAATGCGCTCTGCTTAGTCACCAAACGTAGCAATTCACGTGTAGTATTAGTTATCTTATATTCATCTTATATCGTAAATTGAAGCCGAGAAACTTATTGCGGACAAGACTTGAATAATGAAAAAATTAAGCACGAGTTTCTTGAATCTTTTGTTAAGATGAAGCTTTACGTGAAATCCTATTTAGATTCATCTTTACGGCAAATTGGATTACAATATGAACATTAATAAATGCTACGGATAAATTAAAGCTTTTACTAGCTTTTCTATGTTTTGAAATTACAATAAAATTATTATTTACATAACAAAAAATATAAGCGTAAACCATTAAAAATAATGTGTTTTCATGAATTAACTATGAAGTAATATGAGAAATATTTTTTTTTAAATACTCCTTTATGGCTAAGACTATTTTTGAGGTTTTGTATGTCCAAAATTTTTTTCATTCTTATAAAATTATGCACAAAATCAATAAAAACCACTTTTTCGCTTACTTGCCTCGTGCAAATACGACGTGCGATTTTAAATTTTGTACGGCATGAGAATCAAAATATTTCTAGCGTTTATATTCTTCTTAAATCGTTGGCCGTGTTTGTTCATTTGTTTAAATCCATCACCCAGTCTTTATAAATAAGTACCGTTTTTGGTTTATTTTTCATACACGTATAATTTTAATAATAAATAAGTTTTGATTCAAAATCTTGCCCATTAACCAATAATTGTATTAGATTATAATTGTGTTAGATTGTAATTTACTAAAATTATAGATAGTATTTCGTGAGAATTAAACAACCGTAGTTTGAATGTGAAAGATATTGAAAGTAATATTCTTTGTTAATGCACACGTCATGCCTCCATCAAAATACATGCATCAAAAATACTAACAAATACTAACAAATACTAATAAAAATAAAGAATTCATTGCAGAAGCAGGCAGAGAGAATCAACAACCGCACCACATCCTTTTGAAAACCATGTTTAGCTTCTCATTCGAACATTGTGTCATAAATATGTTGCATCCAAAACTGCTTACGAATTGCAGCTTCAGGCCACTTGCAAATGGACTGTAAATATGAAAAAACAAAACGAGACGAAATGCTTGCTGGAATTTGGTGATGTATAGGAAAAAACAAGATGTGTAAGGAAACAGGAATGACCAATCACTTACCACTGTGTCTCTGTGAAGAAGCACATGACTATAATATTGTTTCACCGCAATACCTCGAGGTAATTATCGCCACAATAAAACGAATGTGTGAAAATGTACCTTCAAGATGATCAAATTCATTATTTTTTACTTAAAAACAAGATCGTTTACATAAAAAAACACCAACAGCTTCCGAGCTAGTACCAAACCTTCTTCTGTTTGACAAATGCACTCACTTGAATTTTAACAATTTTTCTTGCAGATTTAAAATATTCCTCCAGTAATGTTATAGTTAGGGAGAGGAAGGAACATGATAAATTGCATCCTTGTAGGGACTAAGAATATCCTCATTTCAAAACCAAACAACATATATACACCTACTTTATTCCTCTTACTCTTGTCATGACATGACTCGAGAATTTGATCCATTGGATTGTGGAGTGTAAATTTTCCTTAAAGAAAATTGATTTCTTCTTCCATTTACTAAAAGATTATGTTTCTTCTACAGAATTCTAAATATTTCGCATCAAGTACCAGTCAAACTGAATACTCTTTGAAAGATTATGAAATTCTAAGATTGTTTTTGAGATTAAAGCTCCATTTTGATAATATGAAGATGAGTCACAAAGACGTACCTGTCTCTGTTTTTCAAGGGGTATATAGATCCCTTCTCGACTTCCACAATATTATGATTTAAGCTGAAGATTGAAGCTTCCGGTGCTGGTTAATTTCCTGTCATGTTTATTTTGTAAATCCCTCGTCACGTAAATCTGATAGTGACATTTCATACCTTCAGGCATTAAACGTAAAGCAAGCCGTATGTACGTTACAAAAATATATTTAAAAATTCAATTTTTGAAAGGATCCTTTAATTTTTTCATAAAAAAAAATTATCTCTAATTTTTTTTTTATAATTCTAAATATTAATAAATCTAGAATACACAGGTTAAAACACGGGCCTGGCTTACATTAATTTACCTCACTTACGTTTACCGGCAAATTTTGATCTCTTAATCTATACTATTTACCAAACACGTAATAGAAAAAATAAAAACAAATTGTTAATTACGACCCCTCCACCACTGCTGCGTGTTATTTTCTCAATATCATTATGTAATTTTTCCTTCTTTCTATAGTAATAATATTTGGATGATTTGTATAGCACCGTTTTTAGTGAAAATTCACCTCAAGGGAGCCGGAAAATGGCTAATCATGTTTATCCTTATTTTTATGAAAAAAAAACGTTTTTATGGTGTGAAATTGTGTTATTTTTATATACTCGTAGGTTAACATTTTAATTTTCCTCCTTTTCTAGCACTATGTTATTTATGTTTAAATCTATGTTTTTATATATATCATACATTTTTGCGGAAACTTCGCTGGTTCATGCAACCATGTAATATGTTATTACTATAACAAAATATGTACAACTGTTTGTTTCCCAAATAAACTAAAATAAAAATAAAATAAATACTAATATTATAAATGCGAAACTGCTCGAGTTTGTTTGTTACGCTTTCACGCATTAACCAATAAAAAGATTTTAAAAATTCTTTCACCAATAGAAAGCTACATTATATGCGAGGACTAAAGATTGTATGTAATGGTATCCATACTAATATTATAAATGTGAAACTGCTCGAGTTTGTTTGTTAAGCTTTCACGCACTTACCAATAAAAAAATTCTTTCACCGATAGAAAGCTACGTTACATGCGAGGACTAAAGATTGTATATAATGGTAAGCTTTGGTGTTATGAAATTATAAATATTAATATATTATATTTATTATACGTTTTCTGTCGCTAACAAAAGCGAGTTATTGCTAACGTCAGAAAATCAATCGTTGCTGTGGAAACGATGTTGATATATTACTGGGAAATTTCATTTAAGGCATCGTAGTTAATCTATCTATATAAACAAAAATGAATCTCCGAAATGTTTGTACGCGCATAACTTCCGAATGACTACACCAAATTGGATAATTCTTTATTTTTACTACTGGTGAGGTCTGGCATTATGAAATGTAGGTTGTACGCGAGCTGTTTGAAAACTGAATGTACAGTGAATAAATATATGGAATGCGGGAGGCGGGATTTGGGATGGGGTGTTGGTGGTGGGGGGAGTGGGGATAATTGATAAGTGCAAGCGCTATAGTAATTTCCCCCTTATCCCTGCGTGCAAAGCCGCGGGTAAGCTAGTAGTATTATACATAAGTCAGTATGAATTTGAAACAACTTTATTGGTTTCAGTTTCATTGACAATTTTGTTTAGTATTAGCGTTTGCTATCTAATAAAAGACAATTTTAATCTCTACTGTGGCAATTATCGTGTGGTTTCCATAAAGTCATTTCCATAAAGATGTTCTCAATTTCACGGTCCATTTTTCATGGAGTAATTTTTGTTGTGTTGATTACAATATTAACATTTGAACTTTCTAGAATTTTTCATACAAACTCTTTTGATAATTATTCCTTTAAGTCAATGTACCAAGGGAAAATAATTGGTCATGCGGAATGAAAATTTAACAGGTGTTTTTAAAATATAAGGAATAAAATTTTCATATTGAAATTAATAGCCTTAGGCTTTCCAGATCTTCTTTATAAAAAGAACATTCGCCTTAAAAACATCGCATTCAGAAATTTAAAGGTCATTTAATATTAGAAAAATATTTTTCAAACTAAAAAAAAATAATTTGTCACTTATTTTGAAATGGCAAGGAAATGTTTTTGATGTAAAAATGACTTTTATTTTTCTGATTGTCAAATTTTATTTTTTTTTACTTATGATTTTTTTTAAATTTGATCCATAGGTGTTTGCATTATTGGATCAGTATAAATTGGTACATTAATGATTTACAGGGAGGGCATCACCAGAAAATCCTGTGTTTAAAGCAGGCGCAGTTAATAAAGCAGTTTACAACTAAAAAAACAATATTACTTTTTAAAATAAAAGACTATCGGCGTCATACTATTGGAAATTCATAAAAAGGTTTTATTAAAATCATTGTTATTTAATCTGTTTTGAGTGATGATCGAAGACTAACTTGGTATCTAATTTATATTTCAAATGAATTGTCTTTTGTCTTGCTTAAGGCCAGTGAAACTGCATTGTTTAGCTTTGTTGCAAAGTATTTAAAATATCTTTGGCGAAAAATTATTTTACCGAATGGGATAAGTAAGTGATTTTTTCCTTTGGTTCTACTATTGTCATGAACAGTTTGGTATTGTCAAAACCAGTTCTGTAGCTGGTATTTTTGGCATAAAGTTGTCCAATGTCTGCTGCGTCTAAAATACAGATTCTCTTAAAATTGCTTAGAATCGGTAGTTTTAGAATAATGTTTATAATTAGTTTCTGACTTTAAAGGTCATATCAATGGCGGCAGGGTTAGCTCCTCCCCAGGTTATAATACCGAACTCGATTAAATATTGACAAAGTGCATAGTAAATTGTTTTAAGTTGATTCAAGTTAAGAAAGTTGCGAAAGTTGTGAGTTGGTCTAAAGTGATATATGAATTTTCTAGGTTTGTATGCTGTAGCGATATTATGTTTTTCCGCTTTAAATTGCTGTTATTGGATTTTAGTCATCCTTTGTCAGTAAGCAAAATCGCATATATTAGCATCTGTCGGGGGTAAGCATATATTTTAATTAAATTTTCTGGGAAACGCGATGAAGGAACAATGTTAAACTCAACGTATTTACTTTTTTTGTTATTTATTTTTGGGGTGTTATGCCGTGTTGCGCTACTTTCTTCTTAAGCCGACTTTTTGGACAACGTTACAGTGTCCATCATCAGGGCAGATGTGTTGTGGTCATAGACAATATCACGCGGTCCGAAACGTTGGCTAAAGAAGTAAGTAGTGCAACAAGGCATAAAACCCAAAAAATAAATAATAAAAATACTTTTGACCGTGAAAATCTAGATTCGTATTTAGTTTTTGTCACATTCATTGTTAGTGTGTTATTGTTATTCAACCATCTTTTAAAAAGAGTAATGCCGCTATTTTCTGTTAAACAAACATCGTTCCCGTCTATGTTTTGAAGGAGAGAATCATATCATCCGCATTTATAGGCAGATTACACAATTCTTTTATACAAATTAAGAATAAAGTGGGACCCAAAACACTTCCTTTAAGCACGCCAGAACCAATTGGCAATTGATTGCTGAGACAGTTATTAATTTTTACACTTTGTTTACAATTCGACAGGTAGACTAAAAATACTAAGACCATTACCATTTATTCCAATATTTGATGGTTTTTGTAATAGTTTGGAATGTGAGGTAGTGTCAAACGCTTTGCACAGGTCTAAGAATATTGATACGTTTTAATCCGTTATCAAATTTTTGACCAAAAGTTCTGGAACTTTTGTAAATATAAAAAATATATGATAATACAACAAAGATTTTAATCAAACAAAATATTAAATTTTCTTTGAATAAGAAGATAACACTTATAATCTAAATGAAAATGTCAAAGAGAACAAGACACAAAAAATAGAAAAAGACAATGGTCGCAACTGGGACTCGGAAAAAAGAACTAGTTGAAGATAATATTGTTGATTCTAAATATTTGAAATATGAGATTGACAAATATGATGGTTTGACTGGTTTGACGGTGGCAATAGCGAAATTGGATAACGCACACGTCCCGGTTAGACGAGAGGTCTGGGTTCGAGTCCCAGTTGCGACCATTGTCTTTTTCTATTTTTCTGTGTCTTGTTCTCTTTCATATTTTCGTTTAAATTATAAGTGTTATCTTCTTCTTCAATGATATATTACGTTGATGGGAATAACCTTCAAAAGTTATAAAAAGAGAGTTTTTCTTATAAAAAATTAAATTTTCTGACCATTATTTTAAGCTTTCTATGGCCATTTCCAGCATAAATATGTGAATTTTTATAATACCGGCTCTAGCGCAGTTTAGTATTTTGCAATGCGTTTTCACAATAGAATTTATTATCTTTAATGTAGCCAAACAGGAAGGTGTTAGACACAAGTAGCGTGTTTTCCAGTCTTTATTTAAAACAAAAGAGTACATATTTCACTGTCCTGCATTTCCCACGCTCGAAAGGGAAGCATCTGCAATCCTTTACAAAGTGTCCATTCAATTCACCCAATGCATCCTTTCTGATATATAGTACCTGCCTGTGGTATTCCGACAAACGTACAGCTCAGGTAACCTGTTTCCTTCTTTTTTTTTTCTTTTCATTTACAATAAAAAAATATAGCACCATTTGGACTTACTTGAGGCAAAGAATAGATTTAATCTACGTAGAAACCAGATGTTATGCAAATCTTGAAATAGATACTTATTTTTAATACAGTTAGTGCATAACTCTATTGATAGCCTATTCCTTTTTGAATGCTGTGGTTTACGCGTGCCTGAAAACTTCTGCCGATTAATGACTTATTCAATGACCGTGACCGCTCGATTTAGAAGGCGAGTTCGCTACGTTTGGTAACTTAGCAGGGTGGGTTCATTAGGTGAGGTTTGTCTAGGTCTTGGTGGCGGATGCATTTGCCCACCCACTGCGCATCGGGAGAGACTGGTTGAGGAATCTTTTGATCTCTCCTACGGGACTGTCGATCCATCGCCTTGCACCACAGTGGGAGGAATGGAATCATACGTCCGTCATTCCTGGACACACTGACCCCCAGATTCTTACCTACCCCTCACACATTTTTCCCTAAAAATACCCTCCGCACAGCATCCCCAAAGATGATATAGTCCCTGACGGAATTTTTTTTCCTTAGAACATCCTCTGTAGACTAATTTAAAAAAGTTGAATGAAATTTCTAAAACTTTTTTGTGCGCCTATCTTGCCTAGTATTAAGAACCTAAAAATGTGAAATATGTACTCTAAATGGTTGATTACTAAATATATTGTACAGTAACTTTAATTAAAAATTAATTAAAATTATTTGAATGCTTCACGAGATTTGGGAAGGTAACGAAGTACCCGGCTTTTCATATCTGGTCACCAAATACGCTTAAAGCCATTTCAAGCACCATTTTGATATGCTTGGTGGTCTTTCGCTAAGCGAAACTTGTAGTATCTATTACTTTAAAACTTGCAACATATTATTATTTGGATCATTTTATTTTATATTATTTCAGTAAAAGATAACACAAATCAATTTATTATAATTTAAGTGGAAGATACTCTCAACAAGGTGGTGTAAGACCACCATTCAGAATTGAAACGTTGCTTGGAATAACTTTACACTTTTCCCTCCTCCCCCTGCTACCCCTCTTTGCTACCTTCAGCCTCACAACCTACTCCAATTGAGGTTGCCATAGTCTCAACAGCTCCAGACAGGAGTCGTTAATTTATTTATTGAATATCAATGGTATACACAATTATAAAATACATATATACATTTGTATTATTTTTTTATATTTAAATTTATTTGCTTCTGGGATATGTAACCGCGATATACTTAGTTTGGAGTAGTGTAATTAATAAAATATATGTTTATATTTTTTTTATTTTTTTTTTATTTATTTGCTTCTGGTATATGTAACCGCGATATACTTAATTTGTAGTCGATAATCTTAACCGCTCGACCACAGGAGTCATCGATTTGCTTTTCTTATATCAGTTTTGGACGTACCTGACATTCATTTGATGACCAGTCAGTGGTTGAGTGAGCATCGCGTTTGGGTCCCACCCGGGCGTCCCGTGTTCGATTCCTCGGCTGGCTAAGTCCTCCATCATAACACAAGCAACATTTTCGGCTTTCTGTGGTGGCAGTAGGAGATTTTCAAACATTATTGGGTTATTCGTAACCCGGGAATGTTTGTCTTTTTTTTTTAAATAAATAATAATAAAAATAATTCTTAAATTCTGCTAGTTTTTAGTTTACTGTAAATCGTTATCAAACTGCGCACGGCGAAAACTTATTAATGTGAATTTGATTACCACTGTTGTTTGTATTGCTTAATCAATAATTTCGGTAAGAAACATTCTGTTATCCTACCATTAACATCTCCAATCTGTATGACTGAGATCTCCCATTGATAAATTCTATTTGATGATTCGATATACGAGTATAATATATGATGTTTTGCAAAACTTTCTGATTGACATTGGCCGATTGGCATAATCCAATAATATTGTGATAATGTTTTTTACCAAATCCCTGATTTCTTATATTTACCCATTCCTTGACTTGGCCTTACCCCGCCACTAATTTTCATTTTTTGTGGCAGAAAAAATTGTTGCAGCGAAAATTGTCTTGAGTCTGCGCTAGTTTTTAATGTCGTCCAATGTTCGTGAGTAATTAAATATAATTGAAAGCATTCCGAAAACAGCGCAGTCGAACAAACTTTCGCAAGTCTTGAAAACAAGTGCATCTCGTGAATAGTACATTGGTGCAGCTTAGAGTTAAAGAAGTGGTGGCGCGTCCCAGCTCTTAAGTTCTGGGAACAAAATGCTCTTTTCAGACGCCCGGAACGCCTCGTTCCACTGAACACCTTGAGCCACTTGAGGAGGAGTTCATTATACGTGCCAGTTGGTGCTTTATACAGCAGTTGTACTTACTTTCTGAGCGGACGGATGTCTAATGAATTGCCGGTTGGTTGTGAGTGCAAGGTTCTTGTGAATTTTCTTTTGTGGTTTCGAGGTTTAACAAACAATACAATTTAATTGACAAAATGAACAATTTCATCCAGATACATTTAAATAATGCATTTCAAATGTTAATTAGTTATAGGATGAAGTGAATGAGGTATTCAAGAAAAATAATCCCCAATGAATACATTTCTAACCTCACCTACAATCAACCTAACATAACACATCGATTGTCCAGTTGATTAGACATCTCCAAAAATTCGAAATTTGTGCCAGACTCTCTCGATCCGTAGTTGGAGGGATGGATTCATACGTCCGTCACTCCTGGACAGACTGACCCCAAGATTCCTGCCGTCGCTTCATACCTTTTTCTTTCCCAGAACTTCCTCTTCTTCCTTTCCCTAAAAAGAGTGCACAAAGTATCCCCAACGATGACATATGCCCTGAGGGACTTTTTTTCCTCTGGGCCTCATGTGTGGAGATAATGATAAAAATCATACTTTTTTACTTATTATAAACTAGCAGACCTAGCCACACATTGCTGTGGCTTACGAAACACAACGCCGTTACCCAACCTTTATCACCAACGCCTTCTGTTAATTTGCATACATATCAAATCCACACAGCCTGCTTATCAGCCCGCTGCCTGAATTGAATCTTTGAATTTCTCGGCTTTTCCCTACTATAATATGCATGTTTTGTAGGTATTAACCTTCCTCTTGAATCACTTTATCTATTGGTGAAAACCGCTTGAAAATCCGTTCCGTAGTTTAAAAGATCTAAGCGTACAGACAGCGAGAGCGACTTCATTTTATACTACGTAAAGATAGTGTTAAGGGACGTACTTGACTTATTTTGACTAGTGATTTTTCTTTCAAAAAACTATATTTATCAATATTCTCGTGAACTCTTCTATATTTATTCTATTACCATATATTTATCAGATTATATAATTCACGCGAAATCGAGGCAAGATGACAGTAGAATTTCGTAGATTTTCGGTTCGTAGAATTTCATTCCCTCTTTGTTTTATTCATATACTTATGCCCCTCTTTCTATTCTGGGTATGTCAACACTTTTATTATTTTTCATTGACAGCTAACTAAATATTGTTAATCCTTTTACCTTATATTTTCACCGTAAATAAATTCAGAGTTACCTGCTCTCACCTACTTTGTCCATGGAGGATTACGAGTGAATTTATTGATTCCAGCAAATCCTACGATTTTTGTTTACGTTCCAAAAGTTATAGTCCCTCATGGGTCGTAGTTTTCAAGTAATGCTAAAGTCCTACTGGTTTACTGCCCATCAATTTGTTTATGATCGCACGTAAACCAAGTAAAAAAAAATTGTTCTAATAAATCACGCTTATAATCCAAAGCTCTCTGGAGTCGTTAACCTTATTCGATCGCTTAAAAGATAAAACTTTAAACTACAAAAAAAAAAAATGTAATGGTTTTTCATACAATCCATTCATAAAATTATATTTCAAAGCACATTCTTCAAATATTATTTTTAACTTTCGAACGTTGGTTGTTGCAAAGTTTTCGAATTCAATAACAAAATCCGCAATTTCATGTAAATTCATAAAATTATCAGGTAAATTTGTTCGCTTTTGGGAATAACTCATATAGTTCTCATATAAATCGTTGTGTGGTCATTAATAGCATGGTGGGAAATGTGATCTAAACGGTGTTAGAAAGAGAAAACAACATGCTTAGTATTCAAATCTAAAAGTTGATCACAAATTGTTAAAATGTATTCCTTTATGAAACCAAAGTTTCCGACCGCAATTTGAATAAAAATAATGAAACGTGGGTATTTTTAAACATTATTTTTACACGAAACGAAAAAAAGTGTGAGGTGACGATAACTTTTGCATTTAAAATTTTTATTTAAAAATTTGGTAGTTTGTAAAGTCGGTTTATAAGAAGTTATCACGTCAAAAAATTGGTTGTCTGTAAAGTCGGTTTACGAAGGATAATTTTACGGGATAACGTCATATAATAACGATGGAGTGGAAGAGAGATAGATGCGTCACAAGCCGAACGCTTAGGCCGAACGCTTGTTCCACGCTCTCGCTCGGCTCAAGTGGAACGTGATAATGAGTCATGCTTTTTCGTGAGTGCAGCCGGCATTCATAGATTTATAAGACGTCATCTTGTCAAAAAATTGGTTGGCTGTAAAGTCGGTTTACGGACAATAATTTTACGTGATAACGGCATATAATAACGATGTAGTGGAAGAGAGATAGATGCATCACAGGCCGAACGCTTAGGCCGAACGCTAGTTCCGCGCTCTCACTTGCACGCTCGGCTCAGACGGAACGTGACAATGAGTCATGCTTTTTCGTGAGTGCAGCCGGCGTTCATCGATTTATGAGAAGTCATTTATATTCACGTCAAAAAAATATATATTTAATTTGAATTATGAAATTTGAAAGCATGTTTTAACATCTTTCTAGAACAGTTTTTAGTTTTAGGATACGTTCATAAACATTTTATTTATTTAGATTTTACTGCAAAGCGGAAATATTTTGACTTTCTGACAAAATATGCCCGAGGCCTGAGGGGTTAAACTCTGACGTATGTAAATATTAACGATAAAATGTTTATTATTTAAAAATAGACATTTTATGCATTTTGCTTCAAACTACCTATTAAATTTTTATTTTGTTCAGTTCAATGCAAACTAAAATCCAGTTTGATTAAAAGTTTGAACGGGAGTTATATTTAAACATTCATTTGAGAAATAATGGTTTGAGAGCTAGGCGTTAAGTACCTCGCTTGGCAACGAGAATTTTATGACCGCAAAACAATTTCGATTAAAATTTTAGAAAAGTAATTTATGAAAACAAAAAAAATGGTGAAAGAAGACTATTCAGAAATACAGCTGTGCTTTAAATGGCTGAAAACGTTCAGTAACTAGACCGGAAGAACTGAAAACCCAGATAATATACCAGTGGGGAAGGATTTTATTTTTATTCTCCATTTTTCTAAAGCCACTTCCCTAAAATAATGATAAAACAGTTAGCTGAGTAGTTAACAATAAGTAAAAAAAATGATGTTTTGAAGCTTTTGAAACTTTTTATACGTATTGTTTTAGGTTTTGTATTGTTAGCATTTAATTTATTACATACACTAGGGTGGGTCACGACTGTTTGGGGAAAAAAATCTTGTTTTGATTTGTCCAATAGTGATAAAAGGGTGATAAATGGAGATATAAAATCACGTTATTTTTAAAAAAATATTTGGATATCATCTTCTTCCTCCGCATTGACTTTGAAACTCACATAATAGAGAAAAACCCACCCTTGTTAAATTTAAAAAAAAAATGTTAGATAAACTATTAAAAATTAACTTTTTTAATAAAACATGAAATAGAGGGAATATTTTTATTTATTTATTAAATAATATTTTTTAATATAATTCAAATTATCTCAAAGCAGTGTATTCAGAATTGAAACGTCGCTTGAAATGGCTTTAGCCGTATTTAGTGACCAGATCTGAATAGCCAGGTATCTTCCTCTACCCCATCTCCTTCCCCTCCCCACTACCTTCAGCCTCACATCATACCCCGATTGGGGATGCCGTAGTCCTACTGGCTCCAGACGGGAGCAGTTGGGACTTTTGTGCGGTATTCACATTTAAAAAAAATTTAAAAAATTCAAATACCAGCAAAATCCTTCT
This sequence comes from Glyphotaelius pellucidus, assembly GCA_936435175.1. Classification (NCBI taxonomy): domain Eukaryota; kingdom Metazoa; phylum Arthropoda; class Insecta; order Trichoptera; family Limnephilidae; genus Glyphotaelius; species Glyphotaelius pellucidus. The sequence continues at coordinate 31,401,952 of OW386550.1, forward strand.
TACTCTCGAATTTCGGCATTATTTTGCTAGATTCAATTTCGGGACTTTTTGTAAATGATTTCGTCAAAATATACTACATTTGCTATTGAAGATTACAAAAAATATGGTTTGGTAAAAAAAAAGAACTTTAAAAAAATTTTTAAGTGAATTTGGAGGAAGAAGATCGTATCAGAAATTTGAAAGATTTTAAACACGTCGTTTTGAACCCATTTGGCACCCTTTTATCGCTCTTAGAATTTAAAAATAACATTTTTTGTTAAATGTCCCACCCTAACATACACCGCATTTGCCTTGCATGCAAAAAAAATCTTTTTATCCTGCCGGTTTCCTGTTGTTGATTATTCTTAAGTGTCTGTTTTATCCCATCCACATTTCTAGACACCTACATGCGTTACGTAATGCAAATTAATTAGATCATCTAAAGTAATCAAAACCACTGAACAAACGGTAGGAAATATCTACTTGCATATGAATAAATTATTCTACTGCAGAAATATTTTTGACTTCAGTTCTGTTTACAAATGGTCAGGTGTATTTTCTTTTGATTTTTTTTTCTTGTATAAAATATATAGGTGCATTGAACCTCCGATAAAAACAGAAAATAATTTGGGAGTTCTGAACTTTTAAATATATAGTTGCAGAATTGAGGAGTGTTTTCACAAAGAGTATCTACCCTAAAAACCACTTCTTTAATTCCCACGACTACAGCACGGCCGCGCCAGCACAATACACTTACTTTTTTTTTTACATGAGCTCCAATTTTGGAACTTATTCCAACCCATTTTGAACTAACTTACGTCATAAGGCGCCTCCTCAAAGATTTCACTACAAATTATTCAAGGAAATTGAGTGGAGGTATTACAATGTTTACCACGGTTATGTTAATTTGAGGTTTCGTTCAAAACACGGAACTGTATATTAAATAAATACCTGTTATATTAATAGTTACATTGTATATTATTACACGTGTGCAAATATGTGCTCCTGTAAAACATTACACCTCCGTTACATCAAATATCTCAATCGAATAATTTATTATGTTCCCTTGGGTAGTACAAACTATTTCCGTATGGAATATATTATCAAAAGCCTTGTCAGAGAAATTGCCAATACCAAGAAGCTCAAGATCAATGAAAACATTCCTCGTTCTATTACATATTGGTGGATAACTATTATATCGGAGAGTTTAGAATAAAATGATTTTAATTTAATAAGAACAAATAACTTTGTGTACACCACTATTTAATTAACAATATCGACATGTTTCAAAAACTATGTTTTCTTCGTCAGGATAATAAGTTAATAAAAAATAACAAAAGACAAACAAGTATAGACAAATAAGAACATAGACAAAATATTAGAAAGGAGAGGTGATTAAATCAACAAAGTGAATTTGCGAAGTTTGAAGAAAAAAATGATTTTATTTCGGGTGAAGTAGACTTTCCCAAATAATAATAAATTTTCAGAAGGTAATAAATATTTAATCTAAGACAATGTGTTTCTTGGTATTAATCTATGTTGATGTTAATGAGACATCCAGAGAAGTACGGGATCTTGCATCTTATAACGCAGGAAAAGATTGCCAGAAGACGAAGAACATCATGGCTGAAAAACTTGAGACAGTGGTTTGGCCAGTCTACTGTAGGGCTGTTCCGGCAGCAGTAAATAAAGTCCGCATAGCCAACACGACAGCCAACGTCCGTTGAACGGACAGGGCACGACAAAGGAAGAAGAATGTCAAAAGACGAATACTGTTTATTTACCTGTTTCAGCAGCTGGTGGTTTTTATGGATGGGATGAATTCTCTGCAATTGGTTCGCTGAAAGATGAGATGATTTTTCCGCGTTTCGCCGAGCTGCGTTTTACGCTATTAAAAACACTACGATTGTTCGATAAGATGGCGTCCCCACGCCACAAGTGCAAACACCTTGTGCCTGCCTGTGGCAACGGTTTTTAAGCCGGTTATAACATCACGGACGCGGTACCACACAAGCTGAAGATGCTCTCGTCAATCGCTGCTACGTGAGTTCCCATTTTCGATCCCCCTTGTGCTTTACTGTTGTTAAAAATGCCTTGACACTAAGCCAATCGGGCAAAAGAAAGAGAGATTGCCTAGTTAACACTGTAGATAGGTTTGTAATGTCTAAATGTACTGTTGCATTATGTATGTACTTCACCCTTTGTGCGCGGTGACGCAAATTTTCGTATCTCAATACTGTATGTTCTATAAACACCTCTTTCTCTCTCTCTCCTTATTCGTAAGCCAACCCTTTTACAGGAAAGTAAGTCACCTAGCAAATTCACGTCTTGGAAGAGTCGATCTCATAGCCGGAGAGCTAGCCACAGTAAAGCGATGGCGGATTCCTGCCCTCGCACCCCGCCAAAACCTTGCCTGGTCGTTATATTTACCATTACACTGGACCCAACGTATCATTACACTGGGTTTCAACTTGGGCCAAATACCTTATCATTACAGCATATAGTCCCCTAAGTTTTTTAATGATTTCACTTCAAATGTAAATAATTTGCAAAGGAATCTTATGATGCGTTTTTATATGCAATTAATTTATTCCTGGGGAGACCGTTGTCACCGCAGTTGATTATCAAACTTAACCCTTAACTATGGACGTGAAATAAAAATCACACTCCCATGGACGTCGGGTCACACAGACCCCTTCATAAAATTCTTCTAATTTTTCATACCTGGACCAATCTGACTTTAGCAAGGAGTTTATATGTATAAAGTTTTTATAAATAAAAGATTGAGTAATAAAAATAATCAACTTTTATTCATACTTTAATAATTATCTCCAAATTTAACAAACTTAACAGTTTTCAGTCTTAATTGACTTGAGATCATATTAAGGCTCCTTAATTATAGTAGGTATCACATAAACCAAAACTAATAATTTTTCCTAGCTAATAAAGAAAAGAGTAACAAAAACTCATAAAAAAATTCTGACATGGATCAAACTTATGTAAAATTACTGGCACTAAAAACATAGAGGTTTGGAACACTCAAGACAAACTGGCTTCTTGCAGCATGCAGAATGTTCTTTTGTGGTTGGGCACCACGTTTCACAGCTGATGTACTCGGCTAACTACTGTCCGCCATTTTGTTTTCAAAATTTAGAACAAATTCAAAAAGATTATAATATCAAAATGTAAGAGAATTATAGTAGGCGGGTCACATAGGCCCGTGTATATGAAGTATATTTATAAATATATATTTTTTTTTTATTTATTTAATATTCGTATGTTTTTACAATAAGTATACATTTTTTTTACATGTTAAACAGAGTTGTAAAATGAACATAACAATAGCATTTCCTCATCATAAAGAGACAAGGCTCTTGTGTTTGGTGAGGGAATTCAAGCTCAAGTATATGTAAAATTTAGTAGAAAATAATAATATTGCATCTAATAACAAAAGATATGTAAGAAAACTCGAGATATAACAATAAATAAATTTCAAGATCTAAATGAAATATTAACGGTAGAAATGGACTCTTACAGTTGTTTCAGGTGATTTTTCAATTTAATTTGGAATTTATGTATATTTTCGATAATTTTTAGTTCTAATGGAAGGTTGTTGAAATAATTTATACCTAGATACAGATAGGTATTTTGGATGTGCTTGGTATTAAATTTAGGGATTTTGATATTGTTTTGAAATCTTGCTGATATATTAAATTGTAATTTTTTTAGCTGTATTTCTTTAAAAGTCTGTAGAATTGTATATTTTTTTATATATATATTGTCTGTTGTAGATACTTTGAATATTGAAAAGATTCTTTCAGTAGAGAATGTAGATTGTTTTTTCAAGATAACCTTAATTATCAATCTTTAAACTATTTTCAGAGGATTTAAAATAACATCATATGTTCCTCCCCACCCTATAATACCGTACTGTAATATAGATTGAACAATTGCATAGTACACTTTTTTGAGGTTTTCTAGTCTAAGAATATTTCTAATTCTGATAAATATATATATACATTTCCTAATTCTTTTGACAAGTTCACAAATATGTGTTTTCCATTTAAAATGTTGATCTATATATACACCAAGATATTTAATATTTGAAGTTGAATTAAGTGTAGAACATGTTTGATTACAATTAGTTCCACCACATTTACTCTGATGTATTACAATTTTTATTTCTTGATTTGATTTACATTTATTGATAGAGAAAGGGATAAATTTTGTTTTTTCAGTATTTAATGATAGGAGATTTTTATTGAACCAGTTTTTCACCGTATTAATATCAATATTCGCTAGATTATTCACAGTATTCCAATCAGCACCTTCAATTACTATGACAGTGTCGTCAGCATAAGATATTATTTTTCCGTTTATTCTTTGTGTGAATATGTCATTTACATAGATGATAAACAGTAACGGTCCCAGGACTGTACCTTGAAGTATGCCAAAGTTACTCGTATCTTGTTGGCTAAGCACATCGTTGATTTTAACGACTTGAGGACGTTCGAAAAGGTAGCTTTTTATCCACTCTAGAGCTGCTCCATCTAATCCAATGTTTCTTAATTTATTATAAGTTTGTCATGTGATATGCTGTCAAACGCTTTTTTGAGATCTATGAAAATTCCAAGGCATTTTAGTGATTTATCTAATGAATTGTGAACAAGGCTAGTTAATTTTGCAATTGCATCCTGTGTGCTTCTACATTCCATAAAGCCGAACTGATTTTCATTAATTATTTTATTACATTTTATAAACTGATTTATTCTTTTTTTTACTATCTTTTCAAAAATTTTTGCTATATTCGAAATAACTGATATAGGTCGGTAGTTACCTACTTCTTCTGGATTACCAGATTTAAATATTGGAGTAATGATAGTTTGTTTGTAAATAGATGGAAACACTCCGCTTTGGAGACTTATATTTATTATATGCATTAATGGTTTCGAAATTTGATTTTTAATATTTTTTTAAATGTTAACTGTTATTCCATCAAATCCTGGGGCAGAACCTCCTTTCATACCGTTTATGATAGATACTATTTCATCCTCTGTTGTGACTCGGAATGTTGCTATTTTATTTTCTGCATCAATATTACAGTCTGAAATTGGGTTGATATTTATGTGATTCGCAAGATTTTTCCCTACGTTTGCAAAAAATGTGTTAAATATATTTGCAGCTTTTGAAGGGTTTTCTTTACAACATATTTTCGAGTTATCATGAGTAATAGCACTGATTTCGTTATTCCTGCATTTTTTCTTATCAATTATTTCATTTACAACCGTCCATACTCTTTTACTATCATTTTCCGCCTGATCAAGCTTCTGTTTATAATAACTTTCTTTTCTGTTTTTTATAATATATGAAAGTTTGTTTTTACATGCTTTAAAACGATTTAGTAAATTTTTATTATTTGGTTGCTGAGTAGTTAGTTTATAAAGGGCTTGTTTATGTCGTACAGATATTATTAAACCATGAGTAATCCACGGTTTTATAGGTTTGTAGTTAGATTGTTTGGATTTGGGAATATTAATATTTTTTGTCGAATCGTTTATGCATTTAGATATTTTTTCTTCAAACAAATTACAGCAGATATTGACATCATTACATTGTAGTAATTTAATCCAGTTTTCTGATTCTAATTTATATTTTAACGTATCCATATTAAGTACTTTTTTGGGTGCATTATTTTGTTAAGTGATGGAAAAGCTGGATTACTGCATGTATAATGAAATATACATGAATAATGATCAGTGATAGTTGTTTGTACGACAGCTGAAGTTTATTTTTCGATGTAAGGAATATTTGTAAATATGTGGTCTATACACGAAGGTCGTTGACCCCGAACGTTTCTTGTATAATAATTTATGCACGATAAATAGTTTAATTCAGCCAGCATATTGAGATAGTTTTCTTTATCCTTACAATAGTAATCGTTTGCAATATTTAAATTCACATCCCCAACAAGTATATTATTTTTATTTCTAAAATTTAATAAAATATTTTTCAATTCATCTATAAATTGTGGTACTATCGAATTATGTGAACGATAAATAGCAATAACATTATAATATTTATTTTCGTCTTTAAATTCAATATTTAAAATGTTAACATTATGAATATTTATTATCTCTCTGATATTGATAATATTATACTGATTAGAAATAAATACTCCGATAACAGAGTTTTTGTTTATTTTTGTTGTTGTTGCATGGTATGAGTACCCTGGAATAGAGTAATTCAGTTCACCGGCTGAATGTGTTTCTGACAACACAATCAGGCCCGGGAAAAAATTTGATTCTTTTAATGATAATATTAATTCTTCAAAGTTTTTTTCTATGCTTCTAATATTTGTATGAAATAGGGTAAATCCTTTTTTTGTACAAATTAAATTGAAATATCTTATGGAGTGACATAATTTTTCTTCTAATCTTAATATGGACATTATAGTCATAGGGTCTTACAGACCCTGATCAAATTTTAAATGATTATTACTCACGTGATAAGTGCCGGAAGACGCGACTTTCTCCCTTCTTGGTCCAAACACAACTAAAACTGAAGATTGAAGCTACTGAGACGCGCGGGGGTGGCGCGCGGGAAAGGTGTTTATTCCGAGAAATTGAAGAAGGGCTGGGCCTCTGAGACCCGGCGTCCACAGTTAAAGGTTAAGTGCTGGAAGATAAGTGGAGAGAGGGGAACGTAACAATTCATTGCAAAAGAGTAAATCTTCATTCCCAAACAAAACGCAAAAACTATTCGCCGGGTTGTCACTCATAATCAGCGCGGACATTTCCGTTAGCAATATATAATAGCAATGTTATCAACAACCATATAAACCTAAATAAAAGAACGATACTTAGGTTTTCTCTATTGACAAAGAGCACCCCCTTCCCAATTCTCCTTCTACCCCTATCCCTACCTCCTCAAATTAAATAACCCACAACAATTTTTTTCATTACATATTTTTAACAGTCGTAGGAAAAAATGTTTTCATAATGTTGCAACCTGGCGCTGATTTTTAATAAAAGTTTCGCAGTCGCTAAAATACCTTACAGCCTTATCGTCCATCGGTATTAAAGTTTTCCTTCTTATCACCACAATACGTTAGCTACTAACTTTTTCCTCAAAAGCTTGTGTACCTTTAGTGCAAAAACTCAACCGCTTCCATTAAAAATAAAGCATATACCCCGCTTTGAATGAGAGCCTTTTTACAAATGTTATAAATTTCCTTGGCGACCCGAACTTGTTTTTATTGCGACCTAAATAAGGGTCGTAACAAAATGATGCATAAACAAAGCAGGTGAAATTTTAAAGGTTATGTAGGTCGTAAAAAAATGTATGAATATTTTTTTAAAGTCAATTACTTCAGAAAGGAATTTAGCAGCTAAATAATCCTTCTTTTAAAATTAAAAGTCCCTTTAATACAGTAAACATTAAGTAACTTTCCAGTATTTTTATACGCTTAAATATATTATTGTACCGTCATGTCATGAAAAGACAATGTACTTAATGTTGTGATAAATCGTGTTTTTCGAATTAACGATATTACATGGGCACAGGTATATTACTTGATTTTAAGCTGGGCTTGGTTGGAATGTCGAGCTTAGTGTGGTTTGGAACATAAGCCATATATAGGTCGCTAGTCTAGATATCACCAATATTACACGAATTGTCTATGATTTTGAATGAGGAACGTGTTTCTTTTTCTTTGAAAAATCAAACTACTGGCTACATGATCTATGATTTTGTACCGAAATCGGTAGATCGCAAAGTTTGAAAATGTTGGCGATGGCAGTTTATTTCATGAACCTAAAATATTTTTAGGCAGGTTGATTTTTTTACAAGTTTATTTATGACAACAGTTCCCTATTTTAATCAGCATGGTGTAAATATGTGAGGAAACCAATTTTAAATAGTATTTGTTCGCCGGAGACGTGCACTATTCATGCTGGAAACAAACTGTTACAAGGTAATTTACTGAAATTTTGGTGATACGGAAAAATTTAATATTCTTTATGTAGATGTCAGTTTGGCACGTGACTGCTAGCACCTCTAGGCGTCTAAAAAAGGAACTTTTATCTGGCTTATCAAGGCTTGAGAGGCAGATTTAGCCCGCCTTAAAATGAGCGAGGAATATCGTACATAGCAACAATACACACTGGCTGATATACTGAGCCATAGGCATGCTTATGATATATTTTAGTATCGTTGTAGCCTCTACCCTTTTCTGTTAAACGACTTAAGTCCCAAAAAGAGAGACAACAACAGGTCCTTCGGCAGTAGATAGAACTACAGCAAAAAAAAAATTGTTGCTCCCTAGAGCCTGTGGGACTATGGCATCACCATTTTGGAAATAATCTATGTCAGAAGGGGAAGGAAAATTTGAAGATTCTTATTCAAATCTTGTCACAAAACAAAAAAGTTAAATCCATTTCTAACAATGCGATCTTAGATTTTTCAGTTCAATCAAGGTCACCTCGATAGCAAAGAGCAGTAGTCGCCGACAGACAAGCCCCGGAGTACAAATCTAGCTGATATAATCGGCTTTTGGTGCTTGAAATTTAAAAAAACCATGCACGTTTAAATACATTTAAAAAAGAAACCCCTGTGTTTTTATCTTAAGATTTAAGAAGTTCGTTAGATAAGCTCTCGAAGCAGCTGTGTAGTTTATTTGAATGGATATTTGAAATTGGAACATAGTGCTTAAAACGTGATCAAATAAAGTCTAAGCCATTTGGATTCCTAAGCGCAAATATTTGACATTCGACTCCCTTTTCACGTTCTGAGACCTTTAGAGTGTAGACCTACCCTCTCTAGGCCTACCTAGTCATATAGATCTACACACCGTGTACCTATTCCTAACTACAGTGAGTGTCTACTCACTTGTAACCATGATAGATATAGGAACCTTATATTTGCAGCGAAGTTGTATTAGTAAATCGATTCGGAATTAAAACCTTAGCATTGGACGGTCTCAGGTTGCAAGCTTTCGAACGTTACCACTTTATTTTCAAAGTAGGGCGAACTTCAGGGGCAAAATGGCATTAACAATTTTGTATTTATTTTTTCGCTAGCTCTTAGTAGTATCTCTTTTCATATAAACTAGACTATAATTTGAAATTATTATTGATTAGTGAAGTTAAAAATGACGTAATATTACTTTTTTAATAAACACGTTAAAAAATGTTGATTGTGTATTGACATAATTGTTGACATAACGTATTGAAGTTAAAAAATACTGCTAAGTAATAAAGGAAGTACACGGCAACATTAAGAAATATAAATATGGATTGAATTAATTAAGTTGACCGTCCTTAATTGATGACATTCAGCTTTTAAGGAGCATTTTATTTTTTTGTTGAATAACAATACCAATACTTTGTATATGTGTTTGGTGCACAAAATAAAGAATTTTTGGTGTAATATTTATGTTTTAATGATGAATTAAGTTCAAATGGGTTATCTTCGAATATTCACATTATTGAGTCTATTTGATTAGATTCTAATCTCACATATTATAAGGTTGAGGTCGTAAATACTAATATGAAATTTTTGATGAAGCCTCTGTCATTATTAGCAACTCTTTGAGTTTTGATAGTGATGGAAAATTAACATAAAATTAAAATAAACAAATGTTACAAAAAACGTGTATTAATACCTCAGATCCTCAAGTAATATTCCCTTCTTCAAATAAATAAAATTTTGTTTTGTTATTAACAACTAATTACAGTATTCATAGATACGTTACTCTAATAGAAAAACAGTTTGACAGTAGTAAAATTCTTACAATTATATAACACGTAACAACTAACAACTTATTGCTTTCTACTTATGCATTGTAATTTACTTAATACAGCATATAAAATACACGTATGTAACCTTAGAATTGTTGGCGACAATTAAATATCTATAATGAAACAATGTACACTGCACTTCCAACCACAAGCTAATGCTTCCATGGAAGAGTAGTATTGGAATATTTGAACAAGTACCTACTTAAATATATAAATATGTGAAATATATAACTCCCTTTAAACCTCTTTAAGTAATTAAAGCGAATTTGTTTCGAATCCTTACCGTACACTTTTCATAATGAAAAAACTTCAAAAGCTAAAAAATAATCTTCAAAGTTGAAAAAATAAGAATTATGTATACATGAACAGACCAAATGACATACAAACGATTAAGCGGAAAGGATTTGTGTTTCATAATAGTAGTTTTACCTATTGCCTGAAATAAAAACTAACCCCGCGAAATGGAAACACCAAAATGGAAACATTTCTCATTTAAACGATAAATCTAAATGTTATTTACATCAGTAGTAAAATTCACTTTCATAATTTGATATTGCTTTCGGAGAACGAAACAGCTGTCATGCTTAGTAAGGAACTACGGGAGTTATTAAATTACTAGTATGATTAATTATGAAGCGTAGGAAACAATTAGTGGAAAATACTTACAATTTAATTTAAGGTCTGCAAAATAACACCAAAGTTATTAAGTATCACTTTGTGTTTTATGTGCTATCTTTCCGATACATCCGTTTGTAAAAACAATAAATTACGTACTTCGAATTTGATAAAACCGTTCATTTTTTTTATCTTTACATATTTATAAAAATATTAATAATGTTTTTATTCCAGGATGTGGGAAGGATAGTGCAATCCCACACGTTCCGTTTAGTTATGCATATTCACAGAACAGATTTTTTTTAAATGAGGAACTTAATACATAGAATAGGAAAAAACCAAAAAATAACAAAAAAATAAAATAAATAATCAATTGTATGTAGGGCGTGGTGTGGGGTGAGCTCGGGCCCAAAGCTCACTCAGTAGTGGCGTCCTGGCTCCAGTGACCCGAGAAATTTGAACATAATGAGATTTAAAATTTACTGCCTGCTTTATTAGTTACATTGTAAATTGTCTTGTATTTGTGCTAAAATATCTTATTTTATTGTATATTTAATTCACGAATTTTCGTAAAAAATTTTGCCCACAGGTACTCGACCCTAAGTGTTTGTTATAATTTTATGTTTATGTAAAAATCTGTCATTAGATATTATTTGTATTGCTTATAAGATTATTACATGTAAAAAAATCTGTTGGTATTCCAAAAAACAAATTTAAAAAATGAATAACAGAGATGAAGTCACAATAATTCTTCCATCGAATATTTTCTTTGTTTAAGAAAATGTTCATTATTACAGTTCTTCGGCATCCATCATTTAAGTAAGTACTCATTATTTAGAAGTGTTATTTTATTTGAAACCATAACGTTGCATTTCAAAAATATATTTATAATATTATTTAATACCACTTACACGTGTAAAGCATTATTTTATTCTGCAAAGGATTAAACTTAACAAACAGATGCAGCACGTTGCAGCTTTTCAGGGCTTTTCGTTAATCAAGCTAACTGACCTGGTATGTTTTTAGGTTTTCACGGCCAAAAAGTATTTTTGTTATTGTTTTTGGGGTGTTATGCCGTGTTTCGCTACCTCCTTCTTTAGCCAACGTTTCGGACAGCGTTACAGTGTCCATCATCAGGGCAGATGAGTGAACTCACTCATCTGCCCTGATGATGGACACTGTAACGCTGTCCGAAACGTTGGCTAAAGAAGGAGGTAGCGAAACACGGCATAACACCCCAAAAACAATAACAAAAAAAAAACTAACTGACCTGCTTCATCCTTGTTTGCCGTATTATCCTATTGCACAGTTGAATAACATGGAAAAATACGACGCTTTATCTTATTTTTTCATAGATAAAAGAATAATTTTAAAGATCAAAGATTAAATAACTTTGCAAGCTGAAAATGATTGCATTGACCTAAAATTTCAGACAAAAGGATTTTTATGAGCACACCGTTCAAGAGATTTTATGAATACATAATTGTTATGTTGTCATGTTGCTGACTAACTAACCGCCGTTTCGCTGCAGGAGTATGCAGAGAGTCTTCCTCGGTTATCGCCGACTTCTTCTAACTTTCGCATTTTCGTCAAATATTCGCTTTAGACTCCTTTCTTTGATCATTCGCTCTACATGTCCTGACTATTTATGCGTTCCATTCTTAATCTTACGCTAAATCATACATGGTATTACCGGTGACAGGACAACTCAGAATCAACTCAACTAAAAAAAAAATCAACCTGAAAATCATTGAAAGTAATGATTTTTTTTTGTTGACTGGTTAAGTAGGCTACGTTAGGTTTGATTATGCGTTATTTTTCAATGTTTTTTTTTCCATTGCTTTTAATGACTTTTCAAAAAGGTGTTTAGTTGAGTTGATTCTGAGTTGTCATGGAACCGTATTGCCACACACACGTCTCAGGATTTAATTTCTACAGCATTTAATCTATTTTTGAATAACTCTCCGAAAACAAACAGTGAAGCGAATTTCAAGACGATAAAGATTACCATTTGAGAGTTTTAACGAAACAAAAACAGATGATCTGCTTTATACTAAGAATGTTCAAATGTGGTCTTCATGACCATTTTAGATCATACGACGCACGTCGTGATTACTTCAAGATTGATACACTTAAATCTAGAAGGCAAATGACTGAGATAATATGTTCACATAAAATTATTCACGGCCATCTTTATACTTCAATTTGGGAGGCGGGAATGGGTACCGCCGCCCCGGGAACCTTTATTGCATAACCAACACCTCTGCCATAGGTCGCCCCAAGTGGTTCGCTACGTTTGGTGATTTAGCAGGGTTGCCCGGGTTCATAGGGTGAGGTTTGTCTAGGTCTTGGAGGCGGATGACCGGGACACACTGAACCCCAGATTCCTACCCACCCCTTAAACCCTTTTCCTTCCCAGAACTCTCCTCTCCTTCCTTTCCTTAAAAAACCCTCCACACAGCATCCCCAAAGATGACATAGGCCCTGAGGAAAGTTATTTTCTTCAAGGCCTCCTGTGTGGAGTTCATGTAAAAAAAAAAAAAAATACTATATTATGTTTTTTTTTTTTTTTTACAGTTAATACCGCACAAGAGTCCCAACTGCTCCCGTCTGGAGCCAGTAAGACTATGGCATCCCCAATTGGGGTACGTTGTGAGGCTGAAGGTAGTGGGGAGGGGAAGGAGATAGGGAAGAGGAAGGTGGGAAAGTACCTGGCTATTCAGATCTGGTCACTAAACACGGCTAAAGCCATTTTCAAGCAACGTTTCAATTCTGAATGGTGGTCTTACACCAGGGCGATACTGATAGTATGTCAATGTCTTAGCAGTATTGAAATAAATGTCCCGAATTCCCATTGTTTAAGACGCCATAACATTTTTCACATGAACACATTTAAAAATAATATCGCCTTCTTTAGCCCTCTGATCCAGATGTGTCCACTATACGACAAGACAGAGTGTGCTGAACTAAATATTTTCGTAGATAATTTATATGGATTCAAAAAAGTTCTGGCGCTGTTAAAAAATACTAACATATTATATTGTTTCAATTGTCTCTCTATGCATGCCTCGCGTATTTCTTATGTCTCTTGCCACTCATTGTAACGTGTTACTTGATTGAGCTTGTATATAATTCTGAATTTTTATTTGGATGTTTTTGTTTTTCTAATTGTCTGTATTTAATTGTAGATTTTTGTAATTGTGTAATAACTGAGTTTTTATAACTGGATTGTTCTCAAGTAAGTGCAAACATCTGTAAAATTCAGTATAAATAAATAGATTTTTACGCAAGTTTTTTTTTAGTAAAAATGTTTTCCTGTGAATGTTTTAAAATAAAACTCTCGCAAGTCTAACAAGAGAATATAAATAATCTTATCTAAAGCGTAGTAATAAAATAAAAAATCTCTTTTCGCGTTTTGGGTCCTACGGAATGCTAAGGGGGAAGTTAAATGCCTTATTTAACTTTTTATTGCAAGAAATCACGCAGTCGGTAAGCTTTCCCGTGCAATACCATAATTCCACTATGCAAATTGACCCTAGTTTATTATGTTTTATTCTACGAAAACTTCCGAATTTTTCGTTATATTTTACTGAAATCAGGATATATTATTGGATACGGATCTGTATTCTTACTTTTCGCGGATTCAATTGCGTTAGAATTAATTTAAGGATTGATCTTTTTTCGTGGGAAAACACGAGGACGATGTTTTTTTCGAGTTATTATTTGTTTCAAAATGTTCAAGTAGATACGTAGTTAAAATACGCGTGTTTGAGGCTTGTAAGGTTTTAAAAATTCTTTGTGATTTTGGTCAAAAGATGTACATAGGTTTAGAACCAAAGATATTTGAAACTTTTGTTAACAAATTTAACGCACTGAACAACGCTTTTTTTCAATATCACATTTAAATTAATTAGTAAAATACAAATTAAATTCGAAACCACATTGGATTATAACTAGGTTATTTTTTTATACAAAAATCCTATTATGTCTCATTATAGTATCAATAATATTTCTCTTAAAAAGTTGTCTCAAATCAAGGACCTGGGTATCGTATTTGATGAAAAATTAACATTTATTCCACACTTTAATGAAGTTATTAATAAGGCTATGAAATGTTTGGCATTTATTTTAAGAACAGTTAAAGATTTTACGTCACTTTATTCATTTAAAATTCTCTTCACTGCCTTAGTTAGAAGTAATTTGGAATACAATTCAACTATTTGGTCCCCATACTATAAAACACATCAATTAAAAATTGAGAGAGTTCAATATAAATTTTTAAGATTCATTAATCTCAAACTCTCTATACCCATTGAACAAATTAATTATGATAATTTAATGAAACTACTTAATTTAACTGACTTATCGTGTAGAAGAACCAAGAGCGATCTGGTACTTTTATTCAAATTAGTTAATGGATCACCTGACTTAACAAAACTAATAACATTCCGAGTACCAAATCGTGACACGAGACTTCCAGAACTATTCTTTGTTTATCCGCCAAAAGCTAACTTTTTCATTAACTCCCCAACCCAAAGACTACATAGGCTTAGTAATAAATTCAGTTCCGTTGATATTTTCATTTATTCTTTACCAAAATTTATATAAGAAATTTTTAAAATTCTGACAAAATTTTTATAATTATTATGCTAATATTTTCATTTCTTTTTAATTCTACTAATAATTTTTAATACAATGTTAAATAACTTATGTAACTATAATACATGTAAAAGCCTTCAAGGGGTGAATAAATAAATAAATAACTACAAACTGATATATTTAAAAAAAAACTGATTCCGTTTACAATAGTTTCGAGACTACGAACTGCTTACGTTTGTTTTACATATTTATTTATTTATTTATATACGCCTATTTAGGCTTTTACATATATATATATATATATAACAATATTTATGAAATTATACTATATAACAGGGGGATATTTAACTTGGGGATATCGTAGTCCCATTGGCTCCAGACGTTGCTTGAAATGGCTTTAGCCGTGTTTAGTGACCAGATCTGAATAGCCAGGTACTTCCCCACCTTCCTCTTCCCTATCTCATTCCCCTCCCCACTACCTTCAGCCTCACAACATACCCCGATTGGGAATGCCATAGTCTCACTGGCTCCAGATGGGAGCAGTTGGGACTCTTGTGCGGTATTAACTGTAAAAAAAAAAAAAAGGCAGCTGGCAAATGGAACTCTAAAGCGGAAAAATAAACGTCACCACCGCACAATGTAAGCTAAGATAAAAAGCGATGAGTTTTTTTTTAATCTCCTTGTGAAGAAATGACTGCATTTTCTGCTACATTTATATTTTCAACCTGAAATCCCTTGCACGATTAAGTGCTGTCAATGATTGCAGGTATTATTTTTTGAAAGAGAATAATAATATGAAGCTATGTTTATCGTTGTTCGTTGCACAGAGAACGTGCATAAGTCGCTGTAAGCCACACACCGTAAAATATAAAGCCGGGCTTACCGGGAATAGCTTATGCGTGGGTACTTTCTGAACGTAAACAGAATGACTAGTTCTTGATGCGAAATTTCAGTGAACTTATTAGGAAAAATATGGGAGACTTATTAAATATTTATAAAAAATGCTTATATGTTGCAAATAATGTTCAACATTGACAACCTTTACGGTACAGTGGAAATGTATGGGTACAAATATGTTCCCAAATTTTAGAATTTTATTTAAATGGAAGAAGAAAGTTCGAAATCCTCATTAATTTAAGTACTGAGCAATAAATTAATCTATTCAATCACAATTTTTACATTAGCTCATCACAGGAGACCCTGAGAAAAATAATTCCCCTCGAGGCCTGGGTCATCTTTGGGGATGCTGTGTGGAGGGTATTTTTAATAAAAGCAGTTCAGGGAATGAAAAAGGCACGTGAAGTGGGTAGTAATATGGGGGTCAGTTTTTCAGGAGTAACGGACGTATGAATCCAACCCACGCACTGTGATGCAAGGTGATGAGTTGAGAGAGTTCGGCTGGAGAAGTCAAAAGACCCCTCAATCAGTCTCTCCCGATCTGACCCGCCACTTAGGAGGTAGGCAAACGTATCTGCTGCTAAGTCCAAGACAAACCTCACCCCATGAACTCGAGCACCCCTGCTTAGTCACCAAACGTAGCAAACCACTTGGGAAGATCTTTCACGTACCCGCCTCCCAAATTGATACTTACACTCATACATCGCACATCCCATAGAAAAGTGTCGAAAGTCAAAATTTTCTATTTTACGGTTTAACTCTGAAAAATTTAATGATTGTATTTATCTATGCCTCACGAACGTATTTGAGTTGGATAACTCCAAGATATCGATTATATCTCTTTTCGACAGTACCGCAGTTCATAATACATTAATTAGTTTTCCCTCTTCTATAAAATTAACTTTTTTGACTTACGACACTTTTCTACGGGATAAAATTAACCATAATGTTTCTATCTAAATCAAATCGCAAATAACACCGTAACATTAACTTTAATCTTTATTTTAGAGTATTATAATATTGAGATTTCTTAAGTTTGTGCAGTGATGACGACTTCCGTGGTCGAGGGTTAATGCTATCGACTAGCAGCCCGTAGATTGCAGATTCAAACCCCAGCGTGCGAAAATAAATTTTATATAATAAATTTATATAATTTCAAAGTTAATTAATTAAAAAATATATAAGGTATATTTGCCGTTCCAGGGTGGAAGATACTCTCAATATCACCCTGATGCAAGACCACCGTTCAGAAATTTAACGTTGCTGGAAATGGCTATGGTATTTGGTGAATAGCTCTGAATAGCCAGGAACTCTCCCACCTTCTTCTTTTGCTTCTCCTTCCCCTCCTCATTACATCCAGTCTCACAACATACCCCAATTTGAGATGCCATACCTCACTGGTTCCTGGCGGTTGGGTACGATACTCAATTTTTTTTTTTAATTAAAAAGTGATATACACCCGTGGTGTCCTTCAGGACCATAATATCGACTGGCTAAAAGACGTATACAAAATACCAGGAATAAGTCAGAATCCCTTTCCAATTCCAACTGTTAGCCAGCTATCCATATTCTATCAGCTGTAAAGTTGAATCTATTTCTACCAACTATTTATATCAACTCCTATAGACCACTTTTTTAAAGCACTGAATTTAATGTCACTGAAACAATTATATGCAAAAGATATTCTAATTTACGCATTCAAAAACCAGGATAACTTTACACATACAAACTCGGCTGATTCGCAAGATCCACATTACAACATGCATTCCATCAACCAACAACTAAAGCCAACCAACTATTACAACCAACAACTAAGACTTTTGGACCAAGAATTATGCAATACTTCTCTATAAAATTATTTAATATACTCCCACTTGCAATAAAAACTGTTTACAAAAATAAACAACTTCAAGAGAAGAATTAAGATATGGATTATGGACATGGGAAGGAAGAATATTGATACAATTTTGCAACCAAATAAATATTAATGCCTGCATGGAGCTTTCTTTTTGATATAAATATATCATTTTCCTCTTGTAATAGTTTTAAATATAATTCAAACACAAAAACATGAACAATGTGAACTTAGAATGGGGTACCCCAATAAGGACAAATTTTTTTCTAAAACAATGAAAAAAATATATTTGTTAAAAATATCTGTGCATAAATATTTGAAAGTTAGTAAATATTGATTTTAGTCTACTTTATGAAAAGAGTAACCCATTGATTCGCAGATAATTATGCTACAATAGTGTGCTTTTAAATTCTTCTCCACGTTACTTATTTCAATATGCTACTTCAATTACCAGTCACTCTGCACAATTTTCATTAAATATTTACGTAGGAGTATTATATTAATATATTGTTTTATGATACCTACTTGTATGGCTTGGATAATTTCATTGGTGAATTTAATATGTGTACAGTGCTGAGATGTGATATTACATTTTTCATGAAAATTCATTCGGAAACTTAATGAAAACTTTTCACATTAAGATCTCCTTTGCTTTTACCCCTTCCTTTATATATAAAAGTTTCAGTCGTATTTCCAGTCCACTTCAGAGAATATTGTTATACAATACACGGTGTCCGGAAAGTAGTGGTACAAGCGGGAAACTGGTGTATCTATTTCACACATGAGAATACGAAAGGACACTCGATATCATTGACGACCGGCGTGGTCTAGGGGTAAGGCTCTTAACTTGCAATCCGAAGGTGGCGGGATCGAATCCAGGCGTGGGCAAATAAATTTTATTTGATTAATTTGTGTTTTTCTCACGTAATGCATTTAAAATAATGTATACCATTTTTGTTATTGTTTTTGGGGTGTTATGCCGTGTTTCGCTACCTCCTTCTTTAGCCAACGTTTCGGACAGCGTTACAGTGTCCATCATCAGGGCA
The DNA here is from genome assembly GCA_936435175.1 of Glyphotaelius pellucidus. Classification (NCBI taxonomy): domain Eukaryota; kingdom Metazoa; phylum Arthropoda; class Insecta; order Trichoptera; family Limnephilidae; genus Glyphotaelius; species Glyphotaelius pellucidus. The sequence continues at coordinate 31,420,740 of OW386550.1, forward strand.
GATGACCTCTCATCTGCCCTGATGATGGACACTTTAACGCTGTCCGAAACGTTGGCTAAAGAAGGAGGTAGCGAAACACGGCATAACACCCCAAAAACAATAACAAAAATACTTTTTGGCCGTGAAAACCTAATGTATACCATATTTGCGACTCGTTCCAGATTGGAAGATACTCCTAGTATCGCCCTGGTGTAAGACCACCATTCAGAATTGAAACGATGCTGGAAATGGCTTTCGCTCACTGTTTGGTGACCAGATTTAAATAGTCTTCCCCACCTTCATCTTCCCCATCTCCTTCCCCTCCCCACTACCTTCAGCCTCACAACATACCCCAATTGGGGATGTCATTAAAAAAATATGTTTTTATTCTCCCTGCATGTCCTTTCCCGTGCGTTCCCGTTCCCTTCAACCTTCCTCTCCTTTCCCCTTTCCCCTCCCTCGTCTCTTCCCTCACCACGAAGCCCATCTTCCCCCTGCCTTTCCTCCCTACCGGTAAAATACATGAAATACGCACATTTTCATTTATACAAATTTCATAACGCTAGAGCTTACCATTATATACAACCTATGTTATTTGTTGATAATGTAGCTTTCTATCGGTGAAAGAATTTTTAAAATCGGTTTAGTGATTTAGGCGTGAAAGCGTAACAAACAAACACACTCACTCTCGCATGTATAATATTAGTAAAGATTATATATGCTATAAAAAATTCGTGTCTTATCTTGAACTCACTTTTTCCTTCCCGGAGAACGATTGAGATGATAAATATTATTTATTTTTTTAAATTTTAACCTCAAATGCTGAGTGTATTATAAATAACGATTTCTCTGGGCCTGACCACCTGTAATTTTAAGTGTCTAGTATTATTTTTGTGTTGTTATAGGTGGTTTCACTATTAACCTGTTATTATTTTTGTCTGACATGTATTATGTTTCTAAATGACTTACGGGCGTTCAATAAATAATAAATTAGAACAAATACGTTGTCTCGACAGGGGAATTTTTCCCAGTGAGGCAGGCACAGTAAAAACCTTTTACAAGGTAAATTAATAAAAACTAGTAGCTAGATCCCACGTAAACCGCACGTCCAATAAAATAGGTTTCTAATTTTCTAAGAAATTATAAAATTCGTAAATAGATACTTGAAAACTTTAATATTTTAAGTAATTTTTTTTTCATTTCAAATAAGGAACAATACAATTTGTCGAAAGGAACGTTACTACATCAATGAAAATTCTTTTTTCAAACTTTCATCATGTAAGTACACGTAGCATTGAGAAAATGCAAATCAGATAGACGTTCGGAGAATTTGAACAATTCATCCAATATCAAAGTAAATTTTAAAGTTTGTGAACGTTCTATTCAAGTTCTGTTATTATTTCTGTTTTGTGAGGCAACTGGCCTACACTGATATAATTACAGAACTTGAATAGGATTTTCACAGAACTTGAAAATTAACTTTGAAATTTGATAAATTGTTAAAATTTTCTGTCCCAAATAATTACGATGATTTTGCAAATGAAAAATAAATCTTTACTAACCTTTTAAAACGATCACATGTTGAAACGGAATCCGAATGTACAAACAAATTTACAGACAAACGTTCTGTCAAATGTTTTTTACATTAGCTCAACACAAGAGGTACTGAGGAGAAAATATCTATACGCCTATGTCATCTTTGGAGATAGTATGTGAAGAGCTTTTTTAGGGGACGGAACGAGAAAAAGTTCTGGGAGGGAAGAAGGTATTAATCTGGGGGTCAATGTGTCCAGGAGTGACTGAGCAGGGCGATGGGTTGAGAGTCCAGATGGAGAATTCAAAAGACCTCCTTCAACCAGTCTTTCCCGCTCCGGCCAGCCATGCAGTAGGTCGGCAAACGCATTCACCGCAAAGATCTAGACAAACCTTACCTGATGAATCCAATGACCCTTAAAATTCACCAAACGTAGTGAACCACCTTGGCGTAACCTATGGCAGGGGTTTTGGTTTTCCAATAATTGTCACCTAGGCGATCGTAACCATACCCGCCTCCCAAATCGAGTTAAAGCAGGATAGCAATGAAAATAATAAAATTTATAGCCCGATAATTTCCCTTTAAAAGCGCTGTTGTACTCTAAAATGTATTCTGGGTACACTTAATTAAATTACTCGGCTTTTAAGTTGAAATAAAAATATGTCAAGCAATAATGTCTTAAAAACACGCTCTTATTTACTGATTTACATTAATCTAATATTTAAAGTCTTATTCCTTCAAAGTAAGTTAATTAACTGCAGTACGCTAACTGCACTTAGAGCGTGTTGCACAATGCACACGTGTGCATGTGAAGTTAATAAAGTGGCGCGTGCAACACGTCTCGTGGAGTGTGACACGATGGAAGCAAATGGGAGGGAGGGTGGTAACGGTACCTGACTTCTAACTACCCCTTCAGTATATTGCACTCCGGCGAGCCGTGCACTAAAGCTCTTGTTCCACAGGGGTACGCAAGTACCCGATGCTTAACGATTTAAGTTTCTCCGCAACTGCCGCAATATGTTATACAATTGCGCGGAGATTCGTACGAGGCACACGTTGCCGACATTTCGTCTCTCCTGCAACCAGCCAGGTGAGATTGGGAGAGACTTGTTGACGGGTACCTTTTGACCTCTCCAGCAGGACTGTCTCGGAACTTCGCTTTGCTTCGCAGTGGGAGGGATGGTGTCAACGAACGATATCGTGACACGAGAAAAGGGTGAACTGTAAATCTTTATTTTGTATGGTGCAAGACAATTAATAGCGTTTTTTTTTAAATCAGTCACAGGATGAGGTAAGTTGAAAGGAGAAAGCTCTACCTTTGCTGTGGTCTTTTTTTCCAATATGAATGGTGTCTGGTCTTCCACGATGATGGCACAAAGGTGGTTACACTTTACCGTCACTTTTTGTATTAATTAGTATTTTTACGACTTTTAAGCGAGATTTTCAAGAGCGAGTTGTGATCAGTTGCACGATGGTTTTCGAATGAATTTAATGTGGGTAATTTTCGATTTTATGCAATACTGTATATGTGTGACAAATAGGTAGACATCATCTTCCCCTTCTTCTAGTAGAGCCCTTGAAGGAAGGAAAGGGAAAAAGGGAGAAAATAACAATGCAGGGAATTTTGGAATATGGGTTTCAGTTCATAAACTGTTTCAGAACTAAACAGATGGATGCATACTTTCTTCACAGAGGAGAGTCTGACCCCAGATTCCTACCCACCTTTTTCCTTCCCAGAACTTTATTTCCTTCCTTTACTCAAAGACACTCCACACAGCATCCTCAAAGATGCATAAGGCCTTGAAAAGAATTGTCTCTTGTGTGGAGCTAATGAAAAAAAAAGTCACTCCAAGTGAATCGCTATATTTGGTGACTTAGCAGGATTCCAGATTCAGGGATGAGGTTTGTCTTAACAAAACGTTTATCTAAGCGTTTGCGGAACAAACGAAGACACTGGTTGAGGGAGATCTTTTGACCTCCCACCAGCCCTCCGCAGTGGAAGGGATGGTTTCATACGTCCACCACTCCTAGAAACACTGACCTCCATATTACTACGCATACCTGATTCCTTTCCAGAACTTTCTCTCCTTATTTTACTTTAAAAAATCCTCCATTCATCGTCAGGGATATTGCTTTCCTTAATGTCTCTGGTGCGGAGTTAATGTAAAAAAACACAATAAAAAACTTGTTTCAGACATTTTCATGTGCTGAAAATCAATGCTTGAATAAAACAGGCAACAAAGATGACTAGATAATGATGCTTGTGTAAGTGACGTTACGAAATCATTCTAGATTTCATGTTATTGGTGGCGACGAGTACCGATTGTGGGCCACAAGTTAATTGCGACGTGAGTACATAACGTGAGTATCGGATACTATACTTATTCCCTGTAGAAAAACGGCCTAAGGTACTGACTTTATAAGTGGCAGGGCGACTTATAAAGTCAGGACTTAGGGTCAGAGGCCGGGTCGAATTTATTAAGTTTTTAGAGCGTGGCAAAACGTGAAAATAATCGGCGTACCTACCTACCTATATTTTTGCAAAGGCAATATTTTTTAATCTGTGCCGCTTGATTGGTAGAAATTGCTACCAGCTCGCCCATAATATGTATTTTTAAGTTTATTCTACAACGTGAATAAAAGCAATGAATAATGTTTAGGTAGCTAATGTTAATTATACTTATTTTACGCACTATTTATTACAGATACGTGAAAAATCACGTGATATTATAATAATTGTAGGATTTCTGAAGTTGTTTATGTAAAAAAACACAAAGCCAGGGACAAATGCTGCAGAATGACCAAGGAAAAAATATTCAACGAAAAATATTTACAGCAACAACTTTGCTCTTTAACAACATAAACTTCTTCTTACACAACAAACAATAATTAACAAATATTTCTTCTTGATCAGTTGTGAAAGTTATCAAAAAAATACGTTTTTTTTCATACATCAATTCTAAATTCGTAAAAGACGATTAAAATTATTTTCTGTTTAGAATAAATATATTTTTTTAATTGCCGGCAACCCGGGCGTTTATTACAGTAACAATATAATACAAGAAAAGTCTGTAACCCGTCTCACTAGACGATGTCTGTTCTGAGACGGGTACATAAATATGCGTGCATGAACATATTAATACACAATTAGCATATTAAAACATATTAATCCTATAAACACGTACACACAAACATAACATACATACACAAACGTATACTATTATATTTATTAGTTTCTTTTTTATATTTCTTCGCCAGGAGGCCCTGAGTATTTTTTTCCTCAGGGCCTTCTGGGGGAGAAATGTTATAAAAATATCATTTTTGGAGGTGCTGCGTGAAGGGTATTTTTAGGGAAAGAAAGGAGAGGAAATTCTTGGAACAAAAAAGGTAAGAGAGTTGGGTAAGAATCTGGGAGTGAATGAGTTCTGGAGTGATGAACGGATAAATCCATCCCTCCCACTGATGCAAGGCGATAGGTCAAGAGAGTTTGGCTGCAGAGGTCAAAAGGTCTCCCTCAACCAGTCTCTCCCGATCCGATCGCCACGCAGTAGGTGGGCAAAATCATCCACTACCAAGGCCTAGACAAACCTCTCTTCATGAACCCGGGCAACCTTGCCAAACCAAACTTAGCCTACCACTCGGGGTGACCTGTGAAAGATTGTCGGTTAACCAATAAACGGTTCCCCGAGCGGCGGTACCCATATACCAAATTGACAATTAAAAGGAACATGTCAAAATCTGAAAGTTGCCTTAAAAAATTTTGAAAACAGCAAGTTTTGTAAGTACAGCTTATAATTACTATTGAATCAATTAGAGCTCATAAAAAATCTACTCAAATACTTGGAATAAAAACGCCGACTGAGAACTTCAACCAAACATTGAACCGCTACGCCGAAGTGTATTGATAACTTTACTAATAACAACTTTCTGTCCAGAGTAATAAAGTTCTTTTGAACGGCTTTAATTGACTTCTAGATAAACGTTGACTTTATACTCGACATTCGATTTTGTTGTTTTAATTAAACATTTTTCGTTCGCTGAAACATCAAGCAGACTCTTTCGGAAAAAGAGGATAGAATTATTTCGCAAAACATGAACCTACTTGTAGTGTATAAATTACGACTGGTTTCAGCTTCTTCCAATAGATGTCGATAGCTTAGTTTGAAATACAAAGTTCTGGAATATCCCAATAGATGGGAGTAGAGTAGGATATCAGAAGAATATCATCTATCGCCGTTCGTTTCTTAGTTATGAACGGTTACGATGACAGCCGAAGGCATCGGTTAGATTGGGCGGACTCCCACGCCACAGCAAAAGAACTACTTAGAGCCGAGCCTAGTGAGGATGTCTGTGGTTTAATATTATTTGTTAATATTAACGATAAATGAACCAACTGGTATCACTCGAACCTATAAATTATTTAGAAGATATCCAACACATCTTAAGTTGTCTTAGTACTGGAAATTAATAGACATATCCCTACTATTTATATTTTTTTCCCATGTGAGAAACTAAATTTTACTATTTGGTGAATTCCTTTTGACTAATCGATCGATTGACAGATTTCTTTTGGGTTTTCTTCAATAGGTTCGCCTTGGTGTAAGACCACCATTCAGAATTGAAACGTTACTTGAAATGGCTTGAGCCATGTTTAGTGACCAGATCTGAATATCCAGGTACTTCCCCACCTTCCTCTTCCCTATCTCCTTCCCCCCTTCCTTGGGGGATGCCATAGTCTCACAAGTATTCATATAAAAAAGTAGGAACCTACCAACTCAGAGGTTTTTAATCTGCAAACAATTTTTTTTCGCGTTACCCTATAATACGCAACCAATTCAAAATACCAATCACCACGCAAAGAAATACAGCACCGAAGGCAAAATATTTACAAGGACAACGACAAAAAAATGCTGTTAATTCTTATCGTTTCAAATTAAATAAAATATAAAAATGTGCCAATTTTTTCAACAACATTAAAAAAAACTTAATTTTAACCAACATTAAAAAAAACTTAATTTTGGATTTGGATGGAAAACCGAGAAATCATTATTTTAATCAAAAGGTTAAGTAAATATCTAGTAGGGATATGTGCTGCTTTATTCATTTGTGTTTCAAATTTTAAAATATTGGTAATTAAAAAAATCAATTTTTCGTCATTTAGAAGAAACTAACAAACGAAAATTTTAAAATAAATACACAAATATGATGAAATAAAATATATTAAAATTAAAATGATGAAAAAATCATTTTGACAGGCCTAAATGAAAATTACAAATTGGCTACTTACATTGTTAACACGAATTTGACGTAAGTATATAAATTAAAATTTATATGCAAAGAAACGTTCTTTATGATGGATATCTTTTTTTTATTATTTAGAAGCTTGGGAAGAGATTTTTTTAATAATTAAAATAGCTCATAAAAAAAATGCCAAAATTGCCTCCAAAATTATGAAAAATTAAATTCTGTATTTAAACAGATTTCAATTTAATATAAAGTAGCACGCCGTACCAGACGACGACCGGCGTGATCAAGGGGTAAGGCTCTTGACTCGCAATCTGAAGGTGGCGGGATCGAATCCCGGCGTGGCAAATAAATTTTATTTGATTAATTGTGTTATATCACAATTGATTAATTTAAATATTTATATTTGTGGCACGTTCCAGAGTGGAAGATACTCTCAGTGGTGCCTTGGTGTAAGACCACCAATCAGAATTGAAACATTGCTTGAAATGGCTAGCCGTGTTTGGTGACCAGATCTAAATAGCCAGGTATTTCCCTATCTTCTCCCTCCTCATCTCCTTCCCCTTTCCCGCTACCTTCAGCCTCACAAAATATCCCAATTGGAGATGCCATAGTCACTGGCTCACAACAGGAGCAGCTGAGACTCTAATGATGTATTCACATAAAAAAAGTTATTTGCAATACCTTTTGATTGAAAACTGCACATCTTCATACAGGAATACCCTAGTGAGATGTGCAGCTTATGTTTTTTTATGTATTACTTTATTTTTCAATATGTTAAAGAAATAAATTGATAAAATAAATATTCAGTTTGGTCTGTTATTTTGGCCTAAAAATCAAAATTAATATTGTCTGAAAAGAGCCGCGCAGCCGTTCCACTTATATCTTCAAAATATATTTAAGCACGTTATGTGTCTTCTTGTAAAGCAATAATTTAAGAAAATATATTAAAAATTATTCAAGCTTAAGCCATACTCTTCATACTTTTCTCGTAGAATAAATAGTTTTTACCATAAATTACAGCGAAGAATTCCAGTGCATCCACCCTCTTGAAATATCAAACAGGAATATAAACCAAATGCACCGCTGCAATATTTTAATGATGCAAGCTTCAAAACACTCCGAGCGCTGATCCTTGACATAAAAATGGAAATACTCAACGGGCTATGTGAAAACGAGCAGTGTTAAGTATTGTGAAATTTCCATCCGTAAACCAATTTAATACAATATAAAATCATTTTTAGTTGGTAACATACTGAAGAAATGCTTATAAGCTAGTCAACATAAACACGACGATTAAATTTTTGAAAATAACAAAATTTAGGTTAAGTTCTTCGACGTGTGTAATTCCAGTAATTTATGATAATATTGTATTTCTAACCAAATGTAATTTCTTTTTTTTAAAAAAGCCATCTTCTAAATTTATTTTCGTATAAAAACTTATATTTATAATAATTTATTTTGTTATTTAGACTTCCTGTTTTGTTTTAAAAGATTTTTTATTATGTTAATGTAATTTTTACCCATCCAAAAATAATTTTTATATTTTATTTTATATAATTGTTTTTTTTGATATTTTAAGTAATTAATCACCTCTCCTTTCTAATATTTTGTCTATGTTCTAATTTGTCTATACTTGTTTGTCTTTTGTTATTTTTTATTAACTTATTATCCTGACGAAGAAAACATAGTTTTCGAAACATTTTGATATTGTCAATTAAATAGTGGTGTACACAAAGTTATTTGTTTTCATTAAATTAAAATAAAAAATGTAATTTCATTCACTTGTGATTCGGTCCGTTTATAATTCAGGCGGTGTTAAATTAGAACCTGAAATTCACACCCATTCTGACAGCCGGCGTGGTCTAGCAGTAAGTCTCTTGACTCGCAATCCGAAGGTCGCGGGATCGAATGCCGGCGTGGCAAATAAATTTTATATTAATTTGTGTTACTTAACAATTAATTCATTTAAATAATATATAATATATTTTCGGCCCGTTCCAGAGTGGAAGATAATCTCGGTATCGCCTTGGTGCAAGATCACCATTCAGAATTGTAACGTTGCTTGAAATGGCTTTAGCCGTGTTTGGTGACCAGACCTGAATAGCCAAGTACTTCGCACCTTTCTCTTCCCCATCTCCTTCCTCTTCCCCGTCTCTTTCGCCTCCTCACTACCTTCAGCCTCACAATATACCTCAATAGGAAATGCGTAGTCCCACTGGCTCCAGACGGGAGCAGTTGGGACTCTTGGGCGGTATACATATAAAAAAAAAAAAAACGCCCGGATTATTTTGTCATATTATCCTTCAAGATTGTTATTAATAGAGATATTGAAAGAAGGCACTAACAAAAAATGTCTCAAGAAGCGAAGCTAGCAGTCCACAATGGAGTGCTGGTACTTACCCTTGATGTAGGGCAGTGAGACATGAAACTGGCAGAGAAAAGATCAAAACAGTCTGATTGCTGAAAAATGAGATCCCTGAGACGTATGTGGAGTAACACCATGTATGATCGTGTGAGAAACATGGAAATTCTCCCCCTGCGGGGTTACGGCGTTAACAAACTGACAAAACGCTACGAAAAAAGTACAAATAAACACGACGATTTCTTATTTTAAAACGAACGAAAGTTAGGTTAGGTTTTCTGACATGTGTAATTCCGATTAATGTAATTTATTTTCGTTATTTGTTTTTGGGGTGTTCAATTCAATTCAATTCAATTTATTCACTTTAAAAACATAACAAAATGAAAATTTCAAATCTTTTTAAATAAAGAAAATACTAAGATTGAAGCATTTTTAAGGAATTTAAATAATTTAAACAAATAATTGTGTCACAATTACACATATGTCCTGATGGTGGACATTGTAACGCGGTCCGAAAAGTTGGCTAAAGAAGGAGGTGGCATATGCGCAACATGGCATAACACCCCTAAAACAAATAACATGCAGTGTAAAATTAGAACTTAAAATTCACGCCCGTGTGATCTTTCGATGCGTACGATTCCATGCTTATATTATAAAATAAGAAAACGTCCGTTTGAGATACAAATTAAATGACATCAAATATTATTCGTACAACCTCTATTCCCAAGATCAAGGGCAAAAATGACACGACCGCAGACGTCAAATAAATTAGTTCATGAAAAAAAGAAAATAACATCCCATACCAACACAATCTCCGTAACTTTTCTAAATCTTTCGTTTGTTTCTTTCTATTGTAATTATACCGGTTTGACAAAATTTCAATAGCTGGTGAATTGAATATTGATACTTTATTAATTGTATGAATATTAGCTAGTATATTTTTGTGGATTTCCAAAGCAAATTCGATATATCGTGATAAGACCCTTTATGTACATAATAAGAAAGCTATTTCAGAAATTCATTTAGCTATAAAATAAATATCAAGCCTTTAACGTGAAAAGCTAATCAAAGATCCGAAAGCTTTTCGCCAATCTTTGTTTATCGTATTGCCTTTTTTTTAAATGGTCCAATATCTATATAAGGAAAGGGTACACAAAAATAGCGCTTGAAGCCAACAAGGCTTCACACCTCTACAGCCTTAATTGTATCGGTTCATAAGGCTCTTTAGGGCTTTTTCCAGCTCAATACAATACAAATCGTGAGAGGGGTGTGAAAACAGGCTGTACGTATTTGCAGGTCACATAGATTTATTCGTGCAAGTCCATCTTTTGAACACATAAACAAGTCAATAATATATCAGTTTTCTGTGTGGAAAAATACTTTTTTTGTTTATCAAGAAACCAACCGGTTTCGCTTGTAAACCGGTTTCGAGGTATAATTAAAATATAAAATTTTAAATACGATAGCATAAGTTCGTCGACTAAGTACTATCGAAAATATTGGTTTAAAAAAACATTTATTAAAAATTAAGTACATTATGCTGTCGAAAGATCGGAGGAAGCATTGCTTTTTTATTAATTTAATTTAAATTAAATTTAATAACGTTATTATTAAGTTCTGCAAGTATTTTAGTTTTTTTTTTTTTGTGACAGCGTTTCAGCTTACAGAGTCATTTTCAAACTGTGGTTAAACCACTTTGAGACGACTTATTTACACTAAATTTCATATTTTTTTAGGGCCTAAATTTATTTATTACCGGTTAAACCAATTTGCTGAAAAAATAATTGAGACATTTTGCGGGGTACTTTGAAATAGTTTATTACGTGGGGTACTTGGAAATCCCCGCACTAAATGTTAATGTTTTCTTAATTGTTAATAATGACATTACTGCTATGACTTATTTAAGTGCGTTATATTGTTTAGGTTTTGTAAACATATTTTCCCACTCCTTAGCATGTTACTATTTCGTAAATAGAGTTCATGTTCCCTGATTCCTCTGTTTACGAAATACTGTTTAATAATGTAAGGTTTTTTTAAAAAAACAAGTTCAAACATTCAAATATAAATAGAATGTATATATTTTAATTTGTGCGCTTAATAAACAAAAAAATTGAACGAAAAATTTATTTAGCACACAAAAATAGCACCCTGTAAATCACCCTTATTGACCATGTTCTCATGTTATATTGACTCCTCCCACCGTTCTCTCCCTCTCCAAAAATCACCCCTACCTAATATAATTTAATCATTTCTTTACGTATACAAATTTTAAGTTAGATTTAAGTTTGCTAGTGAATGCCACGGATGAGTCGAAACTGGTAGCAGATAAATTAAAATGTAAGTAACAAATATGCATGGAAAGTGAAATTCTTCAAAACAAGATAACTTTAAACTTTATTTTATAATGCAGGCTAAATCTAAGTTTTCGGAGCAAGGCATCGGAATTTGAAGGGGAATTGTATTATAAAATTACTCTGAATTATTTTTTATTATTGTTATCGTTATTTGAATTACGGATAAGAGGGCTAATCTATTGCTATTGTGCATCGATGGTTAAAGTAATTTTTTTTTCTGAAGTTCAGAGTCAGGAACCGCATTTGAATCTCAGAATCAGAACTATTATGATTATTAAAATAATGGTATTTTGATTTTTTCATACGTAATTTTTTTCATATCTGAATAATCAGATTCCCATCATTTCACAAAATCGTTATATACTTAGCATATTAACCAGTTACTCCACCCCGCTCTTGAGTGATACACGTAAAAAACAGACAAAACACACGTTTCCTACTTATATATCAATGTTTATAATTGTAGCAATGCACAACACCTACTGCTTAATCTGCGTAAAAGCATTTAGTCATATCTACGAGTACCCTCACGAAACACATCAATCATAAAATCTCACTAAAATATACAAAGGGAGTGTATGTTTGTCAAAATTACACGTAACTCATTTTAAAAAGGTTTGATTGCATAAATAAGCGCTTTATCTTTTGAAGTTAATTGTTTTTATTCTTTGCTTTATTTCGCGTGACCTTTAAGAAAAATAAATGAATCGTATTCCGAAGGTCGCGTGATCGAATCCCGGCGTGGCAAATAAATTTTATTTGATTAATTTGTGTTATTTCATAATTTATTCATTTAAAATAATATATAGTATATTTGCGGCACGTTCCAGAGTGGAAGGTACTCTCAGTATCGCCCTGGTACCACCATTCATAATTGAAATGTTGCTTGAAATGGCTTTAGCCGTTAGTGTTTGGTGACCAGATCTGAATAGTCAGGTACTACCCACCTTTCACTTCCCCATCTCCTTCCCCTCCCCGCTACCTTCAGCCTCACAACTTACCTCAATTGGGGATGCCATGGCTCCGGTTGGGACAGTTGGGTCTATGAGGACTATGGGACTATGTTGGAGCAGTTGGGACTCTTGTGCGGTTTTCTTATAAAAATAAAAATAAAAGATTGTTTTGTGATAATTACAATAACATGATATCACAAGTGGACATTTACAAGGCGAGCTGAATATTTATAAAAAGTTCATAAAAGAATTTTTTCTTACACGTCATGAGCAACTTCTCTGTTGATATTTGTCTAATTATGTTGTGAAATTAATTTGTTTTATTTAGACTGTCGCAACCAGTGCCATGTTTGCTATGCTAATTTTAACATGAATCGTTTATAAATATTACACAAAAAAAACTACAATTTTGTAATAATTATAATTTTTGGGCCAACTACCGGGGGTCAATTGTCGGGTCGCCAATATATCGATATCTCTTCGTTATATGTTCGATCACAAATGATATCGGGAAGATTAATTGTCTGGTAGTGTAAACGTCAGTTAAGCGTCCGATAGTGCTGCCTGACACAACAACTTGTCATTACGGCGGATATTAGGTTAAATAATTCCGACGTGGGAGACGAAGTTATGGCACAAACCAACCGCCGCACCGGCACTAAAATAGTCTGGTTTGAGCGCAGAATTTGCTTTAATTAATTGTATTAAAAGTTTGTAGCAGTCGAATGAATTGCAACTTAAAGTACGCAATGACTTTTGTTAGTGAGCTATTAATTAACTGAAACTAAAGCTATCTGAAGTTGGGCATCATAACATTAAATGTATGTTTAATTAGTATTCATTCATGGTTATTATGTAAATATCTGTGAACAAATTTGGTAATACCATTAAACTCAGATATTATTTTACGTAACTTTACTATCTGCGCCCGACTATGTTTATATTACAGCTATTAGTTTAACTCTCAGATAACAGACGGATTATTATCGTTAACATTTATAATCGTTCCTTTATCGTAGGTTATTACTTAATAATATTTAGTACCTACTGTTTTGTTTTAAATAAGAATATGCCTAGTTACTACCGGGATGTCTTTTGTTCAGTTCCTACCTATCCCTATTCATCACCTGGCTGGAAAATATTTGAAATTTGGAACAATTGCTAGAAAAATAGTGAAATTTCGAGTGCATTTGTTTTGGAAATAAGAAGATTAAGAACTACTTTAGAGGTTAATGTTGTTTTCATGTATACATGTTTTGTAAAAAGAAAGAATTTGACCATCTCGGAAGTACACAATATCGTTTTGTACACGATTGCACAATAACGATTGAGTACAAAACGATATGATGTGCTTCCGAGGTGGTCAAATTCCTTATTTTTTCCTTAAAAATGAGATTTTACACACGAAAAACACCAACAATTTGCTTCCAAGGTGGTTGTGTCGTTTGTTCCTTCGCACAAATACAGTGTTATGTGATTGGATATCCCTTTTCCTTAAATACCTTGTTTTTCCTACACGTAGTATCCCCCAATTCCAGCAAACAGCATTTCGTTTGGTTTCATTTTAAATATTTGCAGTCCATTACTAGTGCATTTGAAGCTGCATTTCGTAAGTTTTGGATGCAACAACTAAAACAATTGTAGTACATTCGCATGTATTGTGTAAAATGCATTACTTTCTTGCTGTAGTATAAATAACAAGAAATTACAAGCAGGCAAGTGATAAAAAACATTGGGCTTATGAAATAGCCTGCTACAAAAAAAGGTACAAAATTCCAACGAACCAAAAGTAGTAATGAATGTCTAAAAAAATGGGCGTCGAAATTATTGTAACAAATAGCAGAAATTCTCGATAACCAAAATTGCCAAATAAGGGTTTTTCGTGGTGTGGGAAAGAGATTTAATAAAAATCATGTTTTTAATTTATACGCGTGTATTTTTAAAATATGAACCAAAGGAAAAATCTTTATGAAACACATTCTCTCTTTATTAGAACAAAAATATTTAGCTCTCTAGTTCAACTGAGCATTGAATCTTCCTTACCAGAGACTGGAGTTAACAAAGCTAACAACTGAGCCGAATCCCAATTGAACAGGACTGACCGACAAATATATTATTAACTGCTTCAATGTCATCCAATTTCAGAAAAACGCGTGTATGTCCGTGTGTACATGCGTGATTACCACCAAAAGTTTATTGAATCCATTATTAAAACAACGAGTCTATCAATTTGTATACCTTACAAGTGTCCTGGCTGCTCCCGTCTGGAGCCAGTAAGACTATGGCATTCCCAATTGGGGCATGTTATGTGAATAAAGGTAGTGGGGAGGGGAAGAACCTAGCTATTCAGATCTGGTCACCAAACATGGCTACTGTTGCACTCTATCACTATATAATATGGTCGGGGTAGTCCAGCGGTAAGACTCTTGACTCGCATTTCGAAAGTCGCGTGACAAATGAATAAAGTTTGTGTTATTTCACAAACAATTAATTTAAAATAATAATATAGCAGCAGGTTCCAGAGTGGAAGATACTCTCAGTATCGCCCTGGTGTAAGACCACCGTTCAGAATTGAAACGTTGCTTGAAATGGCTTTAGCCGTGTTTGGTGACCAGATCTGAATAGCCAGGTACTTCTCCACCTTCCTCTTCCCCATCTCTTTCCCCTCTCCACTATCTTCAGCCTCACAACACACCCCAATCGGGGATGCCATAGTCTCACTGGCTCCAGACGGGAGCAGTTGGAAATCTTGTGCGGTATTCATATAAAAATAAAAGTTGCAAATAAATAAAAGGCTACCGTGCTTTAAAATAGAAACATCTAGAAAGAACATCACCAATTAACGAATTCTGTAGTTCTACTAGCTCTGTGTGGAAATAAAATAAAATCCTAAAAGAAACACTCTAAAAAGTTACAACAAAGTTTTCGCTTGTTCCTACTTATTTTCTCACAAAAACCTTTCCACGTGCTAAATGAGAGAGTGTTTCTTTTGTAACTGCCTATAATTCGGTCACACAAAACATTCATTCATCACGGGCAGGCCTTGAAGTTGGAAAAACCAATACACATTACCGGAAAATAAAACAGCGCGTAATCTTGAGAATTCTGTTAATCCCATTTCGCGTGAAATATTCTCAACTGGCGCCATTATACGCAACCCTATTTCCTTGCATTGCCAGCCGGGGGCTACTTCGTGACTGGATCATTAATAATTAAGGTCTTATTCCTAACTAACTGCCGGATATGTCTGTAGAGTGTAGAGTAAAGCGTCTTATGTGAGGTAAGCCACTGGTACAGCTAAAATAAACATTAATATTGACAAAATCAATGACAAAATTCGTAAATTCATAATACTTTGACCAATCTCAAGTTGATAGTATCACAATTACATCAAGTCAATTTGCAATCAAGACAGTTTATCCCCCCTGCAGTTTATCCCCCCGACAGTTAATCCGGCGGACAGTTGACCCGTAGGAAATTTCTTCATTTAAGCACGCAAAGAAGATATACGGCCGTACAACCAACGTCGGTTTACTTATGACTGCAGGCATCTTGAATGAAAATCACACATTTTTCATCCACAACCAAAATACTCGAAATAACAATACAATTCCCGTTCCTCAATCCTGCACTATAAAATATGAAATAAAATCTCTGAAAAAAATATCCAACACCATGAAAAATATCAAAGTAATGATGCTTTAAAGGAATATTTTTTGAACATTTAAAAATAAAAATACATCATTTTCTGGTCACCTTTTTTTTCTCTTGTTTCTTTTTTCTCTTCTTTTTTTTCCTGTATTTGTTATCATTCATATTTTGTATATCTTTGATTGTTTTTTTTTTGTTGGTTTTCTCTTATTGTTTTTTATTTTATTTGTACGCTGTATGTGTGTGAAACTTATACTTTTGGCATCAAAATCGTCATAACGTAAAATTTTGCCTTTTACTTCCCATTTACGTATGAAGTTCTTCCATCCTAAAATGAGATTTGTAAGTTGTCGGGATTGCTCTAGCTCGGTGGTTCCCGACATTTTTTTGACCAGAGACCACAAGGTACAAGAATGAACTCTTTTTCGACTTCTTCAGCTACCTCTCTAACACGAATACCAAAAGGATTACGAACCAGCTTTGATACCTTTCGGTTCGGTTTTGTAGTAAAATAAAATTTTAAAAAAATAATTTAGTTGACAAAATAATAGCACCCTGTAAATCACCATTATTAACAATTTTCCCCTGTTTTGTTAAGTCCTTCTACCGTACTCCCCCTCCCCCAAAAT
Source organism: Glyphotaelius pellucidus (assembly GCA_936435175.1). Lineage (NCBI taxonomy): Eukaryota > Metazoa > Arthropoda > Insecta > Trichoptera > Limnephilidae > Glyphotaelius > Glyphotaelius pellucidus. The sequence goes on from OW386550.1 coordinate 31,437,449, forward strand.
CACTCCTCATACTACCCCCACTTAATAAAATCTAATCATTACTGTACTTGTATAAATTTTAAGTTAGTTTTAAGATTGCTAGTGAATTACACGAATGTGTCGAAACCGGAAGCAAATAAATAAACATTAAGTAACAAATGTACATGTGAACTAAAAATCTTCAAATCGAAATGCCTAGAAATTGTTACATAGTTAATGCCCAAGAAATACAAAAAATATATTTAATGGTACTAAACACATCTGCGCAATCGCGATGTGGTTCAATTTTACGGGTATATTAAAATGTTCACGTATTTGCTCTTATTCCATTGTGAAGGCTCCTTCTCTTATTCACGAGTAATCCTTGTACCTTGAATTAATTTCTTCAGACGTCCCCCTAATGCGACACCCCCGTCCTCCCTTAGCCCGTCCAGTTTCTCTTATCCGCCCAACCCCTCCAGGATCCTAACCCCTACCAGGCACTTCACTCTGCCTCTCAACACGAATCAATCAAGTTCATCAAAGCGGGTTAAACTTCATATTGATTCCTCGATCAATCGGAAACGCAAATAGTATTCTGATAACAATACAAACAGCGGATGCGAAAGCTTCGGAGACAGATTTGAATACAGCGAGGTATTATATTACACTCAAATCCATCGCGGATTAACTGTTTGAAGAACGATTTCTATAGATTATGGATGGATACTCAATTAGAGCATTAATGCTGGCAGTAAACTAGAAACCAATACCAAATAATTCCAATATTGTTGTCGTACGAACAAAACTACCAACAAACGCCACATTTATCTATTTCTATAACGTAAATTTATATTAAACGCTGCGCTTTTATTATTGACAAAAATATAACCAAATAATATTACAAAATATAAGTACATGAATATAACGATAGTACGCAATATGCAACACGAATATAACGATACAACGCGGCGCGTAATCTCCTACTAATTGTTCGTAACCCGGGAATGTTAGTCTTTCTTTTATTTTTTTATTATTCTGTCTGGAGGCTGACTATCTCTAGAGGTTTCTTTACCATATCAATGTGGACAATATATCTTACAATTGATCTTAGGTATTGAGCCCTAGGACTGTCATCTGGTTATCTCCAGATGACAGTCCTAGGGCTCAATACCTAAGATCAACCTCCATTGTGAATTTAATTTTGCTGTGGAGTGATTTGAGATGGTCCAGGAATTCGTTCAGTTTCTCTGTTCCATGAGGCCAGAAGGCGAAAACATCATCGACATAGCGCCACCATACTTTGGGAACAGCCGAAGCTGTATCGAGTGCCACTTCTTCAAACTTCTCCATAAAAAAAAATTTGGCTAGAACTGCCGATAATGGACTGCAAATGGAAGAAATTGCGATGGGCAGTCCCATCGCAACTCCTTCCACTGCCTGGAAAATAACCAAAAAATCCTGCCTTTTCTAGATGTGGAGGTGATGCAAAAAGAGGATGATAGCCTAGCACACACAGTTTATAGGAAACCAACACATACAAATAGGTATATACACGCTGATTCGCATCACCACCCAGCTCAGAAGAGAGGACTTATCCATACTTTGGTAACCCGAGCGACCAGAATATGTGAGGAGCCAAAACTCAGATTAGAACTTACCAAACTCACCGATGCACTGGAGCGTAACGGTTACCCACCAAGGCAGACAAGGCAAATCATAAGAGCCAAATCTGCACGAAACGAAGACAGGGTTGAACAAAAGTCAAAAGGCTGCGCTTTTCTGCCTTACGTTCATAATGTAACAGACAGAATTGCCAGGCTGTTGAGAAAAGAGAGCATCAAGACTGTCTTTGGAACCACAACAAAAATCCAAGATCTACAGAGGTCGGCAAAGACTAAGTTTCCTCTGGAAACAGATAGAGTGTATAAACTCAGCTGTTCCGGATGTGACAAGGTCTATGTAGGCCAGATAGAGCGGACGATCTCCAAAAGGGTTTCAGAACACTTTCTTGTAAACTTGGCCACCCTGACAAATCGGCAATCGCCGAGCACTTAATCGAAACCAGCCATTACTTTGGATTTGATCCTGAAGTCCTGGGAAGACCCAAAACATACAGAGCACGCCTAATTACGAAGGCAATTGAAATCCATAAAAACCCCATTACATTAATAGAGACGACGGAGCTAAGCTCAATAGTTCATGGTATCCAGTAATTGACGGCTACACCAAAGCTAAACGCAAAAAACCATGCTGAATTTTTCTAACACCAGCTCGTAGAGAAATGGAGCTGGCAGCACGGTATCGCTTCGACATACATAAGCAAACACTTTCACCAATATCATTTGCTCATCTGCCCTGATGATGGACACTGTAACGCTGTTTGAAACGTTGGCTAATGGCATAACACCCCAAAAATAAATAACAAAAATACTTTTGGCCGTGAAAACCTAAAACATACACCTTCTGAAAATATTTTTAAGCAATACAAAAACTCTTGCGAAACTGTCAAACATGTCACAAAACCAGCAATTGTTCTTAATCAAAGCTCAATTTTCGAATTAATGAATTTAATTGAAGTACTCACCTACGATACACACGCAAATCGAATACTTTGAATCTATTCAAGAATTACACGTATTTTAAAGGTACATATGTTAGGAACCAAATTAGATTGTTGTTAATATATAAAAATTAATGTTTCTTTGTTTGTCCTTCGTGCATTCCTAAACTATTCATCCGATTACGATGAAACTATTGCGATTTGATGTGCGCATACCCGCGATAGTTTCTAAACATAATAGTGAGCTCTGGCGTTATGAAATTATTTCCTGTACTATTCATCAGATTGCGACTAAATTTTGGTGAGTGCCCCAGGTAAGCCATGGTAATAGCCAGGTACGTCAAGCCCCAGTATCCATGCAACCAGTATCACAAAAGTTAGTAGTTACAGAGGAGCTAACTTTGATTCGGATCACTATTTGATAGCAACCAGCTATAGATGCAGAATAGCAAGAGATAGAAGATGCAATCAGCCCAGTATCCCAAAGCTAAACATCGATGCTCTTAAAACACCAGAAGGATTGGAAAGGTATCATGACTTACCAAACCAACCGAGCAATCAACTCTCCCATTGGATTGGACCAGTCTGAAAGATGCACTGCTGACAGCGGCGGAATAGGTATTGGAAATAGACCAAGGCAGGTAAGAAATTCCTGGTTCGATGAGGAGTGCATACAGAGCAACTGCAAGAAAATTATGCAGACAAAGAGAAACAAGATCAAAACGGCAAGCCTACGAATAAGCACGAAGAGATGCTAACCGTTTGATTAAAAGAAAAATAGAGTATATTTTTACAACATATTATTGAAAATGGAAAATGATTTTGTAAATAACAATCCACGTGAGGCATATAAATGCGTCAATGTGGTTCCATGTCAACTGAGAATAAAGTCATCTCAACTCCTCCTTAAGGGTCTACTAATCGTATTTCGACCGATTTCTTACATATCTCCCTTAAACATTTGAAGTCTTTAAGCTCTTAAAAAAATATATGTTATTTTTTAAGATAATATCTAGATACGTTCCACGCCGAAACGTAAATTATATGAAATTCCCTCGATAGAAAAAAATCGCAAAGTATGCTCCGAAAATTATTTAAAACAATTCTATATCTTTTATTTTACAAGTTATATTTGTGAAAAAATTCACAATGTTTCTTTAAATGATACTTAAGATACGTTCCACGAGATTTTTGCTCTATTTCAAACAAGTCGTGTTTTATTAAGCTTTTTCGCAATTTTCGCGGCTATTACACGACTTAAAATATTGGCACGCTCTGTCCAACATTCGTAATTACATATCTCTCCATCTTCTTCTTTTTCTGCGCCGTGCGTTTCAAGAGTGCCGCCTTAAGTCATTAAAAGCTATGAAATAAATAATTATTTTAATTAGCCGGTAACCCTAACCTAACGTAAACTATTTAACCATTTTTTTTATATATATGTTTTTATCACTCTAAATGACTTATCTGAGATGGTTCTGAGTTGGTTTCATGCCGACTTGTCCGGTCACCATATCGGATAAGTTAGCTGAGTTTTCAACCTACTGCAAGTTATTATTGTTTATTAATATACATTATTCTACGGATAAGCTATCAAGAGAACGGTAAAATAACTCAAAAGGATAATAAACTTAGTCACTCAAGTGGAGTTTTTAGTATATCTACGCACTGTAACTCACACTACGCTGATTGCATAGTAAATGAGTACCATGTACTTTCACTGAATCCTCGTAATTTATTAACTAATCCGCTTAATTATTGCCATTAACTTGTTTGATATTTTGTAAAATTATCCAGTTTTATGCCTCCTTTCGAGAAATGTGCTTGCTATCATAAATTATATTATCTATATAATTTATGATAGCAAGGTGTATACGAGTGGCTTTTATTCAAAGTGCTTTCGAATTCAACTAATCGAGTGCCATTGTGTAATTATTTGATATTTTTATCTACGATAAAAAGGCTTTTGTGTCGAAGTCAACACACATGAAAGCCTAATTATGCATTGTGTGGAATAAAGGCGCTGTAATTGGAAAGAAAGCTCGGCAAAAGTTATTTTGCCGAGCTTTCTGAACTCACAAAGAGAATCGATTCAACTACGTATGTCTTTATCAATCTAGTTGCAAAAATAATTAGAAATTATATGAAACGTTTATTACATTCAATTGAGATTTGTTTTTGAGATAATTAAGTCAGGCGACGCCAAGTCTACGAAACCGTTTGGCTGGAATCAGCAGTTTTAGAATACTTAATGTTGGAAGCTTTTGTCTTTGACCTATCAGAAGAATCATTGATCGGAATACTTATTTATTCTGGTTTTAAGTGCAACTAATGCAAAACTAAATATCTAGTTAAATTATCTAGTATCTTTACTAGGACGATAATTTAAAAGTATATTATAAAAATGGTTTGAAGCCGAAATTTTCCAAAGCTGTTAGTTAAGTTCGCAACCAGGAATGGTGTGTTAAAATTTTTGCAAGATAAGTAAGTCATTGCGCAAGCAATGGTTTCAGCTCACGATTTCAACCCAGTTGCGAAAAATAAAATCCTTTTATCTTCATTTTAATGGATGTAACAGCATGTGTTCAAGGGATTTTAACTAAAAGTATCTGGTCATATTTAGAGTATGTCAATTTGCTGTTCGATGATACATTTTTCTAATTAAAAACAAACAAAAAATCTGTTTCTATCAAACGTCGCCACCGATCTACCGCTGCACGACGCGGCGGGATCACTTGTTACGCGCTCTGTCACATCTCATCGCCTTAGTTCTTAATAGTCCAAACGACTATTAGAAAATTTTACAGAAGGAGAAGATTTTCTTTCATTGTTTCAATGAAACTTTATGATAGGTGTTGAAGATAAAGCTTTTTCCATAAAGGTAAAGGTCAGTATGAATATTTCTTAGTTTAGTGACTAGCTATTATTTTTTATACTTTATTTTTAATTTTAAAGTTGAGATTGAACGAAACTAAAATGGTCGTTTGGACTATGAAGAACTAAGGCGACGATCTGTTACTGTGCTGCTAGAACGAAACGGAGTGCGAATCACGTGACCCACTAGAACCAGGTTGTACCTGTTTCAACGTGTGATGGAAAGATATTTAATTTAGTTCTCAATTGAAAAATTAATCATCATGCGAAATGACAAAGGTTTAGGACGGGTTGTTTCAAAAAATTTGATGGATTCATCAAATATTTGAAGTTAATTTTCACGTTTTGTATAAGTTTTATTCAAGTTCTGTGATTATTTCAGTTTTGTGCAGCAACTGTCCTATAACGATGTAATAACAGAACTTGGATAGAATTTACACAGAACGTGAAACCAACTTCAAATATTTGATGAATCCACCAAATATTTTGAAACAACCCATCCATGATTTTTTATTTCAAATTTGCTTAGGAATAGCTGGTTAAAATCCTTCGACTACTCGCCGTTATACCCTGTATTACAGTACTACGGTAGTTTTGACGGCCGGCGTAGCCCAGCGGTAAGGCTCTTGACTCGCATTCCGAAGGTCGCGGGATCGAATCCAGGCAAATAAATTTTATTTGATTAATTTGTGTTATTTCACAATTAATTCATTTAAAATAAATTATGATATATTTGCGGCACGTATCAGAGTGGAAGATACACTCAGTATCGCCATGGTGTAAGACCACCATTCAGAATTGAAACGTTGCTTGAAATGGCTTTAGCCGTATTTAACGATCAGATCTGAATTGCCAGGTACTTCTTACCTTCTTCTTCCCCATTTTCTTCCCCTCCCCACTGCCTTAAGCCTCACGACGTATCCCAATCGGGGATGCCATAGTCTCACTGGCTCCAGACGGGAGCAGTTATGACTCTTGTGCGTATTCATATAAAAAAAGAATAAAAAAAATGTGTATTAATGAATAGCTGTCTGGTTATTTGTAGCCCGGGAATGTCTGTCTTCTTTAAACAAATAGCATATATGAATGCAGTGTTTACAATTTGTGAACCATAGTTTTCTTTAATTTAGCAGAACGTGTGTCAATGAACGGCAGAGATTTTATTTATTTCTATCTAAACCTTTGTCGTCTTATACAGTTGTTATTTCACGAAACACATAAATCTTTTATTACCTTGTTCTCTTCTTCCATTCCCTATCTTTTTACATTATATTACATCACCGTGTTTGACTTCGTTCGAGTAACTCCCCAACTTTGTATAACAATTCTCCAAAGCGATTTCTTCTGTCACTTCTTCCATTTTATGTTTTCCCAGACAATGCTTTTTATTTTAATATTCACAATGTGAAATATTTCACGTTTTACGCATATGAAAAATTGTCTACAAATAGAGTGAAAAAAGTGGCATGAAAGTATTTCTTTTATTTTTCATAAAAAGTGTTTCGTAAAATTAAATTTTAATGAAGTTAATTTTTAAATTGTTGGTATTGTCTTCGTTGTCCTACAACAGAAAAAAGTGACGACTGATTTTTGGCTTAATTAAAAATTTTGTTTCAAGAATTTCATTTCATACATATATATGAAATGAATATTTCATACATACATATATGTAAATAGTTAAATTAGATAGAACCTAGGAATTAATAATAAGCTGTACAGCGCCCTTGAGGTGATTTTCACAAAAACGGCGCTCTACAAATTATCCAATTATTATTATTATTACATGTCTTTTAGTTTCTAAAATGGTTCTTCCAACTTTCAAACTGTTCTGTGACTATATCCGAACGACCAAGTACGATCCAGATTGGTAAATACTCTCAGTAGTTACATGGTGAAAGATCTCCATTCAAAATCGAAACGTTGCTTGAAATGACTAAAGTCATATTTGTTCTAGCCAGATCTGAATAGTTATGTACTTCCCAACAATCTTATTCCCATTCTCACTATATTTAGCCTCCTATCATAACACGATTAGGGATGCCATAGTCCTTCTGGCACGGGGCAATATGACTATTGTGCGGTATTCACTTTTTTTCATCTTTCCTTATCTCATTTCCTTCGCCACATTCTTCAGCCTTACAATATTTAATTATTTTACAATTTCACTTCTTTATTTATTTTACGCCCAGAGGGCTTTAACATAAATATATAAAGGCAGTACAATTTTATTATTATTATAAATAAATAAAAATAAAATTTGTTTATTTCAAAATTATCTGTCATGAATTTATTCTTCTACCAAATATGTAAAAGCCCTCGTGGCATTAAATAAATATAAAAATGAAAATATAAAAAAATTGTAATAAGGACTGAATATGCGGAATACGGGAGGAGGGTTGGCAGAATGGGGGAGCGGGAGAGGTGAGAGGGAAAGCAAAGAAGGTGGAGGGGGAACATGCTGCACATAAAAATCTGGAACATGCTGTATCGAGGGAATTTTTAAAAGAAGGAAGGTGAGAGAATTCTGAGAAGGAAAAAGGTATGACTAGATGTCAGTGTATCCAGGAGTGACGTATGAATCCATCCCTCTCACTGTGGTGCAAAGCGATGGGTGGAGAGAGAGTCCGGGAGAAAGGTCAAAGAGCCTCCCGCAACCGCAAGTTTTTCGTGATCCGGCTCGTCACGCAGTAGGAAGGCAGCCGCCAAGTCCACAAGAGCCCGGAAACCACTGCTAAGTCACTCCTCCATTATTACCATTTGAATCATGAGTGGTTCTCAAGAGCCTTATTTAAAACGATAATATATATGTATATAGACATGCACCGAATGTTCCAACATTATTTAAAATTTATTTCTCTTTTGTTCATCTTTACGACTGTTACAAGTTACAAAAGCCTTATACATTCAGCAAACTTAACGTTATTTATCTATCTCGAGTACAGCCTTCACCTTCCGCAAGAAACGTACTCGGCAAGTGTAAGTTATATCACGGTTTAACAATGGTTTTCTGCTTCTACTGGTGTGTAATACGGAATTATCGATTTGTAGTGCAACTCAAGGTCTAGGAAGCAACACGCTAAGTCCGACAGCTATTGTCAATAAACCTGCTATTTTATGGGCTGTTCTTTATATGGGCTTTTTTTGCGTCTTGGTGTTTCGTTCGAGTGGTTGAAATCTTACAAGTCTGGTATGTTTTTATATTTACAAATCGCTTTCGTTTTATACTTTTAAATAAATGGACAGAGAAAGTAGTGCCAAGATATTTTTTCAAAAGTTCTGATTCTTTCATTATTTATTATTTATTTTTATTGCTAAATATTCAAAAGTGAGTAAACAAGAATGAGTAAAAGATAGAATACAAAAGTATCACCAACAATATATTATTGACACCTGTGCTGATGGGACAATGATTTAGTAGGTACAATATTGCTGTATTTGAATAAAGGGCTTCATCACAATATCAGTTTTAAATGATTGATGGAAAAATATATTTTTTGAAGTGTTTGAACCTGCCCCTTGCCGTTCGTCCGCCGGCGTACCATCGGCGCAGGCCAAAATAATCACTAAAAAATAATTTTGTTATGCGATTTTAACCCTTATGTATAAGGAAAACGTGTGAAGAAGAAGGTCAGAATCGCTTGGGGCATTCTTTTTCATAAGGTATAAGATACCGTGAACCCACCTAGAGCAGCGATATATTTTCTTTGAAATTGTTTATGACACGGCCTGGAACTTTTTCCCGCCGCTCGGCTGTCAAAATGGCGGCTGTCAAGTCTCGCGTCGCGGTCGATGAAATTATCGTAAAACGTATAAATTCATCAAATAAACGCAAGTAATGTTATATTTATGTATAGTTTAGAATTCAAGGAATGTGTTTCAGTAAATATTACATAAGATAGCATAAAATTAACCTGCAAAATATTACGTAAAAGTCAAAACATCGCGAAATTTTTTTGTTTTTTCCGTGGCATTTGAAAAGTAGTAAATAGTATAAATTCATTGAATAAACGCAAGTAATATTGTTTTTATGTATAGGTTAGTATTCAAGGAATGTGTTTCAGTAAAAATTACATAAGATAGCATAAAATTAACCTGCAAAATATTACGTTAAAGTTGACATTTTTTCGTTTTTTCCTGGCATTTGAGGGGTGAATGGGTCATTAAAAATATCAATTTCATTATTAGAGCAGTGTATAATGTTATAATGACTTAAGGTTCGTGGTATAGGGGAGAAATATCTTATATTTGTGTGATATGTAGATTTATAGAAAATATCTTGCATCCTCCTTGTTGAATTCCTTGATAGTGTGTTGATGTTAATTTGTTATTTGATAAAATGTTTGGTGTATCAACTGATGCATGTATAATTTTGTGTAAAAGCAGTAAATCGGAAAGTTTCCGTCTGGCTGTCAAAGAGTGTAGTTTGTAGTTGATTGTTGGTAGGGTGACATGGTATGTGACATGGGTCTGTACATTGATTGTTGGTAGGGTGACATGGTATTGGCGGGGAACAGACAGAGGTATAGTAAATGCGATAGAAATGATAGACGCGTGTGTAAATCAATCATTTACTACAAACGTGTGAAGATTTGAAATGTAAGGCCGATGGGTCTCTTGTATGGACGTGTTAAGCGGGTGGATGATGAAAGGAGTGTCGGATGTGAGAATAAGTGATGTGCAAATAGGTGAAATAAGAAAGTTTAGATACTCTCAACTATGCTTTCAAAGGCTTTGATTTGATGACCATCTGAATAGCTAGGTACGTCTCTACTTTCCTCTTCCCCCATTTTCTTTCCCTCCGCACTACATTCAGCTTCACAACATACCCCAATTAGCGGTTGGAACCCTTATGCGGTATTTACGTAAAAAATATGCAATAATCAAGCAGTACATTTTATTCTAGGAACATTAGCGAATAAAGCGAGTAAAATAGCGAATAAAACGAGAAAAAGAGGTTAAGAAATAATTACGCTGTTGTTTAAAGGTAAAACGTAGTTAAGAACTTTTTTGTCATCATCATCTATATAAAAACGTGTCTGCGGTAAGTGAGCGGGGCGCGGATTGGATTTTTATATAAATATACAGCTTTTTTTCTGTAAACATCACTTTTATTTTCAGTGAAATTGTTTTGTTTTTTTTTTATTCTTTATTTTAGGCACCCGCTAAACTGCCAAAGCAGTTTGTCAGCAGGTCAGGTAATGAGATTGATGAAGTTTTGCACACTTGACCTTCAAAACAAGAAAAAAGCCACTGTCTACTAGTTATTTCCAAAAACAAACCTCATTCCCTTTTTCCACCCTGAAAGCAGAATTCTGAAACTCTTTTAATAAGCCTTGACGTTCAAAATAAGAGGAAAATTACTGTTTTCATCTGATTTTCAAAAATTCCGCGTATAGCCCGGGCAACGCCGGGGACTTCAGTTAGTTTTATTATCCGTACTTCCATACTAATATTATAAATGCGAAACTGCTCGAGTTTGTTTATGACCTTTTCACGCATAACACAATATAAAGACTTTAATAATTCTTTCAACAATATAAAATTAAATTATATGCGCAGACTACAGGTTGTATATGATGGTAAGCTCTGGCGTTATGAAATTATAAATATTAATATATTATATTTGTTATACGTTTTCTGTCGCTAACAAAAGCGAGTTTTTGCTAACGTCAGAAAAAAATCTTTTCCATAGAAACAATGTTGAAATTTTTTTGGGCTCTATGCTGGTAGGTACTCAGTCTACTGGTCAGCTACTACTGCAGAAAATTCAAATATTAGAATTCGTTTTTTTTTTTTGGACAAGCTTGGAATAAATGTCAGATGAGAGTTTCTATATTAAAAAAGTTTGAAAACTGTATGTAAGGGAATGAATATATGGAATGCGGGAGGGGATGGGGGTGGGGTGGGGGGGGGAGGTAATTGATAAGTGCAAGCGATACAGTAATTTCCCGTAATACCATGTGAGCGAAGCCGCGGGGAAAAGCTAGTATATGATAAAGAAAAGAGAGCTTTCTTATAAATTATGATAACAATTTTGAACAAGAATTATCGAACGATGTTTTTTTATTCTATTAGAAAGTGTTGACTTTTTGAAGGGTGCTTACATAATAAAATCAAAGTAGTTAGCAAACAAAGTTAATTTTAATTGTGTGTCGAATAGAATTACGTCAAGGTATGGATTTGGTTAAAGGTTACAGTAATGTTTTATGGAAATTATGATATAAGTGTAATTTGAGGATAATTCACTGGAAAACTAAGTCACGCAACCGCCAGCGTCGGAACGCGTGGAAATATTAAATAAATTAAGAGAATCGTTTGTGGCGAAACAACATTAACTGATAAACAAATATTTGTTTAAATTGCAATCAATAATTCGAATCGAGTAGCCTATCAAACCATTACCGTGTTATTATTGTGACATAACAATACAATATTCATTTATGTAGTAATTGATTAGACCTACTGAGGTAGATACCTAACGAATTACTTTACTGAGTTGACGTGAGGGCTCATAGAGAGGGTTTAATAGAAGGCAATTTTCGTTTTTCAGTCAGGAGACAAGGCTACCCCACTCCTCGCCGTTCTGCGCTGCGTGGAGAGCTTCGGTCACCGACGTAACGGATTCCAGTTATACTTCGTCACTCCAGCACATTGGTGACCTTTCTTTGCTTCTTCTGCCAAACACTTTGTCAGTGACTATGAGTTTCTCCAATCCTAATAAACTTTTTAAAAATTTTATTTTAATTTTATGAGTAAAACCTCAAATTGTAATACTTAATTAAATGAAAAAAATACAAGCGAAATTCAAAAATCTGAAAACAGAAAAATCAGAAAAAGATATTGGCACCTCTGAGACTCGAACCCAGCACCTCTCGCTTTCCGGGCGAACGCGCTAACCACTGCGTCAAGGTGTCGATATGTCTATGTGCTATGTTTATCTACCCAACTAAAAACTCGCAATCGTAGCACTTCAACATTATGATCCATCCGAGTTATAATACTTTCTTAGAAGTTTCTTTTGAAAATAACAACTAAATAAACCTACGTCCATTTGGTTATATTGATAAAATGTAATTTCCCATATTGTACCACCACCTTGGCGCAGTGGTTAGCGCGTTCTCCCGGAAAGCGAGAGGTCTTGGGTTCGAGTCCCAGGCGTGCCAATATCTTTTTCTGATTTTTCTTTTTCCCGATTTTCGATTGAGTTTTGCTTATATTGTCTTCATTTAATTAAACTTTTTTAATTTGAAAAGTTCTTTTTCAAAACTTGTTTATAGATTCTTTCTGATCTATTTCTGAGTTTATTGGTATCTGAGAATTTAAAAGTTTTAAAGATCAATTTGAAAATTGGAACGACCGGAAATTCTGCAAACCTTTGCCGTGTTTTTATCGTTCTGAGACTCCTTTCTGAGGTATTCAAATAATTTTTGTAAGCTTGATTATGTTCTTCATGTCTTAAAATAAAAATTCCGTCCGTATTATTATTGTGATTGCTTTCCGGAGCTTCTATGTGTGTCAAAATAGAATTTATTTAGCAAAAAAATAAATTATTACGCTCTTTTCTTCCCGGAAATCCAGCAATTACACCTACCCCTTTACTTACCTCCCACTCAAACACCTAAAATTTGTTCTGTCTGTCAATATTCTGTCAAGTCTGTCAATATTCTATATCGTGGGTAAGTAATGATATTCTCCTAATTAATGAAGGGTGCTTCCGTAACCGGTAGAGTGTTAATTAAATAAAAGCGGTCTACAACAAATGTATGTTTTGACCGGTCAGTGGGTTTGAGTGGGCATCGCGTTTGGGTCCCACCGGGGCGTCCCGTATTCGATTCCTCGGCTGGCTAATTCCTCCATCACAACACAAGCAACATTTTCGGCTTTCTGTGGTGGTAGTAGGCGATTTTCAAACATTATTGGGTTATTCGTAACCCTTGAAAGTTTTTCTTTCTTTTTAAAAGAAAAAAATGTGTTTTTAATTTTAAAAAATTATCAACTGTCACAAGATTTCCCATAACAGAAAAAAAATATTTACAAATCACAAAAACAAAAATCTTTTCACTTCCAAACTTGCAAGAATCTGAGAAATAAAAAATCTTTTCACTTCCAAAATTGCAAGAATCTGAGAAATGAAAAATAATCTTGACAGTGTAAATAACATACTTTAAGTTTTGTTTGTGATGAAGCCCGGCAAATATTCAGATAGGAAATAAGATATCAGCCCATTTCCTTTGCAAAACTAAACTTCATAAACTAAAATAGAATAAAATATAAATATTATTTATTTTTTCAATTTCGCCCTTAGTCACTGAACCTCCCTGACTCGGGACTTTTGGGAAATTCCAGAAATTTCAATCAAAATTCGATGTATTATTTCCTGCCCGCTCGGAGCATAGAAAATTGTCCTGGTTTTATGCCTCGCTAGAGAGTACAGAATAAATTGAAAATGGAATAAGTATTTTTTTTCTGTAGATTACCATTCTCATTCGGTATAGAATGTGACATTTGTCTTGTTTTTCAGAGCCCACAATATGGTTAATTAATTTTCATTTTTATAAATTTACTGCGACATAGATTAATTAGTACGTCTATAGATATGGGTGAGAAATACCGATAAATGATTGCTTCTTGTTATAAAAATAGCTTTTAATTTACTATTGCTACATAATTTGTTTATGAGTGATGACATTGAAATACGTTCTTACGCCTAGCAAGTCGAGTAGGTACACTTAAATTGACTAAACTGATAAGAGAGCCACGATTTTTGTATGTTATGTTACATTACGTTGGTTGTATGTTATAACATGTTTTGTACAAAATATTTACTTTTGAATGTAGTGTTTTGGTAAATTTGTTTAATTTTATTATTTGTTCTGATTGGTTGATGAAACAGCGCAATTCAGAAGGGGTTTTATGATAGTTATTTTTTTATTATATTTATTATAGATACAAAAAAAAACAAGCGAATTATTGCTTTGAGAAAATCTTGAATACTCATTCCTTTACTGATTCACACAAATTAAATTAAATTTTACACAACAGATAAACAACCATTTACTCTTCGTTTATCCCCAGAATTCCATTTTTTCCGATTTATAACATAATTTCCTGAAACACGTTCTTAAGTTCTTGAAAAAATATATGTTATTTTTGAAGATATTTGTACATTTGAGGAGCCGAAAATTTTATGAAATTCCCTCGATAGAAAAAAATCGTAAAAAAGTACGCTCTGAAAATTATTAAAAACACGTTTTGTTCTATTATTTAACATGCCAGAGGTATTAAAAAACAGGCTGTATCTTTAATTTTCTTCTGTAATGCTACTTTAGACATTTTGTTGATTTTTTTTTTTGGCTGTGCCGTGTTTTAATAATTTCACAATTTTCGTTTTTAATATTAAACATAACATCTCTAACATTCTTTTTTACATATCTCTCTTTAAAACCAACGTATACTTCTTTATAACAAATCTACCGTATAGGTTTTTGAATTCAAGAATTCGTCAAAGGATGGCGCCATTTCCGTCAGCAGATGGCATGAGAACGTCCCCCCCCCCCTAGCTACTACGATTTTGTTAATTTAAGTATCTCTCCCGATATGGTAAGATTGACGGTGAAACTTAGTTGTATCACGTGGCTATGTATTACAAATGACGTTATTGCTTAACCTGGTTACTTTTTCCCGGTGGCTAGTTATCGCTGGATCACAGATGTAACACGCGGCTATATATTAAAAATGACGTCATTACTTGTCCTGGTTAATTTGTCCCGGTGACTAAGCTATCACTGGATCACAGTGGATCCGAGGAACGGGCTATTTTTGGAACCAATTCCTATCGGATTTATAAAAAAATTACCAACACATAATTGGCCAAAGCCGAAACAAAAGCCGCCCGCAAGCCGTTTTTAACTACTGTATTTATTAATAAGCTGTTATTTATTGGATAATTTTTCACCTTTGCAGCAAGAGAGGGTTATTTGTGTTGTTAAATTAAAATCAAAGAATTATTTAACACACATGAACTTGTACGTTATAATTGAATGCCTTTTTGCGTGTTCATATCAATTTAATAAAAATCCCAATTCCTGATTTCACTCCGATTGACAGAAATATACGTATAATTTATGGTTAATTACAATATTATAAGCCCGGGTTGGGTGGAGAATTATATGATTAATGATTAGGGTTAATATAATATGAACTCTACGAAATAACTTAAATAATCACGACATGTTTGTTCGTGGGAGCAGTTCAGTCAAATGACGAATGCTTCCTAATTGCAAACCACTTAAAATTCTAATGGTGAAGTTTTCACCAATAAAATTAAGCGTCGTCTATTTTTTGTTATTACTTATAATTATTTACTCTTTTATAAGCCCATTGGGCATTTATATTGGGTACAAAATGTTAACATTTTTTACAAAAGTTTTAGTTTGAAACCAATTGAAAAAATAACTCCTATCGCTTATTTTATTTACAATTGGATAGAATTACAATTAGTTTACAATTTGATAATATTACACGGTTTTACGACCTCTCGAGCCTGGAACATTTTGTCAGAGGGTCAAAATATTTTTAGGGCTTTGCAATGAAATCCAAAGAGAAGGAATATATCTAAACGGTTCAATGCCAACTGAGAATAAATTCAACTCAACACTTCTTTGAAAAGTCATTAAAAGCTGTAAAAAAACATGTTAAAATAATTTTTAAATAGCCCATAACCCTAGCCTAACGCAACCTATTATTTTTTTTTTTTCTTATCACTTCTAATGACTTTTCTTAGGTGGTTCTGAGTTGGTTTCATTCTGACTTGTCCGGTCACCATCTGAACATATCTGAAAGATAAAAACTGTGAAAAAATGTAATAAAATACGCTAACAAATTTAATAAAATTTTGCATTTAAACATAAAAAAGGTTGAGGTAGCGCAACACGGCATAATACTCCAAAAACAAATAACAAAAATACTTTGGGCCGTGAAAATCCAAAAACGTATCAAACATAAAAAGTTTTTAAAATGGCTCACCCTACGTTTTTTCTATACAAAATTAATGATAACGAAAAAATGAAAACACATGCATATTTTATTAGAAAAATGTATAATGAACGTTTTTTTTTCACCTCATTTTATGTCATTACATTTAAAAATCTATATACATAATATATATAAAAATCAAAATATGCTTGGGGCTGTATGAGTTAGGAAATGTCTATTTATTGCTGTATGAAGCATAGGAAATGTTTGAAATTTTCAAAATACCTTCTTTCCGTCCTCGCAAAGGTTTTTGGAGTGTTACAATCACAAGACAAAACATCTGAAAAGCATTTTTAACCAATACAAAGTCTCTTCCAAAACTCTCAAAAATGTCACTTGAGAATGACATTTTGCAAACCATCGATTGTTAATTTATTTTTTTTTTTTTTTATTTATTTATTAAAAGAAGTTTATACAATGAACAAAAAATTGTGTTAATTCATCCGCCATGCTAGGGATGTCCCTGTGTTATGGCGGATGAAGTTTACAAATTGTGTAGGTACAGTGTACAGCTATTAACTTATGCAATTCATTTAAGTAGTTTAAGTAACATATTTAGTAACAAATTAAGTTAGCAATTTAATTAACACATTAAATTAATGTATGTTACAAGTTGTATCAATTATATTACAATTCAATTAAAATAGCAAATTTTTACTCATCATCGTTACTGAATGTAAGGATCCATTTTGATAATTTTTTTTTAAAGATATGGGGTTGGGTTTCGGATTTTAGGTTCTCGGGGAGAAGGTTAAACATTTTAGGAGCTAGGTACATGAAATGTCTTTGAGCTGATGTGGTGCGTAGTGTAGGAACATTGTAGTGTCGTTTGGTTATTGTTCTGGTGGTGTAACTGTGATGTAAAAGAGTTTTTTTCTTGTATTTGAACATGAAATGTGTAAGTGTAAATTTTAGATGAAGTTGCCGTATGTTTAAGACATTATATTCTGTGAAGAGTCTATTGGAGGAATATCTTGTTGGTCGCTTGTTGATAGCACGTAAAATCGTTTTTTGGGCTTTTTGCAGAGGATCAATAAAATTAAGAGCACAGCCGCCCCAAATTATGATGCCATATGCTAACTGGGATTGGCAGAGAGCATAGTAAACCGTTTTTAGTGTTATAGAAGTAAGTATATTTCTTAGAGTTCGAAAAACATAAGAGAGCTTGCGAATTCGGGGAGTTAGACTGGCTAAGTGCTGATCCCAACGAAGATGGTGATCAATTAGGACCCCCAGGTATTTTATATGAGATACTTTTTCCAAATTTGGGCAAGTACAGGAAGAGTAGGGACTTGGACAGGAGTGAATTGTTATTTTCTGATTGATAGAAGGTTGGGTTGCAGCAGATAGACTGAAGGTTAAGAATTTAGTTTTACCAGCATTGAGGGTGAGGAGATTATCATCTAACCAATTCTTTACCAGACCTATGTCATATTGAGCTATGTCGAATGCTCCTTTCCAATTTTTATGTCGAGCTATAAGCACAGTGTCATCTGCAAAGGATATTATTTTTCCGGTTATGGGTAGGTTACAGAGTTTATTGATGTATATGAGGAACAAAATAGGGCCTAGAACACTTCCTTGTGGAACTCCGAATTGGATTGGTAAAGGGTTGCTTAAAGCTATGTTGTTAATTTTCACGGTTTGTGATCTTCCAGTTAGGTATGAGGAGAACCAGTTAAGAGTTGAATCCCGGATGCCTATTTGAGATAGTCTTTCCAGAAGAATGGGGTGGGAAACCGTGTCTTTGGCTAAGTCTAGGAATATGGCTAGGCAGGAATCGCCTTCATTCAGGCTGTTGGTGATGTTCTCAGTCAAGTCTAAGATTGCAGATTCTGTACTCATTTTTTTTTGGAAGCCAAACTTTTTTTTTTTTTTTTACATGAAATACCGCACAAGAGTCCCAACTGCTCCCGTCTGGAGCCAGTGAGACTATGGCATCCCCAATTGGGGTATGTTGTGAGGCTGAAGGTAGTGGGGGGGGGAAGGAGATAGGGAAGAGGTAGGTGGGGAAGTACCTGGCTATTCAGATCTGGTCACTAAACACGGCTAAAGCCATTTCAAGCAACGTTTCAATTCTGAATGGTGGTCTTACACCAGGGCGATACTATTAGTATCTTCCACTCTGGAACGTGCCGCAAATATATCATATATTATTTTAAATGAATAAATTGTGAAATAACACAAATTAATCAAATAAAATTTATTTGCGCACGCCGGGTTCGAACCCGCGACCTTCGGATTGTGAGTCGAGAGTCTTGCCTCGGGACCACGGAGGCCGTCAAACTGATTGGGCGAGAGAATCTTCTGGGTTTCCAAATGTGAGATAAGTCTACTTTTAACAATTTTTTCAATGATTTTTGATAAGACACTTAGCAAAGAAATGGGTCTGTAGTTTTCGATATTTGTTTTGTCGCCACTCTTATAGATTGGAATCACCGTTGCATGTTTTAGTTGATTAGGGAAGGAACCGCTTTTGAAACTTAGATTTACAATATGTTTTAACGGTGTGGAAATAAAGTGAGCTATGTGTTTTAGTATGTAAGGTGAGATTTTATCAATACCTGCAGCACTATTTGTTTTTATGGAGAGTATTGTGTCAACAATTTCTTTAGTGGATGTGGGGGCTAGGATAAGGGTGGGATGAAGAGAGTTCTGCTGTTTTACCCGTGAAGTTAGAAGATTTTCGGTTTTATTTGTGGTTTTAAGAATTTTTTTGGCTAAGTTCATGCCGATGTTACTGAAGTAATGGTTGGCGTGATCGGCTAAGGTTTTTGGGTCTTCGTGGACTTGGATATTTTTACCATTAATGAGTAGTGATTGAATGTTGAGTGAGGTTTTTTTATTTTCTGAGATGTCGTTGACTACGTTCCAGATTACTTTACTGTCATATCCTGAATCTTCAATTTTTTTTTTTATATAGTATTTTTGTTTGGTTATTATTATCAGGTTATTGCAGATGTTACGATACTTTTTATAGAAACGTAAGACTTGGGGGTCTGGATTATTAAGTGCTTGTTTATGTAGTCTGTCTCTTTTACGT
Organism: Glyphotaelius pellucidus; assembly: GCA_936435175.1. Classification (NCBI taxonomy): domain Eukaryota; kingdom Metazoa; phylum Arthropoda; class Insecta; order Trichoptera; family Limnephilidae; genus Glyphotaelius; species Glyphotaelius pellucidus. Next base: position 31,456,921 of record OW386550.1, read on the forward strand.
ATGCAGAAGATAAGGCCATTCGTAATCCAAGGTTTCAGTTTCTTTTTTTTATTGGAGGCTGTTTTGGTGGGGAAAGACGCTTGGTTAATGTGGGCAGTTAGTGATGCAGAAAAAATTTCAAGAGCTGTGTTGACATTTTCAGAAAGCAGGGTAGACTCCCATTTTTCTTGTTCTACAGACTTTATCAGATAATCCATGTTTACAATGTTATGAGAGGGATTGCTGGACTTAGGGGGAGTAGATTTTGAGTTGTGTAATTCTAGGATGGTTGAGTAGTGGTCTGTTACGGTAGATTCAAATACAATTGATTTATCGGTTCGCTTAGTTCTGACCATGATGTGATCTATGCATGTCTTAGTAGTGAGTGTAACTCGGGTAGGTATGTTGATGTATGGTATAAGGCCATGCAGACCCATGAGGTTTAGGTATTTTGTAGTATGAGGGCTGGCTTCGTTTAGGATGTCTATGTTGATGTCACCGATTATGATGAGATCCTTAGTGGTGTCATCGATTTTTTTTTCGAGCGAGTAGAGAAAAGGGGAGACGTTATTGGACTTAGGGGAGCGATATATGGCGAAGATATTTAAGTTGTCAATAGAGACTTTGAGGCAATTTGCATGGTCAACTGAAGTTTCAGACACTATATGATTTAAGTGAGATTTTACATAAACTATGACCCCGTCGGATTGGGACCAGTGCCGAGTTGTATTATACACAGAGTAGTTGTTAATTATATTCGGGATATAATTTGCATTAATCCAGCACTCTGACAGAACAATTATATCAAATTCATTTCCTAAGTCAGTTAGGAGTACAAGTAAATTGTCGAAGTTTTTATTGAGGCTACGGATGTTCATGGCAAACATTTTTAGTGCTTTAGGTTTGGAGATCATTTTTTTATACGCATTTGTATCATTTGTCGTTTGAACAGTGATGTTAAGAAAATTATCGATAGAGTTAGTTGGATCCATTATGAGCGTCTGTGTTTGGTGGGGGTTCGAATTTAGCAGAGATTTTATTAGTTGTGTGGATGTATAAGTAGTAGCAATTAATATTTAATGAATTTTTTTGCAGATGTTTAGTTACTCTAGAGCTTAGGAGAGTCACAGATATAAAGCGAGTACGTACACTTAAAGGAACTACGATCATTGGGTTAATTAAATGTATTGAAAGTATGAGATTAAGGAGTTTTGTAAGGATGGAATGAATAATAGGAAGAACAATAGGAAGAATGTGATTAAGGATAAACATTGAGTAATTTAAAATCACCGAAATATAAAAAACTTTGAAAATAAAAGACATGAGGACAATTGGAAGAACGTGAGTAAAAATAGAAATAGAATAATTTAAAATCATTGAAAAATAAAAGACATTGAGAATAAAAGACATTGGAAGAATAGGAAGAATATAAGTAAAAATAAAAGTAAAATAATTTAAAATCATTGAAAAATTAAAGACATTGAAAATAAAGGTCATTAGAACAAAGGGAAGAATGTGAGTAGAAATAAAAATATAATAATTTAAAGTCATCAAAAAATAAAAGACATTGAAAATAAAAGTCATCAGAACAAAGGGAAGAATGTGAGTAAAAATAAAAGTAAAATAATTTAAAATCATTGAAAAATTAAAGACATTGAAAATAAAGGTCATTAGAACAAAGGGAAGAATGTGAGTAAAAATAAAAGTAAAATAATTTAAAATCATTGAAAAATTAAAGACATTGAAAATAAAAGTCATTAGAACAAAGGGAAGAATGTGAGCAAAAATAAAAGTAAAATAATTTAAAATCATTGAAAAATTAAAGACATTGAAAATAAAGGTCATTAGAACAAAGGGAAGAATGTGAGCAAAAATAAAAGTAAAATAATTTAAAATAATTGAAAAATTAAAGACATTGAAAATAAAAGTCATTAGAACAAAGGGAAGAATGTGAGCAAAAATAAAAGTAAAATAATTTAAAATAATTGAAAAATTAAAGACATTGAAAATAAAGGTCATTAGAACAAAGGGAAGAATGTGAGCAAAAATAAAAGTAAAATAATTTAAAATCATTGAAAAATTTAAGACATTGAAAATAAACGACGTTAGACCAATATGAATAATGTGAGTATGAATGAAAATAGAATAAATTAAAATTATCGAAAAATAAAAGACTTTGAAAATAAAAGAAATTACAACAATAGGAGGGATGTTAGTAAAAATGAAAATTAAATAATTTAAAATCATCGAAAAATAAAAGACATTGAAAATAAAATAAATTAGTACCATAGAAAGAATTGGAGTAAACATGGAATAATTTAAAATCATTGAAAAATAAAAGATATTGGGATAATCAAAATAATTACAACAGATTGTATGATTTAAGTTGTTAAAGTATTGGAAATGGTTCAAACCATTGTTATAATAATAGTTCAGGCGATTAAGATAGTAAAGTGAATTAGAGAAGAATTTAATTGTATGGAGAAGTAAAGGGATTAAAATTAAGTGTATAATAATTACTGAGCGACGTAAGAGAATTAATAAAATTACCATGTTTAGGAGATTTAACAAAATTAAACTTATTATTAAACTTAAAAAGATTAGTAAAAAAAGTGCAAGAAAAATAACAATCAAAACAAAACAACCAAATACAATATCTACAATCAATGAGATAGAGGGAATCAAGTGGTTAGATATTAAGAAATGTGATAAAATATATGGATTTAATTTTTGAATATCATTATTTAGAGATGATAAGTGAGGTAATTGATTTAAAATTAATAATTTTATTTGATGACTTGTAAGTTTTGTTGAGATGCTTACATACTTTGAAACAATCGAATGTATAACACATATCAAATTAGTAAAGATAGTTAAGCAATTAAATATAATTAAGTCAATTGAGTTAATTAAGATAATTTGATATATTAAAATTGTGGAAATATATAAATAAATGGTAACAGTTATGTATGATGGAGCATTTGGATAATTTAAAATAATTAGATAAATGGGAATTATGAAGTAGGTTAAGATAAATATTTGAGGTAGGTTGATATAGTTAATAATAATAATAATAATAAGTTGATTTATAATGTGAGCAAAAGTGTCTGTAGAAAAAATAAAAATGAAAATTAGTAAATTAATATAGGTAAGCATAAATGAAAAGCAGTATAAGCGGAGAGCGGTATAAATGAAAATTAGTAAATTAATATAGGTAAGTAGATTTAGTGATGGAATTTTTTTGTTGACCTCAAGTCACATTTTTTTGATGTCCGATTCATATGAGATTCTAAGGATTTTAGAGTCCTCAGACTGGCGTACATAAACCTGACCTTCTTTCGACCACGTGTATTTGTATTTTTTTTATTTTCGCCTGTTGTTTGGTTTGGGCCAGGAGAAATTTTTTTCTTGGTGTCAGGTGGTCGGAAACATAAATAGGAGAACCATGAGCCATCTGAGCGTGTTGTAGTCCTAGTGAAGAAGTTGTTATTCGGCCTTTGATTCTAATATGTTCTTTTAGTTTGGCCAAGAACAGATCACGCATTAGTTTTGAGCCGAGGGTGACTATTATATCTCTTGGTTTAGAGCGGGTATCATCTGAGCGGCTCCTACCTCCCACCCGTACAATAGAGGTCACGTCTTCGGGTTGTACAACTGATTTTATGATGTTTGTGGAAAGAGAAATTCAAAATTCAATTTTCGAAACACTTTCAATTAATGAAATTATTTGAAGTACTCGCCTTACGCTTTGAATCGAATCAAGAATTATAGTTATTTTAAAAAGGTACCTATGTTAGGTACCAAATAAGATTGGTGGTTCTTATAATATACAAAAAAAATATTTGTAATATATGAAAAATTTGTGAATTTGAATAAAAAAAAATGTAAAGGGTGGCACGCAAGCTGTTTGAAAACTGAATGCACTGGGATTGAATACATGGGAAGGGGGTTGGCGGGACCGGGAAGCGGGAGAGGGGAGTGGGATGTCGGGGAAGGTAGAAGGGGAACGATAGAGGGGAAGGGGGCGCGGGATGGGAAAGGGACGCGGGATGGGAACAATTTATTTCTTTGAATATGGCATTGCAACGCACGCCGGGAACCAGCTAGTAATTCATAAAAAATTCCCAAAGTAACATAATTTTTTTTCGTTTGGGATCCCAAACTTTGGTTTCATAAAATTGTTTACTTCTTCTTCATTTTACTTCTTTTGTGATTTACTTTTACATTAATATCTAATACCGTTTTAATCGTATCTCTCACTATGATAGTATAGGACAGTGTTCCGCAAACTTTTTGTGTTCAAGGTACACCTACCAAATCAAGAAATTTTAGAGGTACACCAAAGAAAAAACCCGTGTTTACTTAATATTTATTATTAAAATCAATATAATATGAAAATATTATGTGTAGAGCCCATGAAGGATTTTTAATGTTTTTTTTGTGTTCTCAAAGTCACCAGTGCCCATAACAGCACATAAAAAAATATTTGTCATATTTTTTTTTAGATGCGTGTATGTTATATTCCACTAGTTATATATGAATATTAACAAATAGGGAATCTCAGAGGAAATTTCCCCACGTCATAAAAAATACGAAAAATCGAAATCCACGAAAACATATATTTTTTAAATTTTTATTTTGATACAATATTTTACATTTAATAGTATTATAATCTAGTAATGCTGGCCTCACTGGGTGGCTTACCCATACTTAGCCCCCCCCTTCTAAAATACAATAATTTATAGGTAATACTCGTACATTTTAATAAAAAAATATATAATGTTGGTAATGCAAAAAACATAAACTTAGGATAAATTTAAATTAAAAATAAAGATTAAAAATTTAAGTAAAAATAAAAAATAAAATAAAACTTGGCGTATATTTAGTGTTTTTGAGTGATGTGTGTTATATTTTAGTGTTTTTGAGTGATGTGTGTTATATTGGCATTGTGTATAACGTGTACATGTTTTATATTTTTATGTTATGAAATTTTGGTAATATTGTCGTTTTGTTCTTTGTAATTTTGTGTCTGAATTTATTTTTGTTTTCCTCAATTTAATTTTTAAGTGTAAAACTGTCAAATGCTTTAATATTTTATTTATTTTATTTTTTATTTATTTCTATACATTACAGTATTTACCTTTATAATTTGATTATGTTGGGTGTAAGGTAGGTTTGTGAAGGTGAAACTGTGGATAGGTATTGTTGTAATATAATGCGACACTTTTTATTTCGAGTTCGGGAATGATCGCTGTAACTTTGGGTTTTAAGAGCGGATACGAGGTTCAAATCCGTTTTGAGCAACATAAATTATTTATTATTTATTTTATTTATTTCTATACATTACAGTATTTACCTTTATAATTTTATTATGTTGGGTGTAAGGTAGGTTTGTGAAGGTGAAACTGAATTAAATATTTAAACTATTTCGGCAAATTTTGAGAAAATCAATTGCCCTGCTTAGAAATGTGAGCCTGCTTTACTGAGCACAGGATTTCAAAATTTGGAGCAATCCAAATGTTGCTCCCATCTCTTCGTCGATCATCCTCAGGCGTTCTCATTTTTTAAATTCAATCGGAGTTTTAGAATGAATTAAAACACCAATTCGCATAACTGCTAACCCTGTACAAATCGCAAGTGCGCCCCACGGTTGAACTTGGCAGCCACCTCTGGTCTGGAGTCCCAAAATACCTGAAAAAAACCCTCGACTCTGTGCAGAAACGGGCGGTCCGTTTGATAGATTCTCCTAACTTAACAAATGGACTGCAATCTTTAGAGCACAGGCGTCAGGTGGGAATGCTGTCCTTGTTCTACCGGTATTACAATGGAAGATGCTCCGAGGAACTAGCGTCACTGATCCCCTCGGCACCGGTGCATAGTCGGGAAACACGCCAAACACGCGCTCAACATTTGTACACGGTTGACATTAGTCACATGAGAACGGGTCGTTTCTACGACTCGTTCTTGAGTTCAACAGCCCGGCTGTGGAACGATTTGCCGGCTTCTGTGTTTCCTCCCTCCTACAATATGGGTCTCTTCAAGACCCATGTTCACTCCTTCCTCTCCTCAACAGCACCCTCCACACAGCATCTTCAAAGATGACATAGGCCCTGAGGGAAATTATTTCCCTCAGGGCCTCCTGTGTGGAGTTAATATAAAAAATAAAAAAAAGTAGGTCGTAGTAAATGGTAAGAGAATTGACACAGCAAGCTTTGAAAGCTATCTGAGAATAGATTTCCTACCCAGTCCATGTCATAGGTTGCAGGTCACACTTACGAAAATATGAGATAATTTTTTCTGAATCGGCAGCCATGAGATTTGGAAACATTTCATCACTACAATTGGTAGCGTGGCTGAACTATAACACCAACTTAGGGCGAAAGTTTTCAATCTTTTCCGATGACGTTAAAATATTAGAATTCCTGCCTTGCGTGTTTTTGTTGAGCTCATTTAAATGAGCCATACGAGATATGCAAGTTTTGCTATCCATGCTTCTTTTTTAAACAGAGAAGCAAAATCTAAATCCTGGGTCTCTAAAAAAGTCTGGGTCTCATTTTTTAGCTCGCTTGCGGTGAGGCACACCAACACAGTGTGCCGCGGCACACGCTTTGCGGAACACTGGTATAGGAGACACGACGATTTCTATGAAAACTATACGAGTTGTTCCGAAAAGTGAACAAATTAGCCTAATAGGTTAAAAATCTGAAACAACACATTCTATTACGAAACATGATTTAAAAAAAAAAAATTATACAGTGTAAACTACGAAAAAAATAATAATTCGTAATACACCACTTCCAGGCAGTTGTGTAAATTTTACATGCATCACGAGTTGATATGGTATTGGTACGCCATTGATAAAACACAAGTTTCATTTCAGGAGTGCCCTTCGACCGAAAGCTGATATCTAGTGCTTATTCGAGAATGCGATAATATCCATTAAGTCTGTAAAATTATAAAATTTGTAATATTCATTATTTTATTAATTTTAGTTACGCGTGTTTTCTTCCTTCAAAAATATGCAAAATATGCAAACAAAATATTATCTCATGAATAAGGTCCGAACTTTGAATAATATCTTTAGAGCTGGTATCATATAAATACATTCCCTTACAAATTTGGGACAAATTCTTTATTATTTATTAAGTCGGTACTTTGAATAAGTACCCTCAAATAGCACCTACTTAAAAATGTTTATGACACTCCCAAGGAGAAGTGTTTGCTTTAGCCCTAAGTGAAAATAGTAATAAAATCTGCAATATTTGTTAATCCCTGTAATGTTAAGATGAATTTTATTGGTGGGTCTCTAGGGCCGACTTTTAGGTAATTGTTTTATTATTTTCTGTATGATAGATTTTAAAATCCTAGCTGTGGGAACTGCTAAAATATTATTTTCTTACCATTTTTATGTAATATATTTTTCTGTAGGATTACTTTAAATGACAGAGAGGTTGGTAATGGAGAGTTAGTATTGTTGTGACGATAAAACGGGAAGGTACATGTATTGTACCTTCGGAGTTATTTTGTTAAACTCGAGCTGAGAGGTACAGAGGTACCTATCTTCAGTAGAGTGTTGTTGTTTAAGTGGCAACGAGAAGGTACGCGAGGTGTACCTTCGTGTAATTGACTAAAGCTGTGAGGTACATGTTGTACCTACAGTTTAGTTTGTAAAAAACTGACAATAGAGATATCGAGGGAAATAAGACCTTCGATATTTGTCAGTATGGTGTGGTCTTGGAGATCACAATTGTCACCAGTATTTTATTTTTATTAAATAAATTGTGTTAAAGAATAACAAGAAGTGTTCTCCTGCAAATTCCATCGAGTTGTGCTTTCGTACCACGATAGTAACAAACATCTAGTATAAGAACCATCCACTACTGCTTTTGACAGCCGAATGACATCCCCGATAAAAGGTTGTTCGGCAATTGGTGTACGACAATAGGTTGTTTACAGTAAACACGCGTGTGGGGGTGGTGAACCAAAGAACAAACAGGCGGAGTCTAGACGGCACTCAATTACCTAAATATGCGACCTAAATTAACTAAATAAGCTACGTAAATATTTTTCTCGTTGCCTTATTTAGTCAAACTAATTTCAGGTGTAATTCTTTGACAATAAAACATAGGAACTGTAATTAAAATTGGATCAATAATACTTAATTACTTTCTCTCAATATGTTTATTAAATTTTCAAATTACTTAGATAGCTATCATTTTTTATTTATTTATTTGATACAATAGCTTTACAAATTCTAAAACGCTATCGAGCGTCACTAAGTATTTTATTCGTGCTGATGCCCCCATGATACTATTTTATAAATTTCAATAAAGTATGAAATAATAAATTTTAATAAATTAAAATAAAAATAGGATGTAATAAATTAAAATACATTAAGCTGGTAAAGAAAAAAAAGTACGGTTGTATATAAAGTGTTTTACAATCGTATTGTGTAAAGCGTAAACATGTTTTATTATTTTTGTTTTAAATTTTTGTAATATTGTCTTTATGTTCTTTAATCCATCTTTTTTATTTAATTTAATCTGAAACACTTTTGTTTTGAGTTTTTTTTACGTTTGCTTCACATAGGAGGCCCTGAGGAAAAAAATATCTCAGGGTATGTCATCTTTGGGAATGCAATGTGGAGGTTCTTTTCAGGTAAAGAAAGAAGATAAAGTTCTGAGAAGGAAAAATTGTAAGAGGTGAGTAGGAATTTGGGGGTCAATTATCCAGGAGAGATGGATGTATGAATCCATCCCCCCCGGTGATGGAGAGGTCTCCCTAGACTAGTCTCTCTCCATCCGCCCCGCCATGCAGTAGGTGGGCAAACGCATTTGCCACCAAAACCTGGTCAAACCCCACCCCATGACCCGGAACCCGGGCACCCTGCTAAGTCAACAAAAATAGTGAACCACTTTGCGTGACCTTTGGCAGAAGTTTTGGTTATCCAATATCCGCCCCGGAGGCATTTAATGGATAACCAACACCCTTGCCGTATGGTTAGCAAGTACGTATATAAGTGTTTGGCTTCATTTGGTGACATAACAAGGTGCCCGGGTTCATGGGGTAAGGTTTGTCTAGGCATTGGCGGCGAATGCGTTTGCCCACCTATTGCATGGCATTGCTATGGGGGGATCGATTCAAACGTCCGTCACTCCTGGACACACTGAACCCCAGATTACTACCAGCCCTCATACTTTTTTTCCTTCCCAGAACTTCCTCTCCTTCCTTTCCCTAAAAAAACCCTCCACACAGCATCCCCAAAGATAATATACCCTGAGATAACTCTTTTTCGCTCCAGATTGCTCCCAACCGCCTGGAACCAGTGAGATTATGGCATCTCCAATTAGGGTATGCTGTGAGGCTGAAAGTAGATTGAGAGGGATGAAGATTTGTAAGATGAAGGTGGGAAAGTATCTGGCTATTCAGATCTAGTCACCAAACACGGCTTAAGCCTTCTGAAGCAACGTTTCAATTCTGAATGATAGTCTTACGCCAGGGTGATACTGAAAGCATCTTTCACTCTGGAACGTGACGCAAATATACCTTATTATTGATTTTATCGTGAAAACACAAATCAATCAAATAAAATTTACTTTGATCGGGTTCAAACCCACGATCTCCGGATCGCTAGTCGAGAGCCTTGCCCCTCGACCATAGAAGCCGTCAAATTATTTTTATTAACAAAATATTTGATTTCAAATTACTACGTATAGAGCAAAAGCCTCAATATTTTCTCCTTTATAAAGGGAAAATGCTCTCTTACTGCCGTCATATACGGTGTTAAATCCTGTTTTTTTTTTATATATTTTAGAACACAGAAAATGTGACACGAAAATTCCCCTTCATATTTTCTCTCATCTTATGTCTGACAAAAGTCAAACATTTTGTATTTTATATGAGCATGGCAGAATTTTGAGGGCTAGACGTAACCTATAAAAAACGCCACGAAATCCCAAATGAATTAAGGGTCGAGCTTTGACCTCAATATACCGTAGGTCTCGGTTATTTTTCTGGTTATTTCGTAACACTTCAAGTCGAGCATAGGCGTCCACGATATAAAAATATACTAAAATTATTATTATCTGTACCTATGTTTATTCTATTTACCCCGAGCCTACTCAAAACAAGGAAAAGTTGGCAAAAAAGATGTTATTATATTCCGTAATCGGTTTATCTTTCTCCCTACAATAACACCGAAGGACGGGATAGCCGTAATAATATCTAATTTGGGGAATTTCGGGACGTTGCACAGAGGCCCGAAATGTTACTTGAGCTGGCCAAAAACAAAAGGGAAAAAAATGAGATTCCAATGCCATAATATTTTGCTTTTATGAATCTTTTCATCCTTGTATAACCAAGGAAAATAGCACAATAATATCGGGCTAAATACACGAAGGATTTGCTTCAGAACGGTATGATTTGCGATCAACAAAAGATTTGTGTTTGAAGTTGCGTGTTTTTTGTACTACTATCCATGCACTCTTGTATATTTTCTTCAAAATTACATATGCGTGATATTTGACTATTAATCTATTGACGTATTATGATAATTTCAGTAAATATTTTACGGGCATGGATGATATTTGACAAAGTTTGATGATTAGCTATGAGTTAAATTAGATGAAGATTTTCACTGACTCCAATGATTTTTTTCCCAATATTATTATTCTAGGCAATGAGGAATACGTTGGGAAGTTAATTGCAAAATTTTCGCATTGAAATAAATCCAGACTTCTGGTATTACGTAGTGGAATCCGAAAGCATATCAATGCAAGTAATCTTGGACTATCAAATGCATCATTTAAAAATTTATGTAGAAATACCTAGTCAGTGATAATTTGATAATTCTTCTGAAGCATACTCATATTATATTTTAAAAGTGTGTTGCTCATCAACAAAACTGCGACCACTGATTTTAAAGTAAGAATTTATTTCGTATTATTTCAATTACCTGTACATGAATATTTAATTGTGGGTTCCAAACGTGAGAATTATAATCATGTTGACTTCTAACAACAATTAGTATTGTTGAATTTTCTTTTTCTAATGTAACGTTATTTGTGTAATATTAATATTATGTGATATTTTGTGAAATATTGTCGGATACATTATATTTCACAATAAATAAAATAAATGAATTGGCATGGAGGCATGGAACAAGCAGAGAAAACCTAAAAGTAGACTGCTGTAGAAACGAGATCCCTGAGGCGTGTTTATGTTAAAACCATGTATGATCGAGTGAGAAATGAGGAAATCCGCAAAGAATAAATGGCTGATCTAAGCGTAATGAGTGAGATTAAGAAAATGATGCTCAGATGGTTTGGGCATATAGAGAATGATTGAAGAAAACGGTGTTGGGAGAATATACCGCAAATGTGAATGGTAAAAAAAATCAGGAACTCCGGAGGAAGACATGGCACGATCAAGTGAATCAGATACTTGGGTCGGTTTCAAGAGTCAAAATAATAGAAGAATCTTTCGTTCAGTTGATTAGTCAGACATCTACAAATACGAATTTTGAGAAAATGAGGAAATCAATATTCGAATGCTCACCATAAATGAAATGTGATTTACACGTGTCTGGTTTTACAAGTTAAATATACAATAAATAACACCGGAAAGCATAACGGTCCAGTACATTAGCATGAAATTTTGAAAAATCTTACGAGTGCCGCAGAAACATAAAAAAATTTGTTAAATACTACAATTTTCTGCATTATAATTTATTTGGTGGTGTTTACGAGTAATCTGAGTATTGTACTCTTACATACATCTGCATACTCAACTCAAATTTTGATTTTTCGGAGATGTCTGACAAATCAACTGGGCGATCGATGTATGGGATGATATATGAATGTGAATGATGCAAGAAGTGCGTGTCAAGACCAAATTGTTTATGTGGTCAGTTCTCTCTGCCTACCCCCTGCAGAAGCGAGGGAATGGTTATTACAATTCCTAAAAATCAAAATTTAGACCAACTTTTGTTGAAATTCGTTTCTCAGTGCTTCGGGGGGTAGTTAAAGTGCTGAAACAAACCAACACGCAATCACGTCGTATCTCTATCTGCCAAACCGTGGGAGTGGATAGATTGCAGAACATTTCCGCCTTGGCATGCTATCAGCTAGTTTCTTCCGCCTCCATGCATCCTGGCAGAAGGCGAATAACGGGCGAATGGAGAATTGTGCATGCCAAATATTTTGTAAATTAATGAACTTTTAAGATTGCGGCCATGCCAGATTTTGAGAGTATATTAAAAACTTAAGTTTCAATAAATTAAAAACATGTACCTAACAAATTTTAAGAGCAGGGGACGGACTACAACTATCAACAATTATTTACTTTTTAATTAATTATTTCGCAGTGCTCTGTTTTCAGAGACTTCTTTAATTGTTTTATTTTTAATATTTTCAACGTGATTTTTTCAGCAAGGGACTGCAACGTGGGCGGCCGACGGCCGGCGTGGTCTAGCGGTAAGACTTTCGACTCGCAATCCGAAGGTCGCGGGATCGATTCCCGGCGTGGCAAATAAATTGTATTTGATTAATTTGTCTTATTTCACAATTAATTCTTTTAAAATAATACATAGTATTTTTGCGGCATGTTCCAGAGTGGAAGATACTCTCAGTATTACCCTAGTGTAATACCACTATTCAGAATTGAAACGTTGCTTTAAATGGCTATAGCCGTTTTTGGTAAACAGATCTGAATAGCCAGGAACTTCCCCACCTTCGTATTCCACATCTCCTTCCCCTCCCCACTACCTTCAGCCTCACAGTTGTTGGGGATGCTAGTGAGGTACTTTATTTTATTTGTACTATTTCTTTATTTGTTTCAAAATTATCTGTCATAAATTAATTGTACTACCAAACATGTAAAAGCCCTCTGGGCGTTAAATAAATGAATAAATTATTTATTGTTTTATTATAAAAAGTTACACTCGTCCGCCCCCACCCCAACCCCAACATTTAGTAAAATATTATGTCCACATTTTGTTTTGTAATTTCACGCTAGTATATTTTGCCTTAAGGAAAGAACGTTATTCTGAATCCGGTGCCGACCGGATTCAGCCGGTATGTAAAAAATTTAGTCTTCTAACAAAGAAATAATTTAAAGAAATAACTCGAACCCAGACGAGAGGTCTGGGTTCGAGTCCCAGTTGCGACCATTGTCTTTTTCTATTTTTCTGTGTCTTGTTTTCTTTCATATTTTCATTTAGATTGTAAGTGTTATCTTCTTCTTCAATAAAATAATGTTTCATTTAATTATAAATAATTGGCAGTCAAAAAAGCGAAGTACAGCGTCAGAAATGAAATACGACTGTAATAATGAATTGAAGCCTTCCCATCGAAGTTTATTAACAAACTTTCTTAGAGTGGTTACCTTCTTTCTTGGGTGTAGTTGAGACCCTTATGCAGAATTCACATTTAAAAAAAAACGAATCACAATTCAAAAATACGTATTTTTAATGTTCTGCCCACTTCATCTGGGCTCTGCCTCCAAGATTAAGATATAGCAACGCCTTCCGTCTCCACTTCCATAATGCTACCTTCCACTTAATGTAATTTGTTTCCTTCCCTTTCCCTAACCTATCATTCCTCATTTGAAGAAAAAGTATATTAAGATTTTTTTTGTTAAATTCACAACCTGAAAAACCGGAAAAACAACACAACCTAACTTTCATCCCTCTATAAATCTGGATTAGTTGAAAAAATTCTAACAGACAATAAGTTAATTTGAAGTTCTTCCGTAGAATAAAAACAACTTATAAATATAGTTATTTATCAAATTAGTATAAATATGGGTTTAATAAAAATCTATCTTTAAAAAAATGTGTCTTTTAAACAGGTTTTAAGCACAGCTTTATCTTTATTTACTATAATCCATTCGCTAGTTTCCAAAACTGATTTATTATGAGAGTTGTCTTTTAAACAGCAATTACAATCAATTCACTGGTGGCCACAATAGGTGTAGCATGGGTGATCGATAAAACCCTATATCAATAAGATATTGACTAAATCCGTCATCGATGGTCAGTTATCAATATTTGCGAACCTTTATAGTATCCGATAAGTTTCGGTTAACTGTCAATGTACATATGTATGAACAATGTCGTTCGTTGCAAAATTACTGGTATATTTAATGAACGGATTGAACTAACAAAGCTCTTAGAATTGAAAGAAGTCGTGTCCATACACGTAAATGTTGCATCTAAAAAACTCGCAATTATACCACTCAATCTTTGAGAAATGAAAGTAGATGAAATATAACTAAAGACCTTAATCATTAACTAATTACTTCCCGTTAAGTAAATGCAGACTGCCAATAGGTTAGTGTTTCTATTCAACATTGCCAGTTTATAAATATTTTTACGTAATTGTTTGGCGTTTGACGATTCGGAAAGTGAATTCGTAGAAAACACTTCCGGTCAACACCGGAGGTGTTTTCCGGAGGTGTTTTCATCACCGGAGGCTGGCAACCCAGCGTATGTCGATTTCTTATTTATTCTCGGTCAATATCGATTTGGCTGTCAACAGTGAAACCGTGCTTACTCGGTAAATCGATTAAAATCATCGGAAGTTAAGCCTATCGATCTGACATTGTAAATTTATATATTTCTTTGTGCTTGACCCCCTGGTTTATTATACCTAAATAGCTTTCTGAATTTTTGAAGTGAAACTTCTTAAGCACCGTTGTGATTTGAAACTTGATGAAACGGAAACGACACTAAAAAGAGACAAACACATACATCTATGGGATTTAGCCTGGGAGAGAACGAGATTAAACCTTATCTACGTACAATACATTGCGCATTGGGCGCTTTAATTATGAGCTAACTTTTCAAGGTTCTTATTGGTTGAGATTGTGGTGGCAAAGGTTTCACTTATACCGCGTGTGAACTGCACTAAATTTTTATTTACATTAATGAAATTAAAAACAGACTTGGAACGAATGATTTATATGGGAAAATGACACCCACTATTAAAATTGCCTCTGAAGAGTATAAAGGTTGAAATATAATTTTGCTACTAAAGTGGTAATCTGCCCAGAATGAATTGTCTAATTTGTTTACTAAGTACCTAAAAGCACACTTAAAAAAACCAATGTTATTTCTCCTTTACCAGATGTTACAAATAAGATATTTTCTAAAGAATTTAAAACGTTAAATGGACCGGCATGGCAAAACCACTAACAGAATGAAACTGCTTCTGTAATAAAGACAAGAGTAATAAAGTTAATGGTATTATCAATCAACTCTTAGCAATGGAATTACCCAATGAATTAACAGTTACAGAAACAGAAAATGAAACGTATTTAGTGTTTCAACTTTGATAATAAAATCCAAATAAATTTGCTGATTTCTTACTATTTCTTACACGAGTAAACCTTATTTTCTTCATCCCCGTAGGTCCGATTGTCGCTCGGTCACGCAAGGGTTGATGCTCGCTACACTTACCAACCTCGAATCAACCCTTAATAGGTCCTACTGCTTTCCCCGGTGCCTCCCACCCCGTCACTACCGGCTCAAGGGGAGGTATTTTTAGACCGCCACGAATGACTGCTAGAATATTCAATTATGTAAAACTCGAATCAATAGGTAAGGTATTCCAAATGAAAAATAATATCCCCCTTGTAAGGTATTCTGTAAACCACCCCGTAAATAGGCGATATTTCAATATCAATTTTAAGATTCGTCTCCGTTGTATTTTTTTCTGAAAGGAAATCCTTTTCAAACTTATTGATTAATTTCAGAAAAAACTTTTTTTTTCTTAATGTGGTGGGAGAGTTTTTTAACATTAACTCCACACAAAAGGCCTATGTCATCTTTGAAGATGCTGTGTGGGGGGTCTTTTTAAGGAGAGAAAGGAGTGACCACGTCTTGAAGAGACCCGTGTTTCAGGAGAGAGGAAACAGAGGCCGGAAAATCGTTCCACTGCTGAGCTGTTGAACTCAAGATTTTGTGATTATTTAATTTCTTTTCTTTTTATTTATTAGCGTGAATTTTAATTTGAATTCGAATTATTATGTACTAGCGAGTTCCCGGCGTGTGTTGCAATGCCACTTAAATAAAGAATGCGTGCGCTTTCCACGCACCGTGCACCTTCCGCCTCCTCTTCCCTTCCCGCCTCCCATTTACCTCTAGCATCCTATTCCCCTCCGCGTTCCCTTTCCATCCCCCCCGCCTTCCCCCACCTTCGTTCCTGTTCACCGTCCCCCTTTCCTACTGCAGCTAAACATTATAAAATACACTCATTTTTCAAACAACTCGCCCGCCACCTATTGCAATTTTTAATACAAATTTCGTACCGCTAGAGTTTATCAGAAACCTTCGCTTGGTGCGCACAACAACTCACCAAAGTTTCATCGCAATCGGATGAATAGTTCAGAAAATAATTTCATAACGCCAGAGCTCACTACGAGTATATAGAAACCATCGCGGCTTATCAAATCACTAAAGTTTTAGATGGCACACGAGGGACAAACAAACAACAAATCATTTTTATATATCAAACCATTTTCTCATTTGGGATTTTGGATTCCTACCAAAACCTGTGTTCTGATGAGGAATCACAGTCAAAATCATTAAAAAATATTAATAAAAAAAAGTCTCAGTTCTTACTGGCAAAATATGAGGCTTGGGGTCGAATTTTAAAAACCCTTTTCTCAGGGTCTATGGGGCCGAACCTACTGAAAATTATTCTAACTAAAACCTATGTTTTAAAATCTTATTTATAACATATGAACAGCAAACCTTAAGTTTGAAGTCAGTGCTAAAAGCCGATTGCATTTCGGGTCCGGAATGTACAGCTGAGCAGTTAACTTTTGTGTCAATATTATCAAACCAATATTTCTTTAAAAATATGTATCAAACTTACAATTTTTTGACAAATAAATGTTTTGTTCTTATTACACATATAATGGCAGATTGCGATTGTACCATCCACACTGTCTTGCTTGAGTAGAAACGAAAATAAAATTATTAATATTAAATGTTAATAAAAAAGCTGGAGCATCTGGGTCATTAGAACAGGCAATCTGCCTTGTTAGGAACTAATATCAACCAGACAACACATAAAAGCATTTGAATTACACATTATTATTTTCTAAATTTTATGTTATGTACCATATAATATTAACTCTAAGCCATAGTTAGGTTTTCAGAACTTAGCTTAATGCATGAAGTACAGGGTAGCAGAAACTTTCATAGTGCGCAACTGCTAGCCCTGTACAGATTGCAAGTGTGCCCTACGGTTTAATTGGGCAGCCACCTCTGGTCTGGAGCCCCAAGATACCTGAATAGGTCGGTCCATTTGATAGATTCTCTCATCGTAATAGAAGGATTGCAATATTTAGAGCACGGGTGAGAATGCTGCCCATGTTCCACCGGTATTTTAATGGAAGGTGCTCCGAGGAACTAGCATCATTAATTTCTTTGGCATTATGCACAACGGAAAATGCGCCAAACGCGCGCCCTATATTTGTACACATTTGACATTTATCAAATACAAATGTGGGTCTGGATATAAAAAAACCCTCCACATATCATTCCAAAGATGATAGACCCCGAGGAACATTCCTTGTGGCCTACTATGTGGAGTTAGTGTAAAAAAATCTGCATAATATAAAACTAAATATTAAATAATTAAATAAAATGCTTTTATTGGTTGCTTTAAGAGAATAAGGAGGAGGCAGCGCAACACGGCATAACACCCCGAAAACAAATAACGAAAATAACGGAAAAGAAGATAATATTGTTAATTCTAAAATTTGATATGAGATTGACTAATATGACGGTTTGACAGAAGGTGGCAATGGCGGAATTGGTAAATGCGTACGCCCCGCTTAGACGAGAGGTTCTGGGTTCGAGTCCTAGTTGTGAACATCATCTTTTCCATTTTTCTTGTGTCTTGTTCTCTTTCATATTTTTTTTAGATTATTATTATTATCTTCTTAAAAAAAAAATTAAATACCCATAAAATAATCTCAAGGAGAAATAAATCGATTTTTTTGAAGTGAAACTTCTATACCCCGGTTAGTAATTTGAAATTCGGGTGAAACGGAAGTGCGTCACTAAAATGTATTATTTGATCGGTCCTGGTTCTAATATAATGCGCTGAATTCGCGCCTAGGCTCGAACCTCCTGTATCGCAGCGGCTAAGGTGCCTGACAAATCCAAGCGGACAGAGAGACAGACATCCAGCGAACGAAGTTCGAATCCTACGAAATCAAAAAAAAAAAAAAACATTTTTATTTTTCTGAAATTTATATCCAATCTTCAAACCACTTTAAAATAAACAGGCAAAAGAAAAAAAAGTGACATCTAGCGACTTTCTAGTTTCACTTTTACCGCGTGTTAATCACACACTCTGATTTTTTATCTTTATGCACGATATTGTCTACATCACTTTTAATAAGACATTGTTCTTTATTTAATAACTTTTCTTCACAAAATTACTAATTTCCAAGAAATTCTTTTAGTTAAGTATGCAATTCTGATTGGTTACTGAAAGCATCGTTCGCTTTCAGTATAATTTAAAAAAAGTGAACGTTTTCTTAATTACAAGTTTTGGTTGGGGATTTCATTTTCAGGAATGACCTTTCGCCTTTTGAGGTCGCCACCCGAAAGATGCAACTATTTCAAGCACGTTCGCAAATAAATGACTCGAAGCAATCTGCGTCGGTCCCAGCGTCTCGGGAAATCCTAATTGATGTGATTTGTTACGCATATAAACACAAAGCTTTAGTGCTCCTGGTTGTAAATGCCAATCACGTGCAAGAGATTTAACTGCTAATTTGGGATGAATGGGATTACACTGTTTGTGTGCGCTGTTCGTTTCTTTCGCTTACATATTGAATGAACAAAGGTTAGAAAAAAAATTAGAGTGTGCGATTCACACACGGTAGAAGTGAAACTAGAAAGTCGCTTTCTTTTCTTTTGCTTGTTTATTTTAAAGTGGTTTGAAGGTAGGATATAATTTCAGAAAAATAAAAAGGTTTTTTTTTTTGGATTTCGTAGGATTGGAACTCTGTTCGCTGGATGTCTGTCTCTGGCCGCTTGGATTTGTTAGGTGCTACGGAAGGCTCGAGTCGAAGCGCAAATTTACCGCATTTTATTAGAACGGAGTACCCGTGAAATAATAAATTTTAGTGACGCATTTCTAAATATCTGAATTTCAAATCACTGACGGGGCTGTAAAAGTTTCACTCCAAAAAACAGGAATTTTAATGAAGAGAGGTATTCAAAATCGGTTTATCAAATTCAAAACTATCTAATTATTTCATCAATTCACGCAATTTATGAATATAGTATTCAATATAAAAAAATATTTATATCGTCACCATTTTTTTACAAAAGCTCCACACAGGAAGCAAAATGAGGAAGATAATCCCTCTCAGAGCTTGTGTCATCTTTGGGGATGCTGTGAGGAGGGTTTTTGAGGAGAGAAAAGAGATGAAGTTCTTTGAAGGAAGAAGGAATGAGGGAAGAGTAGGAATCTGAGGGTCAGTGCCTCCAGGAGTGAGGGACATATGAATCCATCGCTCTTACTGCGGTGCACGGTGATCTTTCGAGAGAGTTTTGCTGGAAAAGTTAATCTTAACCATTCCTTTCCAATCCGGCCTGCCATGCAGCATATGCATTCGCTGCCAAGATCAGAACAAACCTCACCCCGTGAACCCGTTCACTTCTGCTTAGTCACCAAACGTAGCGAACCATTTGAGGTGACCTATGGCAGAGGATTTAGTAATCCAATAAATGGTTCCCGTAATGGCTCTAAGGAAAATAATTACGGTGGTACCCATACCCGCCTCGACAATTGAAAACCATTAATAATACCTAAATTGGGAAAAATAAAAATAAACGTGAATTTTATTCACTCTTTGTAGTCTTTCAGGGAAATTTTATTTGTGTTGCTAAATTTAAACACAATATTGGCCTGGTTTGAGAAAAAAACGAACTAAAAGTTCGAAGGCAACAAATAGTTCTTTCATAACAGAAAATAAATATTTTTAATGTCACAATGTTTTACTAATTTTCTGTTTTATTTGTACTGGCGAATGTAAAATTCTACCTTCGGAGATTAAAATTATTAATGATTCAATTGATCATTTTTATATCTAAATACTGCTAGCCACAAAAATCAACAGGTTTTCACGAAAAATTCTACCTTTATTTAAATGAAATATTTTAAAATAATAAAGTACTCGGTAAATTGATGAAGAAGCTACAATGGTTATAGCGAAACGCGGTCGGCATTAAGTATATAAAAATTGAAAGTGGTGTTTCCTAAGTTATAGTTTTATTTAAAATTATAATGTCACATTACAAAGTATCTGCTATATTTGAACAAATAAATTAAATGTACCTGTTTGCGTTTCCACGACAACTCAACAAAGTGACATTTCAACACCTCTTTAAAAAATCATTAAAATTGGTGAAAAAAAGTAGCCCATAACCTAACCTGATATAAGAGATGTAATCTGTTTTAGTTTTCATCAAATTTAATGCATTTTCAAAAAAGTGATAAAGTGCTGTTTTTTATTGCGCGGTCACAATAATACAATTATTATTTTACTTTTTTCACATAAAATACACCTACCATACGCAAATAAACTTGCGTTGTCCACATACATTCATGCAAAGTACACAAGACACACCTACCATGTATATATAGCTACACGTAGCCAGGTATACAAACTCACTATTAACAAATCATGCTTTTAAATTCTGCGAAACTTAAAAAAAGTATAAATCTACACACGGAAAAAATCTAAATAAAACTCAATATAATTCGAAAAAAAATATTGTGCCCTTCCGTTTGACCAAAATTTGCTATGAATTTCATCGAATTTAAATACCGTTATAATTAGTGTTTTTTTCGGAGGCTTTTCGTAGTATCAAAACGGGAAAAGGCTTTCACAAAAAGACGCCGGAATTCTCAAGACTTCAATTTTCAGCGACGTCGCGGAATTCCAGCGAGACGCCTGAAGCCCCAAAACTTTACCAATAAACGTCTCGTGTGGTGAAATTATTACAATTTCCGAGAAACTTAAACATTATGTCTCCAAAAACACATAATACCAAATTGTAATAAAATATCAGATCTCTTTGTCCGATTGAAGAAAGCCATGTTTTCGGAACAATTAAATTTATTGGCTGTATTATTATTAATAACGCGGTTTTGTTTTGACTGAGTGCAAACTTAAGCAAAATTTACCAATTAAGTCATGATAATAATTGTTTTAATTTATTTTTTGCTCTTCGTAAGCTCTTTTTCACTGGATCCGGAGATGAATTTATAAATATCATTATTTTTTTATTTTTACTTTTTATGAGTAAAACCTTAAATATTTAATTCAATGAAGACACGACGAGCAAAACTCAATCAAAAATCTGGAAACAGAAATATCTGAAAAAGATATTGGCACCGCTGGGACTCGAACCCAGGACCTCTCTCTTTCTGGGTGAGCGCGCTGTCCACTGCGCCAAGTATCAAACTTCGACTTTTCATTTTCTTAATGCATATTTTCTTGGCTGCCATCTTTATGTATGATTGCAAGATTCACACCCGAATCAAATGCAATCTAGATAGTGTCTGGATAAATTTTTATCCATCTGTTTGATATCATCATATTGACTTTTCTGCAAGTCTACATAAAGATGGCAACCAATAAAATACGCATTAAGAAAATTAAGATAATATCGGTGGTTCTTAGTCAAACTATGATACAGTTAAAAGCGACCGAATTTGATATCGACACCTTGGCGCAGTGGACAGCGCGCTCATCCGGAAAGAAAGAGGTCCTGTGTTCGAGTCCCAGAGGTGCCAATATATTTTTCTGATTTTTCTGTTTACAGAATTTTGATAAAGTTTTGGTCATATTGTCTTAATTTAATTAAATATTGAATTTATAAAGTTCTTGGAATTTTTTACAAGCACACTTATTATAAAATAAATAAAGTACTTTTATTTGTACTTTCTTTTGAGACCACCGTTCATAATCAAAATGATAATGATGTTGAAAATGGATTATGCTTTTTAATCAATAAAAAAAAATTCCAAGAAATCGTTTATTTTAAACAAAAGTTGAAGATTTTCAGCTAACTTTTCTACGATGCTATTGTACACGATTTTGATAATAAATGAATCAGTAGAATGTTTCTTATTAAATAAATCACTAATTAAACAACAGCTTGATTAATTTGTCCGCTGAATATTGTCTCCACCATTTATTAAATTTGTTTGAAATGCTGAAATCATTTTGAGAAGCTTTGAAGATAAACGAAATACAAATTGGTATAAGAGTTGCCATCTTGAATTAAACATAAGGATGGTAGATGAAAGAATAATCTAGAAAACATTGAATTACGAATGGATTTGAAGAAATATCAATTTTTGTTTCCAATTGCTCGAGGTGATTTGGAAATAATCGAAGGGATTATTTCAAAACTAATGTAAATTGCAGCGCACGATGTAAATTAGAATTTTGAAAAAAAATACTTACAAAGATTGTCGACAACCAGCTCGATGACTACGGCGCGTACGGGGCGATAGTATATTCTGAAATAATTAAAAATGTTTTTTTTAACGTTTTATTATAAAAAAACACAAATCGGAACACAAAAAAGGTCACTCAACAGTTTGGCATTAAAATAAATAATTATTTTTATTCTTAAAGGTTCGTTAATTTCGTTCAAGAAAAAGCATAGGAAAGGAAAGATATGTATATTTATTTTTGTTGTGTATGTGAACATGCACGAAGTTTCAATTGTTTCTCAACAGAAGTCGTTGATATAGGTAGTTTTATGTAGTTTTTAGGTGTCTCAATAGAGGTCTATAATTACACTATGTGAGATAGACAACTGTAGGAATCTTCAGTGACCATTTCCCTTGCTCCAGATTAACACAGCGCATCAGTTAGAACGGATTTTTAACGGATAATAAAGAACACACGTAACCTTTTCCGCTCACTGTGGGGGTAGTAGAAGATTTTCAAATATCGTCAGGTTATTCATAATTTGGGAATGATTTGAATACATTATATTTTGAACTGAAATTTGGGCGGTGAATTCCAGAAAATCTTTCTTTTTTATTAAAAAACAAAACAAAAAACAGGACCCATAATAAAAACGAAAGAAGTATTATTGAAACTCTTCGTATAGAAAAAAATAACAGATTTGGTATCATTCAAGAAAAAGGTAAAATTATTCTTAAAAAATTAACATTCATAACATCACTAATCAAAATTCTGTAACTTCGGTTCATGCCACATTATATTTTTAACGTTACAACATCCTAGTATTTAAGGTTAAATTTATTGTACACTCTATTATATAATTTATGAAATAACTCCTTCATCAAGCTCAAGAGCTAGCACACTTAATGGCAAAGAAATCCTTGAAAATTTGTATTTCGCTATTTTTTTTTTGCCGTAGTATTATGTTTATTAATTTAAAAATGTTAAATTTAAACAATTAAAAAATAAATAAATAAAATATTTTAAATTAGAGGAAAAAACAGAACACAACAATATTTTTAATTCCACAAAACACAATTTTTTTGTTTTTTTTGTTCTGTTACATTCATACAATAACTATTCGTAATAGACGTTTAATCTCTAAGAGTACTTTCAAACTACTGTATACGAAAAATGCGTGAACCACTACGCTTTAGAAGTCATTAAAATTTCAAAGCTTCTCATGGGGCACCATGTATCTCTAGCGTAATGTAATTTGGCTCTATTTGAAAGGAGTTGAATACATGTAATTAATTAGTCAAAATGTCAATGTTTCATTCATGGATTCTAATTAATTACACTTGTGTTGAGATCAGTTTCACTTCAAATAATATATATTTCACTCAATTCATAAGAGTTTTTGTTCTTAGTAATATTACGTTAGCACTCCGTGATATCAGAATAAACCATTTCCTAACCTCACCTTTGCGCTGTCGAAAAGATTTTTTACCATACCAAAATCAATTGTTTTTTTTAAATATAACCTAACCAATACGATACGAAATCATGAAGTTTTATTTACTAAACTGCGCTTTAAAAATATGTTAAAATGAGTAAACTGTTCAATAAAATTGAATGCAACTATACACAACTTCCTTCCTTCGCTTATCCAAATACTTATCCCTGTCTGACAGTGCGTGGCCAATTTACCTACCTGTTACATGTGCACCAATAAATCATGGCACTGACAGTCTATTAATGAAACAAGTGCAGTGAACAACATATTTGGATCGTCTTTAACCATAGTGAACTAACTCACTTTGCAATTTTTGAGTTAGAGCTTGAATTGAGGGCTCCAAATTATAATCTAGCTCTTCCAGAAAGAAGAACCAATCTGAGAAAAACTATCTATGATTAGTCAAGACAGTATTTTTCTGGCAGAGCTAGATTATGATTTAGAGCCCTTATTTCAAGCTCCAACACAGAAACTGCAAAAAGTGAGTTAGTTCACTTTGGTTTAAGATGATCCATTTATCACTCAGTACGATTTAATATCGACTCAATCAAGAAATCTTGGCATTGACCGTATGGTACTTCATCGCTGTGTATATGTTCGAACCTCTTATGGGTTATTTTGCCGTGAATAAACCAGTAAAAGAACCACAATAACGATTCTTATCAACAAAAATATCAGAAGACAAGGGTAAGTCAGTCCTTTACAATATCCCAATCTTTACCAACTCCCACATAGTTGTGTCAACTTGAAACGTATATAAAATTATTTTTTACAGTCCACAAATTTATTCACAGAATATATGCGACAACGATTAATTCTCATAATTTGGTGACTAAATTACATAGGCTCCATACAGGAAGCCTTGAGAAAAACAATTTCTTAGGGGTGCTGTGGGTAGGGTCTTTTTAAATGAAGGAGGGAAAGGCAATTCAAGGAAGGCAAAATGAAAGAGGGGTGGGTAAGAATCTGGAAATTAGTGTGTCGAGGAGTGACTGACGTATGAATCCATTCGGTCTACCCAGGTGGAAGAAGCATCCGCAGCCAAGATTTAGACAAACCACCCCCCATGAACCCGGGCACCCCTGCTAAGTCACCAAACCTAGCGAACCACTTTTAAAATTCATTATAAGTAAATAACGATTTTTAACGTGACCAGATTTTGAACTCGAAAACATCAACCATCCGAGGGAATCCTCTTATCAATAAGTTTTCACAATACCCAGGTCGTATTTGTTTAATAAATACGAAACCGAGGGTGATTTTGTTAACGATTTTCTCCGATTTGTCTGTAAGAGGCTTTCGGCGTTACTTTTTGCAAGCTTGGTGATTCACTAAATCGAAGTCCCCATCAAAATTCTTCCCTAACATGAAATACAAGCACCATCCTACAAATTACACGACAATAAACCCACATTGGCTTCAAGCCACTTTACAATCAAAACATCACACCGCAACACTCAACACAAATAACATTCGAAGTTCCATTGTAATTTTTAACGACTATTTAAAAATACAAAGTAAAGTAATTTATTCACAGTCCTCCTTACTAGGGATTCCTGTTCTGTGGTGCACCATAGGTTGTTGTATGGGTATCATTCATGTTGATTACACATATTGGAAATAAATAAAATAAAAAATCTTAATTTTTTTATGTTAATTCATAATTTTAATGAATTAACATAATAATTTTAACGAATTAACATAGTTAATTTCATGTTTAGTAAAACTTATTTAGTTTAAACTTGTTTTAACTTCATGGTGTTTTTTTATTCCATTTGGAGGGGCATAATATAATTTTGTAGCATATAATTTATGGGTTTTTTGGCCAAAAATTAGATAACTCATTTTTCTCCTTTAAATTTAGGTAGAGCATTTTTTGAGTGAGTGAAAATTTATGATTTATTTATTTATTTTTATTTAAGTAAATAAAACAGGCATGTTGCCCGAAAATGTATAAGCATGGATGATTTAATTACAAAAAATACAAAATACTGATTTTCAATTACAAAAAAATACTGATTCAATTACAAAATTACATGATTTTAAAACAACATAGTTTTTGATTTCATTTGATGTTGTTCTTACGGGTACCCTCCGGATTATTTTTGTTATTTTTTTTTTGTGTATTAACGAGCTGATTCATGTAGGTGTTCGAGGCAGGTCCCCATCATTATGAATATTTCGCACTTGAGAAGCATTTTCATACATTTTTTTTTCAGGCAGTTTTAAGTTGAAAATCATTCGGGGTCTTAAATATTTTATAATAATCTTTAATAAAATAAAATACTTTTTTGTTTAAAACCACGAGATTTATTAATTTATGAACCGACCGGTTTCGCTTTAATCAAGCATCTGTATCAACAATATTATATTATATCTTTAATCAACAATATTAATTATCAAAAAGTATTTTATTTTATTAAATATGTCAAACCACAAAGTGAGTGCTTTCTACAATAATAATAATCTTTAAATTCACAATCAATTAACTGTGAAACATGATGAATAATAGAAAACTTAATTCATTTGTGAAAAACAATTTTTATTAAAAAGAAATAAAAAAGTGAAAATTTTGACGAAAGCGAAATATATGGTGACCCAACAGTTGATCTCCTGACAATTGGCCCCCCAAAATTAGGATTATTATTATTCTTGTGCATAATTTACCAATTTCAAACCTAAAATCGACCTCAATAATAAGCTGGTATGGATATAAAAAGAATTTACTTACAAGGTTGATTTTTTGTACTTATACGTTGGTATACACAATATTTTAGAAGTAGTTTTATCCTATTATATGCATTTGAATGAGAAAACATGTTCTATACTTTAGTTATTCAGCGATACATTCTTTCTGTTCACGCATTCAGGGACACTTAGCTATATTTTGAGTAAGTGTGTATAACGTATTTTCCCTTGCATTGATTATAGTGCTAAAGAAGTTTTCCGATACAGAAATGCTCTAGTGTGATGTGCAGCTTATGTTTTAATGTGTTGCATTTTTTTGGTATAAATAATTTTTCATATAGATATTTCGATTCCACGACTGTCTGGGGATCAACTGTGTGTCATGGTAGGAGTTAGATATTTTGTTTGTTGAAATATGTGAGATTGTTTGCCTAGATTGTTTGCGTAGATTTCTATATGGTCACATTCAATGGTATTATATTCTAAATTAAACTTCAAAAGAACATTCAACAAGCACCAAATAAATTTATTTATGTATATCCCAAGTAGCGTAATGTGCAGAACGTAACGCTCAATAACAATATATCACTCGAGGGAACACGAAAGCACAATAGCGGAACTAAATATCCGGAGCTCAAAAATATCTACATACAACTCAAGCAGATTTTCTTTCCAGATCATTTTCCGATACTAACTTACATTCTGCAGTACGCTAGACCGTATTCCTCGAAACTGGGCCACTTTTATCACTATACGATTTTTTTCTCCTTCGTCTTTTAGCTAGTAAAGCTTGTGGGAAGGAGTGTACGATGATAGCCTTATCTCTCTGATGGAGTTTCCGTGCATCAAAGAACAGGTAAAACACTGCTTTTGCTTGTTTTGTACTGCGGATTAACCGTAAAAAAACTTTTTGCGCTTCTCTTGGATTTCAATTACTAAAATCTAAAAATTAATTTTATATTGTTTAAATGATATTTTAACGGGAAGAACACCGCGAACCAACTAGTACATACCAAAAATCACCAGAATCTAGCAGAATATTCTAGAACACACGACCTTGTAAAAATATATGGAATCATCGAGATGCGTCGATGTTGTTTAGAAAGGTACTAGAATATTTTTGACAGTTCGATCCACAGACAATTTCATTGGATCATAGAAGAGACCACAAAAATATAAAAGCGGCGACATTCCAACAGATCGTGTTCAGTTACAACGCAGCTATCGAAACATCGCGGTGCCTACCGAGTGTAGTAAAAAAATAGTGTAAATAAATACATCAGTGTTAATAAATCTGTGTAAATAAATTAATCAGTGATAATTAAATACAGCTGTAATAACCTGATTCTGTGCAAATAAATGGTGTCACTGACATTTGTGTTGTTTTTTATTGTTTGTGAATCCTGTAGGTCATCAAAAACATTACAATATCTTCAAAAAGAAGACATATTTAGCACATTTGGAAATATTCTGAAATTCAATGCGAAATTTCAAGTTTATGCAACAAATAAACTTTTCTCTTCCGCTGTAAAAACAATTTATACATCTTTTTATATCTTAGTCCATATTCGTTAATCAGTTAGGTTGTTACATGTACAGTTATATATTAATTGAATAAAATTTACAACACGTTTACTTTTAACGCCGTAAATCTTAATAATTCTTGCAAAATAAAATATGTTCTCAAAAACTGCATCACGTGTAACAGGATGTGTGATGCATTTTGCGAGAGTTCAGTGTATTTACGGTTGACCCGGTTTGCTGAGCCCCGGGCTTCTTGCTAACGCCGTTTTCCAATACTAATGTGTTTTTAAACGCCCGATCATGGCGGTTGCCGTCCCAAGACAAAGGGTAAAAAACCTTGTGGATTTTCTATATTTATTTTCTTCGTTTTCTGAACCGAAAATCGAGAAAATGCAATATTTCAACATCAATATTAGATTACGGGATGATAGGAGAAGTAAAGGGATAGGAAAAGAGTATCTGGATAATCAGATCTAGTTATATGTGTGAGCTGAAGTCGTAATTAAGGCCTTATAGGGCTATTATAAAAACTTAATTTTTTTTTTTTCATATTTCGATGGTTTTAATATTCAGAATATCTCCTTAATCGGATTTTACAAAATTCGAATTATTTTTAAAGTAAGAGTCATTTTAGTTTGACCGGTTAAAACAGAATCTATCTATAATCTAAATAGAGCAAAACTTTAAACGCCTGTTTCTCAAAACTACTTTTTTCGACACGGTTGACACGATATCTCAAGTTCTACCGAACCAATTTACTTGAAATTTGGTGTGAGTCTTTTCTATATGTTTTCTATCTCTATCGCGTTAACTAAAATTAAAACAAAATTTTAATTTTAACTATTTTAAAAATTTGGAAAGTCAAAAAAAAATATCTTTTTATTATTAAGAAATAATTTATTTTTTTTAGATTACCGGAAGGGTCACAATCGTGTCAACCAAGGCGCGCTATTTTTTGAGACCCTCCCCCACTTCAACACCCTGTAACTTTTTGTATTTAAAATTTTTTCGTTTGTTTTTTTTTCATGTATTTTTTATTGTTTAATCAATATTTGATAAAATAATGGCATATAAAAATATTATTGGTTTTTTTTATTGCGCCTGAAAAAATACCTACAATTCATCTAGACTAGAATACCCCCGGCCTCTCTTAAACTGTGACCGATAAATAAATATGTTTATCTAGTTGATTTGAGAAATCTTCTAAAATATTAATCAATTATTGACTTTGTTCTTTGCTTTGGTCTTTACTTAATATGAAAGATAGTACTACGAAAATTCCTAGAATAAAAGTTTTGCTATTTTATTTCAAGTTTCGGGGATCGTACCCACAACAGTCAAATCCTGACGGAAATAAAGTTTACTCAAAGTTCATGATAGTACCTACAGATGCCTTACCAATCCAATAGTGTTTTATCAGTTATATATAATGTGTCTGCATATTTTACTTTGTCCTAAAAAGTTCAATGTACATTGTCTTATTCTGAACCGAACTTTTTGTCTAATTCACTTCCAGTTCTATCGCCTCTTACTAATCAAATATGGATGCTTTTATCTGTTTAAGGAAGGATTTGCTCCAAATCAGTTAAAAATTCAGTTTCAAACGTCGCACGTCGGAAAGAATATATTAAATACTAGCTTGTACCCGCGGCTTCGCTCGCATGGTATTAGGGGGAAATTACTGTAGCTCTTGCACTTATCAATTATCCCCCCCACTCCTCCCTTCCCCTCCCCCCTCCCGCATTCCATACCTTCATTTCCAATACATTTAGTTTTCAAACAACTTGCGTGCCACCTAAATTTCATAATGCCAGAGCTCACCAGTAGTAAAAAATAAATATCCAATTTGGTGCAGTCGTTCGGAAGTTATGCGCGGACAAACATTTCGGAGATTCGTTTTTATTTATATAGATAGATAGATATTAACTACGATTTTCCGCAAATATATTAACATCGTTTCCACGGCAACGATTTGTTTTCTGACGTCAGCAATAGCTCGCTTTTGTTAACGACAGAAAACGGATAATAAATTTAATATATTAATATTTGTAATTTCATAATGCCAGAGCTTACCATTATAAACAGCCTATATTACTCGCATATAATGTAGCTTGAAAGAATTTTTAAAGTCAGTTTATTGATTTAAGCGTGAAAGCGTGACAAGCAAACACACGCAGTTTCACATTTATAATATTAGTATGAATTGAATTTAAGAAAATTATGTATATTGATTTTTTTAAATTTAATTAATTGGGGAAACAAACAGTAATACATATTTATTAAGGTAGTTAAATATTACATGGTTTCATGAACCAGCAAAGTTTCCGCAAAAATTCGTATTAAACATATAAAAACATAGATTTAAACAATAAAGAAAACATAAAGTGGTAGAAAAAGAAAAAAAGAATATTTAAAAAAGAAATAATAAAGAGAAATGTGTTGGGAATAGAAGAAACATAACAATAACACCTAACAAAGCATTGCTTCATCTGCTGCTCATTAGTAGAAAATCCCAGTTGGGGAGATGAGGTGGATTACATGCACGTGCTCCGGTGGTAAATAGTATTCTACTGAATAAAACGGGTCAAAAAATGTTATATTTTTAAGAACCCTTTGAATGGCAGGAGACCAGATTTGTCCCAGCTGACATGCGTCTCGTATAAATCGCTGCAACTCCATTACTATCAGAGTGAGAATTATATTCTCAGCAGTGTTGAAAAGGCAAAACATTACGCTTTTTAGTCTAAAAATAAAAACAAAAAAAGTAAAATGTTTAACCTTTATGAAACCAAAGTTTTGAATCGAAATTTGAAAAAAAAAATGAAACTTTGAGAATATTTCTTTAATTATTTTTATATGAAAAGACGAAATAGTGAGGTATCAGTAACGTTTATAATACATTTGTCTAATAAAATATACATGTGTTTTAATTTTTTTTTTTGTTATTAGTAATTTTAGTTAGAAAAAGCGTGAGGTGAGCCATTTATAAAACTTTTTTTATGTTTGCACGCAAATTTTTTATATTTAAAAAATTATATATTTATTTTTAATTATAAAATTTGAAATCGTATTTTATCACCTTTCAAACACAGTTTTTAGTTTTGGGATATGTTCAGAAAAATTCCATTAATTTGCATTTTATTGAAAAGCGGAAATATTTTGACCATCTGAAAAATACGCAAAAATTTTGAATGGTAAACCATTCGTATAAACTATAACCGTGATAATTTTTTACAAGATTAAAACTCTTTTAATAAAAAGTCTTTATACTTTTTCTGGAAACTCATAACATTAATTATTATTTTTTATTCGTTTCCACTGTATATATTTCACCGGCAAGCAAGGGTTTTTGCTGCAACGATGAAACTTTGATAAAGTTTCATAGAAGAAGATATCGAGAAAAGAAAGAAGAAAAATAAGATAAGATGGATGAAAGTAAACTGAACTAAGATAGAAATGAAAAACCTGAGTCCTAAGAATGTTAAAACCACAGAAAACTTCACTTTAATCCTGGTAGATTGAAGTTCAATGTTTTCAGTAAAGATTGTTTCAGGTTTTCTAATGAAGCCACTTGTGGATCATATACCTACGGTAGTTGCTTTATTTTTAGTAAAAACTGCTTCAAACTAACCTCGCTCACAGATGAACGAGGCCTTATAATTGGGGGGATATTTTAAATATACCGTAATACCTATGGTTTGTGACATCATCTTAGTCAAGTAGAATGTTTTGGCTGCGTCGTAACAGGAGCCGAAATATTTAACTATTTTTGAAGTATTTAAAACAAGAGTTTAAGGTGGTCATCCAGTGTGAAGGCTTTTTTGGGATATTTTTGACAAACCATATAAACATACAACTTTTACAAATATAAATATCGTAATTTGAGCACACTTTCTTAGTCCAAAATCATCGCTCATTGCTGAAATACATGGCAACTTAGCCACTCATCTTCAAAAGAATTATTTTGCGGTGATCAAGATTGCGGACGTTTTGCTTATATGAAACAAAAAATCAAACTGCATTTTAATCTGTGAAGTATGAATTAGTTCTTGAAATAGAATAGAATTTAAAAATATTGAAAGATCAACTTTTTGCATCTTGGTGAACACCAAACAAAATATCAAAATTCATGAAAAATGTTCAACGAGATGCCAAAAATTTACCTTTTAATATTTTTTAATAATCCTATTTCAAAAACTAGTTCATCCTTTACAGATCAAAATGCAGTTCGATTTGTTTTTTTTTTTTGGAAAAGCCTCTCAAAAACTTGGCGCACTGTACGGGGCCCGCAGATACTTTAATAGTACCCAAATCCTGTTCAAATCATAAGTGCACCCCACGGTTGAATTTGGTAGCCACCTTTGGGCTGGAGTCCCAAAATACATGAAAAAACCCTCGACTCCATGCAGAAATGGGCGGTCCGTTTGATAGATTTTCCTAACTTAACAAACGGATTGCAATCTTGCACAGGCGTCGGGTGGGAATGCTATCCTTGTTCTACCGGTATTTCAATGGAGCATAGCATTGATCCCTTCGGCACCAGTGCATGGTCGGAAAACACACCAAAAGCGTGCCCAACATATGTACATGGTTGACATTTGTCACATGAGAACGGGTCGCTTCTTCGACTCGTTTTTGTGTTCAACAGCTCGGCTGTGGAACGATTAGCCGGCCTCTGTGTTTCCTCCTTCTTGCAACAAGACCAATGTTCATTCCTTCCTCTCCTCAAAAAAACCCACCACACAGCATGTCAGATGACGTAGGCCTTGAGGGAAATTATTTTTTTAAGGTCCTCCTGTGTGGAGTTAATGTAGAAAAAAAAAAGAAAAAAATGCGAGTGCAGTTCACACACGGTAGAAGCGAAACTTACCAAAACAATCTCCAGTCTTGAAAAGTGAGGATATAATCAAAGCAGCCAATGAGCGCAGACCTAGGACCTAGCGTAATTTCTTGGTTGAAATATAAAACGGAAATTGTTGAAAATATGAATAAGGTGATGTGATGAAAAATTCGAAGATTGTATGTTTATTTAGTTCGCCAAAAAAATCCCAAAAAAATCGAAAAAAAAATCTTCACACGGGATGACCCCCTTAAGGCGGGCTTAAAGGGGGGTTAAAGATGGTGTAGTGAAGGACCGTTAGAAACACTTGCTCCGTTCAGTGAGAATGCCATTTAAAGCAACGTTTCCATTCTGAATGGCGATAATGAGAGTTACTTTTTGTCAATGTTTTATCTCACCGTCGCTTTACAATTTTAATGGTGTAGCCAGGCGTTGTCATAGAAATTTTAATTATGAGTACCTACCTTCCGATGCCATTAACAACTTTTCATTGTCCGAAACGGAGCTTTTCGTGAAAGTTTTTGAGAAAAGGCATGTTTTATTGTATAACATTAATTATCGTGGCGCACTTGTAATAATAGTGGTTTTACGGGCCAGATAAAATCATTTTAAATGTACTGAAACAGCTAAACTTTTTGATTACTTAATTTTGAAGGAAAATAAATTAATGCATAAATAATTTAGGAGATTACATTTGTTTATTGCCAATAAATAATCTTTCATTATTTTGAATTTTACTGGTGTTGAATCAAAGATATATTATGTCCCTATATACATTAATATACGAGTAGGTATTGTTATTTGAGCGCTAATCTGTTTAAGTTTTTTTAATTCAAATCTATTTAATTAGTTTTTCATTTGTCGAAATATTATCCTTTTTCTCTGTGAGATTTTTTCATTTAACAATAATCCGTTTTCCATTAAAAGGTAATTAAAAAAGGCTTTGAAAATATAACTTCCAACTTATGTCGCCGACGTAAATCATAAACGCATTTAAAATTTTAATTCGTTCAGTGACAAAGGGAAATTAAATCATCTTGTACGTTTTTAACAAATGCATTTAATTTTTTATAAATTTACGGGAAGGCTTAAATTTTTTTTTATTAAAATATTACCCATTAAAATATATACAATTAACAAAGCATCCGCGTTTGGCGATGATCGACCGCCACACAACTCCGTCTTGGCATACACTCCTTGCTTCAATCACATTCATACATCGTACATATCCTTCTGTTATTCTGACTCTCGGCATGGCCCGACCCAATCAATTTGGGAGGCGTTGCAGTTCAATCAGTTTGGGATTACCAACACCCCAGCCATAGGTCACCCCAAGTGTTAATTTCGTTAAGTAGCAGGGGTAAACCCAGCCATAGGTCAGCACAAGTGTTAATTTCGTTAAGTAGCAGGGGTAACCGGGTTCATGGTGAGTTTTGTGTGTCTCAGGCCGAATCAGGA
The DNA here is from genome assembly GCA_936435175.1 of Glyphotaelius pellucidus. Classification (NCBI taxonomy): domain Eukaryota; kingdom Metazoa; phylum Arthropoda; class Insecta; order Trichoptera; family Limnephilidae; genus Glyphotaelius; species Glyphotaelius pellucidus. The sequence continues at coordinate 31,491,384 of OW386550.1, forward strand.
GGAACTAACTGACTTTTGACCTCTTTAGCACGACTCTCTCGGAATATCGCCCTACACCGCTAGAAAAAGGGTGGATTTATACGTTTTACACTCCATAATACTCCGACTCCCAGATTCCTCCCCACTCCTTACACATTTTCCTTTCCAGAACTTTCTCTCCTTCCTTTCCTAAAAAAGACCCTCTGTACAGTATCTTAGTCCTTAGGAGAATTATGTTTCTTAGGGCCTACTGTATAGAGCTAATGTAAAAATAAAATAAGAAGAATTTGATACTTTGATCGTGCCATGTCTTCCTCAGGCGTTTCCGACTTCTTTTATCATTAACTTTCGCGTCATATATCTCGTTATACTCCTTTTTGTATCAGTTATACATGCCTAAACCATCCTTAAGCGACCCTCTCTTAATCTTGCCATTAAGCTTAAATCAGCGTTGCATTATTTTTTAATCTCCACATTTAAAAGCGTGTATATGCATAATTTTAACACGCCCACTCCTCATTTATTATCACTCGGCATTTAGTCTACTTTCATTCTTCATCATGTTTCATGCCTCATTGTCGAACATCAATGTTGGTATTAACACTGTATTGTGAACTGCTAGCGTCGTTTATTGTTATAAATATTTAACAATGTAAACATGTGCCAAACAACGTTATATATCACAAAATTGTCTACGTAGTATTCAAAATAACATAATGATGTTTAAAAATCTCAAAATACATTAGTGTAATAGCGCAGACAAGATAGATAGGTATATGTAGGAATCGTAAGTCATTGCTTTGAACAAATACTTTCAATTTTTTATTTATTTCCAGTGAAGCGCTCTGTTTTCCCCGGAAATCCCATAAATTACCCCTACCCCCTCGCTTACCTCCCACTCACACCTAAAATTTGTATTTCTGACAATATTCTATGTCTACGTAGATCAGTTACAATATTCTCCTGACGAAGGAAAGGCGTTTCCGAAACCGGTAGAGTGTAATAAAATAAATGTGGTCTACAACAAATTTATGTGTTTTTATTGTCCTTCCAATTTTCTTTTTGTATGTATGTTTTTTTTTTATTTTTTTTTTTTTATTTATTTCTATACATTACAGTATTTACCTTTATAATTTTATTATGTTGGGTGTAAGGTAGGTTTGTGAAGGTGAAACTGTGGATAGGTATTGTTGTATGTTTCGTGAACACCTCACTAGGAGAACCTGTGCTGAGGTGTTTACGTGTTTATTTATGTTTATGTGTGACAAGTATTTATGTGTTGTAATATAAAGTTTTATATGTATTTTTTTTTCAAATTTTAACAGTTATTGTACATTGGTTATATAGAAGAGAAAAAAAAGTATTTAAATATATTAGAGGAATATAAAAAAAAAATTATATATATATATAAACATACACATACATACACATCCATATAAACACATGTACCTGCACACATGCATATAAATATATATATACATACGTATACATCCGCATACACATTCACATACACATATATATATGTACACACATATATAAATTGTAAGTGTATGTATAGTTATTGGATATTTGAAAAACTACTTAGTTTTTAGGTTAATTTAATTTTATACTTTTTATAGTTTTGTTATGTTTGGTTGGGAATAATAATGTTTTGTATAAAGTTAATATCTTGATTTTTAATCCAGTCAGTGATATGTTTTTTATGAATGTTTGTAGATGTATTTGCAGATAGTATTTGTTTCAAAGTAATGGGCATGCAATTAAAAAGTTTGGTTGCATAATACTGAAAGTGTCTTTGTCCATGTGTGGTGTGGGTTATCGGTATGTTCAGTGTTTTATTTGTTGAGGACCTGGTTTTTGTTATGGTTTTTGGTTGAATTGGAATGTGTTGTTTGTTTTGGACAAGGTATATTATAGCAGATTTGGCATAAAGTTGTCTTATTGACATGACTTCTAATGCTTTGTAGATTTCGCTAGAATCTGTGTGAAATGGTACTTGCAGGATGAGTTTAATTATTGCTTTTTGTATTTTTTGAATTGGGTCAATTGCTATGTTTGTAGCACTTCCCCAAGCTAGTATTCCATATGTGGCAATGGATTGACAAAGTGCAAAATAGATCGATCTTAGTATTATTAGTGGGAAGATGTTTTTAACGTACTTTATTAGGTGCATGACTCGTTTCAGTTTATTTGTGATGAAATTAATGTGGTCAGTCCAGCGTAATTATTATATGTTTATAAAATATATGTTATTTTCTGTTTATTATATGTTTTTGTATTATATGTTTATAAAATATATGTTATTTTCTGTTTATTATATGTTTTTGTTAACAAATTTGCTAAATAAATATTATTAAATCTGTAGTACCTAATGCACGATAAAACAGCAACCGTAAATAATACAATGGACGGTGTTCTTAATATAATGGTTTAAGTCGTTTCCAAGCCTAAACAGTGTATTTATCTGATTTGACCTGACAGCAAGGTTCGTAAAAAATACTTTTAACAAGTCCAGATCATTCGAGCATTTTTCGAGAAAAAAACTCATCGGTCCGCTTTCGAAATTTTGAACGCAAGACGTAGTTTAAAGACCCGAAACAAATGATATATTTTTTATTGTATTGCAGTTAATTCAAATCTCCCCGTGATCCCCATTTATTAAAAAAGATAAATTTGGTACCTACTTCATCGCTTCTTTGATACGATTTATCGGTTCCAATTTTGAAAATAAAATAGAAATTTAATTTAAAAGTAACTTTTGCGGCAAATTTTGAATATGTGCTAAAGAAGATATCTAAAAAAGTAAATTTTCTTATAAGACTAAGAAATAAATTATTAGAAATACAACAGAGCTCATTTATGAAACTATAGTTGCTCCACATTTTGATTACTGCTCTACGATGTTATACTTGGCCAATGAAGGAAATAAATAAATAAGCTATAAGTTACACAGAACATAGCTATGAGATGTGTACTGGAGAAAGGCAAATATGCAAGGCTTAATCAAATGAGAGAGGAGCTAAATTGGATTCCAATAAAAAAGAGACTACTGTTAAATGTATCAATTTTTGTGCATAAAGTAATGAAAAACCAAATGCCAAAATACTTTAAGGATGAAAGTGTTTTTAATAGAGATGTACATAATTACGAAACAAAAAATATAAATAGAGTAAGATTGCCACAAATGAAACGATCAAAATCACAGAACTGCCTAACGTATAGAGGACTAAAGATGTATGATGAAATGCCTTAAAGTATGAAGAATGAAGAAAGAATGAATGTATTTAAAAAGAAATGTTATGCTTACTGTAAAAATATTTAAATTTATCTAAATAAATCAATTTTACACTGCGCTTATTAGTTTATATTCTTGTAGTATAAACTAACTCAATAAGTAATAAAAAAATAAAAAATCAAAGCAAAGTCTGTTAAATTTGACAAACAAAATGACAACACCCAAGTACCTGGCTACGTAGATCTATTTAAAAAAATGCAAAAAGGTTTGCTTTATAAATTAAGCAGTCAATGGTGAAAAACGACTTCAAAGACTCGTCAATATTACAGTTTTATCGATTTTCCTGCCACTTGACGTTATATTCCATGTTAACGAAGTTGATTTTATACAAAGTACAAAGGGTTTTTTCCTTTAGTTTGATTGACGCGTTGAACCGGCGGTGGGTGTATGGAAAATGGAAAACCATACCGGCTTCATAAAGGCAAAGCCGAGCTCAAACAATTTTCTTTTCTGAACCATAATTTCCGACGTTGAAAAAACTTTAGACGTTTTCGATAATTACTTTTTCTTAATTAAAAGTATCATTGATTTTAAATTGTGATCGCGTCAAACGCTTTGAAGGAGAAACTTGGAATAATTACAAACCCAATTAGTAATATTAGATTTGGCGAATTTGACAAATGAATAAATTATAAATTTGATCATTCAGTGGCTCAGTTGGCATCGCGTTTGGTTCCCACCCAGGCGTCGCGTGTTTGATTTCTCCCTCGACCAATTCCAATATAGTGAGGTTGATTATTATGTGAAAATTTTGGGTTTATATTGTATATCCGTTACATGTTTAATGAACTTAAGTGCACGAAAAAAATTAAAAATATTATTTATTTTATTCATTTCTTGCTTCTCACAAAATTTAAATTATAATTTTCTTATATTTTTCAACTAGGACTAAGCCGGTATCATGGTTAACAATTTACGCATATAAATGAAGCAACAGTAAAAAATAATCAATTGAAAATAATGAGTATGTTGACATAAAAAGTCTTAAGAAATTCTCAAAGTTAATTTCGGTTCTTAAAATATTTAAAAATGCCTAATTTATTATCTGTCAAATAAGAGTAGAAAATATAAAGAATGGACCTACAAAATTTTGTAGGCTGGCAACACTAATTTACCTGTGAAATATTATTTTAAAGTGCAATGACACTGAACATACAGAACACTGTATACACATTTGAAGAAACATTTTTTTGTTCTTAAAAAAAAAAATTTAAATCGAAGAAGCACTGTTGTCAAGGTACCTGCTAAAGGACATAAATTTTAAATTGTGTTTTCAGAGTGATTGGCTTCCATTTAATTTAACATAAATTTAAATTTAAAAGTAGGTAAAAAGGAAGAATCATTAATGGTGAGTTTAGTTACACTACTTTTAGATCTGAATGAGTTAAATATATTCAGATCTAAAATTAGAGACATGATCTAAAGCCCGGGCAATGCTGGGTATTTGAGCTAATATTAAATAAATGTGTGCAATTTCTAAAGTGTGCTTTATATTTTATTACAATTTTGTTATTATTCATAATTTTAACACAAAATTACAAAGGTATAATAATAATATACCTTTATAAAACTCTAATTTTGAGATCAGTGGGTATCTACATTGTAATGAAAAAAAAAATCAATTTTTTGCCTTTTTAATTTTTAATAAAAATGTAGGTTACACAGCTTTAGATTAACACCATGATTATATTTTTATTATTGCCATTTGAACAACAAAGGCGCCCTTCTATGTTTCCTTTTCTTATATACTCCGTTTCCTTTAAAATATACTTAAAAATATCTCGACAGAATTCTTTTTTCAAACTTTCTTCATAATATAATGTGAAAGAATGCGAATGAGAAAGTCCAAATACACAAACGTTTGACAAAAGAATATTTACTAAACCAGCAAAACGCCCACCATCTTGAAGCGAAAACGGAACATACAAACAAAAAGAATGTTAACAGGGGGCAAGGAGAAGATTTGTCACGAAATAGAATGAAAAAGAAGGCAAGTGATTTAAATACTCGAGTGGAGTCATTTCAAAAGTCACGAGAAAATATAAGCATAGCAAGCAAAGAGTTCAGAACAAAACAGAATTGTGTGAAGGTTTATCCTCTCTTTTATAGCAGTAACATTCTTAAATAATGGGTTTTGGTGTTAAATGAGTATGTAAAAACATAAGTTCATCAAAATAATGTTGCCAGTTAATTAAATCATTGTTCAACCAATCGTTTGAAGTTTACCTTTTTAATCAGGACGATGTCCCTACCACTCTGAAAACACCTGAAATATCTCCCAGCCAGGTCGGGCAAGCTACCCATAAACTAAGAACAATGACGTCATGAAGGTTGACAGATAATTACGAACCCTTATTATTTTACCCCTTCTCCAAGGTTCCGTGTAAAATATAAATATAGAGCCTTCGTACCAGCAGGCGACATGGAGGCTTAATCTAGTGAAAAGTTGGCTAAATATAGTTTACCTACCCCTCCGTAGTTAATATTATCTCTTTTCCCTCTGTTCGTCCTTCACCCGTCGTTCTTCGACTGGCACTTCTGATTCAACTTTTATATGATGTTTCAATCATTTGATCCTTACCATCATGACAGTATCTTTGAACTGTACATCAAATATATGTATAGGAGAACTGTTACTTTGATCTCTGCTACTTTTTTAATGAATCTCTAAAGTTTTGTGAGCTGAAATTGAACAGCAACCGCTGCGGCTTTTGTTAATAATCATTTTTTGTAGAAAGCATTCATATGGCTTTGTTTGAATTGCATTTGTGCAATAATTATTTCAAAGTTATCATATTTCTGTGAAAAGCCCCAGGAAAGCATTTCACTAATTAACTGGTAGAAAGTTGAATAGAGTTGGGTAATAATAGTTCAGTCATCCATTTTTATGGCTTTTGCATAAATGAGGTATTAATATCTAGGACTAGGAGATCTGTTATCTGTCTTCATAACCAGGTGGAATAATTTCTTTCTGAATTATGGTGTTTTTTTTATTCCAAGCAGAAAATATGTGTTTCGATAAAAGAATTTTAACCGGTCAGCAGCAGAGTTTGTATCGCGTCAGGGTCGCGTCGTGTGTTCAATTTCTCCGCTTGCATTGTCTTTCATCGCGACAAGCAACATTTTCCGCTTATGGTTATGGTAATAGGAGATTTTCAAATTATTGTCAAGTTATTCATTACCCTGAAATGCTTATTTTTCAAAAATGAAATAAATACAAAAGAAAGGTGTTTTCGATCGGAAACACATATTACCATCTATACTAATATTATAAATGTGAAAGTGAGTGTGTTTGTTTGTTACGCTTTCACGCCTAAGACACTTTGCCACAAGCCACCTGATTTTTAAAAATTTTCACCAATAGAAAGTTACATCAGCGAGTAATATAGGCTGTTTATAATGGTAAGTTCTGGCGTTATGAAATTTGTATAAATGAAAATGTGTGTATTTCACATATTTTAGCGGCAGGGAGGAAAGGCAGGGGGAAGGTGGGGTTCGCGGAGAGGGATGAGATGAGGGAGGGGGAATGTCGGGAAGGTGGAAGGGAACGGGGACGCATGGGAAAGGACATGCAGGGAGAATCAATTTATTTCTTTGAATGGCATTGCAACGCATGCCGGGTACCAGCTAATATTATATATACGATAAAATTAAATGGAGAAAATAACACTTGGAGTCATAAATAAGAGGTTCAGAAATGTTTTTCTGCTTTTAATATATTTTTTTTAAATGTTGAAAATTAATTAATATTATAACAGAAGCAGCAAAAATCAACGTATGCTCTGCAATCTTGAAATTTGTGCAACCTTTTTTTGTCTGAATTTTCTAGATCAGCACAAATATTTTCAGCTCATAACATCATTTCAGGAGCTTGATCATCTTTGTAATATCCAATTAACTGTCACAAAATAGAAATAACAGAACCATTTTTGAATATATTTTAATTGTTGAAAGTCGAAAGGTGCAATAAAAATTTTAAAACACTGATTCGTGTTTCCATACAATAATCAAGCAGTTTGTGTTTAGCTGTTTATAAAGTAATAATGGGTCACCCATTTAGTAGGCGTTACAGTTTCAAGAGTTGGTCGACCCTTCGCCAGAAATGTCAATTACCTAATACACAAAATGCTATTAACGCTTGTAAAACATGTCCTATCTCGCTCAGCCCCTAACAAATCTTTCGTTAGAGAAAAAATGGTTGACTGAAAGAAATCGTAATTTCTTCTAAAATGGAAAAAGAAAATGCGCTTAAGATTTTAAACGTCTACCCTTTACATTTCTTATTCAATGGGAAATGTTAATTACTAACTGTTTATTTTTTTTATATCCTTTACTTCATTAACGAGTTCATTAGAAAGTTGTCTAAGGCAAACTTAACCGCGTCTTCACATCTCCCACGACGACAAGAAAGTTAAAAAAATATTGTTAGAAATATTTTCTTCGTTTTCAGTATTATAGTATTTTACTTTTCAAAACTAAACTATACCAACATAATGGCAATTTTTCCCCACTGCCTTTTGAGTTTGGCAGCCACTCCTAGTCTGGTGCATTAAATTGTGGTCGTGTTCAAGGAGTAAGGCTCTCGAATAGAAGTTCAAATCCAGGCGTGCGCAAATAAATTTTATTGAATAATTTGTGTGAATTAACAATTATTTATTAGTATATTTGCGGCACGTTACAGTGTGAAATAAATTGTCAGTTTCACCCTGGTGCGAGACCACCATTCAGAACTAAACGTCGCGTGAATTGGCTTTATTTGTGTTTGGTGACCGGATTTGAATAGCCAGGTTCTTCCCTGCCTTCACCTTCCCCACCTTCCTCTCCACCCATCTCCTTTTTCTCCCCATTATCTTTAATATCTTTGCCTCACTGGCTCCAGATGGGATCAGTTGGGACTTTTCTGATTTATTAACATTTTTAAGAAAAACTTTTGAATTCATGCAGAAATAAGCCATTCTTTCGATTACATATCAGAGACACCAGATTGGAATTCTATATTTTTTGTCTCGAGATAATGGTAGATACCTAATCTTGAAGAAATAATATTTTGCCGGTCATAATTAAAACACAAATTAAACAATCTAGCTCTCAAAAACTAATACATAAAACTAGATTAGATGAAACGGAAGAGATTTCATGAAAATAAAAATGGAAAATCAGGAATAATTTATAAATACAAAAGAATAACTTATCATTAAAATAACATTTAATAACAAATATTTAAACACAAAATAATAATATATCATAAACACACTTAACTAACCGCAGCAACGCACTAAGAACTAACTTTTTATTTAAATTTATGTTAGAAGTTCAATCACCATTTTTTTAATGTAAAACTATACTGATTGTGAAGTGTCAACCTCAGAACACGTATAATTTCTAGTGAGACAAAAGACAAAAAAAATATAATTTTAATTTTTTTTTTCAACGTAATAAATATTTTTTTAAACCAGTGCTTGTGTTCAACAAATATGAGTTTGAAATGTAACCCGTACAGGGGTCTCTTCAAAGACCTAGTTTAATTCCTTCTTTTCATTAAAAACCCTTAAGATGATCCACAATGCAAAGTAATACAAAATCATGCAAAATCACGTGTTTTGGGTTTGAAAATTGATCGTTTAGAAACATTATAGATGCTTAAATTAAATACTGCACATAGAACATATCTTGGTCTTTGAAAATATGGAATAATTTTTTGATAATTTTTTTAATAATGCTAGATAAAAATAAAGTATCCGGCCTACAAAAAAATGCTTTGAAGTGTGAAATCTTTTATTTAAAAACCCTTTTTCGGATATTGCATAAGGTAGCAAATTGTAATTTATTGCATAATGTTTTTTATTGCATAATTTAGCAAATTAACTTTCTTTCAAAATAATCGGAAAACATTTTAATATTTGTTTCTGAACTTCACAAAAAAAAACATACAAAATGAATTTTGGCGATCTTCTTTTTTAGGAAATTAAAAGAGGCGTTACCCAACTGCGACTTTTCACCCTTTTGCGATCCGCAGAAGGAAGTAAAGCGCGTCCCATTGTCTCACTCAGTAGCAGCCCAGATTTCGGGCCGAATGGACGTGCTTTGCTCTTCGCATCGCTTCGTTTTGTAAAAATGTACTTGCGGAATAACAGAACACCGTTGTTGCCTATTGATTATGGTTTTTATTGGTCAACGCTAAAGTCGCTTACTCCGCCCAATTCCGAATGGGTCCAGGACTAGAGGATCGTCTTAATGCAACATTCCTGAAATAATCCTGTATTACACAACGCAGAGAGTATTTGATAAACCGAGTGGTAATATAATCTCATTAAAGACTATAATGTTCATGTTCTTCACTTTATTATCACAAAAACGCTTGTTTTTATTTAGTTTGTTTTATCGCCTAGAGGCACTTTCTTCCAATCAACCAACTCGATTTGCTCGGTTTTATTTTCTGTGCTTTATAAAGTCAAACTGTTTTTATTTTATTCAAGTATGTTTTACCGGCTTGAATTTGTCGCCAGAGAGTTGTTAAATTTAACGATCAACCCCTCAATTTTGTGTATTTTGCTTATTTTAACCCGAATATTCGAAAGACTGTTCTGTAAATATATATATATACACTTATATATATTGTATATACCTTACTTAACAAATTCACACTCGTAACGTTGAAAGCATTTCATTTTATGCGCTATAATAATATAACATTTAAGTACCAAGTCCATAGAAATTTATTTTGTTCGTGATCTGCAACGCACTTAGTGCTAGAGACCATCACTTCTGAAACATCACTAACAAATTTATCGCCTTCATAACACCGGTGTATGAAAAAGAGCCGTAAATTACCTCAAATTGTTCTACCCGACAAGCATTAGTCTCCGAACCTTTAACCTATCACGAAACGTGGTTACGGCAGGAAGAAAATGTTAAAACAATATGAAACGTTTAACATAATGTGTGTTTGGCCTGTGAAATATTGTGAACATAAACCACGAAGAGCTGGTGAGAAAATTCGGTAGTAAAGCGCCTTGAAAAACGTGTTTACATTGAAATTTGTACCAAGCCTTCTTTCAACACAGCAACTTTGTCTCTAAGGACGGGTTGTTTCAAAAAATTTGATGGATTCATCAAATATTTGAAGTTGATTTTAACGTTTTGTGTAAGTTCTATTCAAGTTCTGTGATTATTTCAGTTTTGTGAAGCAACAGTCCTATAACGATGTAATAACAGAACTTGAATAAAACTTAAACAGAACGTGAAAATCAACTTCAAATATTTGATGAATCCATCAAATTTTTTGAAACAACCCATCCTTAGAGTCTTTACAATAATTTTGTAAGTAGGTTGTAATAAATTTAATTATTTTCGAATGGTGTTTAAATTATTGCGTTTGAAAAATGATTCTCTTGTAATTTAAATCTAAAGTTTTATGGTGGGATTTTTAATGCCGGCCATAAGTTTCTGACACTAAATATGAAAATATAATAAATAATTTTGTCAGCTATAACCAAAAAAGGTGCAACTACCCTTCTCTAAATAAATGCCGTAAGGTACTTGAGAGTTTATTACTTATTTAATTAATATGAAGTACCTATTTATATTTAAATCATATTATATTATTTAATGTTTAACTTATGGCTTCTCTCTGACAGCTTTGGAAAGTATTTCATTATATTTATCTCCGTCTTTTTACTCATTACGTGGTTCTGACCTTCTTCTTGTCTCTTCAATGCTTGCTGTTTTGAGGCATAACCTACCACTTGAGTCCTACATTTGTTTGTCATATCATCAATCTATCTCTGTTTCAATCTATGTATCTAGTAGCTTTTTTCATTTTGGTTTTCGGTTAAGAAGAATTTCGCAACAACTCAAAATTTATTTTTTGACATATTATAAATAGAAATTGCACAATAATTTTGTTTGTAACCACGTTTTATTTAATTTTTCTACTATCGAACGGTTTCGCTTTAGATAAGTATCTTCAGGGTATAAAAATTAAACTGATCAAAAGTATACATTGTGTGTGTTTAAATACATGTAAGATTATGAAAGATTTTTTAAATATTTATATATATTATTTAGTAGGATTTATCGGTCCAGTTAGGAGTTCTATCGAGCTGAACCCTCTGATATGAAAATATCTGGAATCGGTGAGTTATTTTCCCATTTGGTCTCTGGTAGGTTGACATGTCGTTTTTGTATTGTTTTGTATTTATTATACTTATAAGGTGCAATTGCATAGCGTGGATTGACTAGATGATCATTTGTGGAAAATTGTGTGGAAGGGTTCAGCTTTTCCTGTGTGGTAGATTTAACCCGGACATAAAATTTAAAAAATCAAATTATTTTGTTTTTAATCAGAACACAAAATTTTATTTTTCGTAGTGAGAAACAAAAAAGTTACAGATTTATCTGGCGATAATTACCAATTGCCACCACTATGTGTCGCGTCGTACGAAATTCATTTTATTTTTATTTTCTACTTTTAACAAAAGCCTCGGTTCCTAAACTACACTAAGCATGCAAATTATTAATTATCAGTCAAATATTTCATTTCAAAGTTCATTTTAGATATTTAAAGATGACATTACACCACATAATTGTACCATTACCACTCCATCCTACTGGCTTACAATTAGAGAGTGTCTTTTGTGGTGGACTAAATTCGATCCTTGCGACATTCCCTGCCTAGTGAAGTCATCTAAAAACTTTGTACTAAACGGCTTTTCAGTAGATTGCACATAATAATGTATGTAGTTCATTGCACATTTCTGTATCAAACTCAATCCAGTTCATTATATTTTATTTGCTCCTCGCGTGACCCATTTTCATTCTGGTTATTTTCTCAACGTACCCAATGGGAAAACTTCTATGGGTTTTTGGATAAAATCTATCACGTGTATATATCGTAAAAGGAAAGCAGGCTTTTCTCAAACGGAAATAAAAGTCATTAAGAAAAGGAACCTACTCTAAGCTTTTACTGAAAGCCTTTGCGGCGAATTTGAAACTCTCGGGCGTATCGCCTTAAAGGAAAATACCAATCGTGTGATTTATCGAGCATTGGATAAAAAACTAAAAATTCAATCTGTATTTTTAAACGTGTATGAGTACATCAAACTTTAACTTCAAATTACTTATTTAATACTGAAACGATACATTGATTACGAATAGTGGCAGACAAGTAAATGAAAGTTTTACAACTAAAGCAATGCACAGCGAAGTATCGCTTAGAAATCTCGAAATGGTTTAAAATTGCTAAAATTCGAGTATTTTTATCAGGCTAGAAAAAAATCGAGTGCAGTTCACATACGGTAGAAGTAAAATCTTCATCCACACAATCTCAACTAATAGGAGCCTTGAAAAGTGAGCTCATAATCAAAGCGGCCAATGCGCGCAGTTTGATCTCATTTTCTCGCAGTCTAAATCCCACAGATGTATGTTTTTTTTTTAAGAAAGGCAAACGTTTCCGGGTTACGAATAACCTACCAATGTTTGAAAATCTCCTACTATCACCACAGAAAGCAAAAAATGTCACTTGTGTTGTGGTGGAGGACTTAACCAGCCGAGGAATCGAACACGAGACGCTCGGGTGGGACCTAAACGCGATGCCCACTCAACCACTGACCGGTCGAAAAATGTGTTTGTCTCTTTTTAGTATTATCACTCGTTCAACTTCATCGAGTTTCAAATCACAACGGTGCTAAAGAAGTATTCAATTCAAAAATCTTTGATACCCAAAATCTCTTACTTTAGAATTCCTTTTAGGAAATGATTTTTTTTTGTATGTTTTGCCAAATTAATTTCTTTAGTATTTGTGCCTGAACTTCCCAAAATTGCGTAAATCATGTATTTTGGCGATGCTTTTTTCAATTATTAATTATTATTTCGGTTTATTCCTTAATTTATTTTGTTATCAGTTTTTATTCTAGCAGGACATGGGTAATATAATTATTATATAAGTATTTTTTCGCTGATTATAAAACTGCAAAAATAAAAAATATAAAGCTTTTAGATTAGACCGGCTAGATTTTTGACTGGCAATAAATCAATCCAAACGTAATCCCCCGCGTACCTAAGCCACAGAATATCAGAGTAGAGAAATTGTAGGTTTTCACTGATTGGAAAATGCTTCTGATTACTAGTCTTGTGGTTACGTTATCATACATCTATGAATTGCAAATCCACCCGCCGCGCCGCACGCGTGTTTCAGAGGCAACAAAATCGTTAATACCGCTATGGTGAAATCGACTTCACTTAATGAATCCGTGAAATTTCAGGAATTCTCTGTGTTTGGAGATTGATGAAACGTGAAGGATGAGGAAATTTTGACTGCACATGTATTATTTACACGTAAATTTTTTACCAATCCTAATAGTACGTCCGAAGTACCTAGTAGACAAAAATTCATCATTTTCATGTTTGTCATTTTCTAAATATGTAGGTTTATTTTCATACAAACAATTTCTTTATAACATTTTTGTCTTTTTATATTTTATAATAGCTCAAGAGAGAGATAAATGGAATTCTTTAGAGGCCTTCACCTTCGCCTGAGAGAGGGGTTCTTGCAAACGAATAATTTGATATCCCATATTACATTTTTCAACAAGATTGTATATAGCATTAATTACACTTTTTATTATAACTCTGTAAGATACCTTTTGCAAGAAATAAAAAGTTTATAATTATTTTTATTATATTTTAAAACGTTGTAGGAACTACTCATAATTTGAATTTAAATATTGGCAATATTCATTTAGTTGTTACGCCGCGCATGCGCGTTGGACGGTGCTTCCGAATGACAGAGCGGTTTTGAAACGAACCCCATTCTGCCTCAAGTATCGTTCGTGATAACGTGTACTTCTTACATACTAACCTACATGTTTCCAAGCCTGTATGACAACATCGCTAAATTTGAGTGCTGAATGAAAACTTAATCTTTTCATAATTAATCTCTTTATTTAAATTCATCCTAATATAGCTTTCGCATCCTATAACAACAAGCAAATCACGTTAAGAGCCATTAACCAGCGGCTGAGAATTTAAATTTCGTCGAACGTGATGATTTTGCAATCGTACCCTTGCAACTGTACACAGCGATTGCGATTAGATTCGAGAAAGATTAATTATTCTGCATACCAGCATTTTAACATAATAACTCAAAATCGATTTTATTTCGTTCAAAATTTGCTTTGATAAATACTTCAAATATTCAAAAATGCTCAAATTCGTAATGATAAAACTATTAAATTTATGTACTTTTGTAAATATTTTTTTTATCAAAAGAATTTATAATTTGTCTAAACAAAATTAGAATGCTATTTTTTTTAAATATATAAGTTTGTAAGACGCAAATAAATAAACAAACTGAAGTATTTTCGTCACAAAACAAGGGTACGGATCTTTTTTTATGATTTTACTTGAATTAAAATTAATTCTGAAAAGAAGCTTTCCTAAATAATTTATTGATTTATTGTACTGCATGATTATACGATTTGAAATGTTTGTTGTATGTTACAAAATTTTGTTTGAAAATTTAACAAATCTGCCAACTACGGTTAAACCTTATTGTACTAAAAAAAACATATTTTCTCAATTGTTTTATAATTAATAGCTTTACCAGATAAAGAACAGTTTTTCAAAATCAATTTATATTTTTTTGTGGAAAAGAGTCAACATGTCTAAAATTTGATTTAAAAATGACATATTTTCAGTTTTGTCTGGTTATTCCCTCTTAATTGCCCTAAATTGTAACTGCATAACAAAGTAAAATAAGTTTATATCTTCAAAGTAAAAGTACCAAGTAAACTGCTTAAAAGTAGTTTATTGGGACTTTTCTTTTTCTGTATATTTTTTTTATTTCTTGTTGTAATAATGTATTACTTTGGATTTATAATAAATAAATAAATAAAAAAAAAAAAAAAAAAAAAAAAACAACTGCATCTCCGCGATAACTGGAATGAATATTAATGGCCCTTATATTAAACTTCTATCCTCTAACTCCAATATACTTCGCTGTTAGTGAAATACGTATTTCGACGAAAACAATTTTAAAACTGCACCATTTCGAGAGGTGCGATTTTTGTTCATTTTGTTCTTGGGATTATTGGGAAATCTCAAATATATCAGCGGAGTTATTTTGTATCAGAACGTTGTTGTATTACGTAACTGAAACTCGGCGAGTTTCTTCGGTATTCAAAGTACGCCCGGTAAACTTCTACCAAAGATTTAATAATAAAGTTGGTGAATTTTGCCTTGTTTCAGTCAGGCGATAGATTTAGTGGGCATTTGTTGGGTGCGGAGTTCAGATAGTACTTTCTCCCAACGGAAGAAATAAAAAATCCGCCTGTGCTAATGAAGCGGAGTTTAAAAATATTGGGTTACTTGGGAAAGACGCATCTTGGATCATCATTGGATATACTTTGCAACGTCACAAATCGACGATTAACGCCATTAATAATGTGTTGAGTGTCGATTCATAGTCCGATAATGGTTTGCCAATTTTTATGATTACTATTTGATCAGCCGTTAAGCCGCCACTACCCGAATTTCTACGATATCTCCCTTAAACATTTGAAATTTTTAAGCTCTAAAAAAATACAAGTTATTTTTTAAGATAATCTATGTATTCCTCTTGCCAAAACGCAAATTATACGAAATTCTCTCGAAAGAAAAAAATTGCAAAGTATGCTCCGAAAATTATTATATTCACGTTTGTTAAAGTTATTTTACAAGTTATATGCATAAAAAAATTCACAGTGTTTCTTTGAATGTTGTTTTAGACAACCCTTACCAGATTTTTGCTCTATTTTAAACGAGTCGTGTTTTATTGAACATTTTCGTAATTTTCGCTTCAATTTTTTTAAAATATTAGTGCGCTCTCTCCAACATTCGTAATTACATATCTCTCCATCTTCTTCTTTTTGAGCGGAGATACGGCATCTTAAGCTGTCGAATATAACAATGGTTAGCCGTAGCGCCCGTTTGGCAAAATAAGCGAAAAGATTCCGCCTACCCGATATTTGGTATGGCGGTAAGGCGGAATTGGCGTGGTTCTAGATTCGCGCTAGTAGCGAAATCTCTTACGAATACCCGGCGGAATCCCGCCTCTTATTTTTCGCTACCGCTTCGAATTGGTGCTAATAAAAAATGTTTTTAACCGTGCACCGAAAGTGCTGGCAACTTTGCATTTCAGCAGACTGACACCTGAAACTGACGTCTTGAAAAAGAGATGTTATATTTCGGACACAATTGATATATTTTAATTAACTGCTGGAACGTGAATTTGAATAAAAATTCTGTGGAAGTGATGTTTTTAATAACATAAATTTCTTATACATGTCTAAGTAAATATACATCCTAGATATTAACGTCAGTGTTGCGCAAACAACCAAGCCGTATCAATGTCATTTTTTAGCTGTACTCTCTGGGTATTATTATGCAGATTTCTTGCAGATTCTATAAATAAAGGAAAGTATTTTAAAAAATTTACATTTTCTGCAACTTTTCTTTTCAACTTTTCATGCATGAATTTAAAGAATTCCAATTTATTGATCAAAATACATTTCAAATATTAAAAGGGCAATTTAATCTTGTTTATAAAATGTTATTTTTAACGACATATTCAAAAAGTAGAAATATATGAAGCATTTAAAGTACATATAAATATTTCGAAATTCAATGGGAGATTTCAAGATAATTCAACCGATAAACAGCCTATTTAGCTCTGTAATCAATGTACTTTTAAACTAGTGTTCTCATTAATTCTCAATTAATTCTCATTAATTCTCACAAATAAATTGCACACTTATTAACCAACTATATATTAACCTGTTGTCCATATATTAAAGTCTTGAAATCCAAGGAGCTAAGTATGCAAATAAAAAGGAAAGTCTTCAACACATGTATACTTCCAATCATCACCTATGGATGTGAAACTTGGGCACTCACCAAACGCCACAGAGAAAAGTTCGAACGCTGCCAGAGAGACATAGAGAGAAGTTTGACAGGAATAAGGAAACAGGACAGAGTGAGGTGTAGAAAAATAAGGGAGAAAACTTAAGTTGCCGATATAGTTTCTCAAATAGACCAACAAAAGTGGAGATGGACAGGTCACATGATCCGCGATCTACGAGAGAAATGGTGCAAGAATGTTACCGACTGGTATCCCATAGATGGCAAGAGAAGTACAGAGAAGTAGAGACTTCAACAAATAAGATGGGAAGACGACCTAAAGGTCCCAGTGGAAAATGTTAGAGGAGGCCTATGCCAAGAGGCAAACTGAGCTTTGGGATATATTGTAACAAATAAGAACATGTCAAGATTCATACCTAACAGAAGTCCAGAATAATAATGCTATTATTATTATTATTATTTTATTATTAAACTGTTGATTTACCTAGATAACAATGTACAGCATATTATATTTGCTATGAAAAATCTTAAATTACTATACGTTTTAAAAGATAATATAGACCATAAAGGTTTACCTTAGATATTCATAATATTGGTGAAGTTGTAATCTCATCTTAACTCTTTCATAATAATTTCTCTTTCAAGCTAGCTCCAATATTTACTTTCTTCAGACTTTAAGTAACCACACAGACTTCACTTTATACGTAACATCATAAGCTTAACTCCGGCTTTACCCCAGATATCAGCATAACAACATGATTGTGTTATGTCAGAGCACCAGAGAAAGGCCCGAGCATAGGTTAGCGTTATCATTATGTGAACCTACATCAAGTAAATTTAATGTTACGTACTAGAAAATGTGTTCAAACTTTTATCAAGTTGGTATTGAACAAAAAAACTGTTTTAATTTTTTGGGTTTATGAAAAGGCGTTGTTTTACGCAAAAAGGAAATAAGTATTGAGAAAAATCTACAAACTCCCAGTTTTGCCCTTTTTTACGTAAGTTCCACTCAGGAAGGTAAGGTAAGGTTTTTTTAGGTAAGTTCACCCTACAGAAAATAATTACCCTCAGAGTCATGTCATCTTTTGCGTTGCTGACTGGAGGATTTTGAAATGAAAATTTCTCTAGCACTACTACCTACTTACACAATAATTTGGATCGAATCAAGAATTATAGATATTTTAAAAAGGTACCTGTTGGGTACCAAATTTTATTGATTTTTCTTACAATATTTGATTGTACTTATAATATAAATGAATATTTGTAATAAATTAAATATGAAAATTTGAATTGAAAAAATTGTAATAAGTTGCACGCGAGCTGTTTGAAAACTGAATGTACTGGGACTAAATATATGGAACGCGGGATGGGGGTTGGCGGGAAGCGGAAGTGGGAGAGGGGATTGGGAAGGTGGGGAAGGTGGAAAGGGAACGCAGGAGGGTGAGGGGACGCATGAAGCGAACGGGGACGCACGGGAAAGGACATGCAGGAAGAAAATATTTATTTCTTTGAATATGGCATTGCAATGCATGCCGGGAACTAGCTAGTTTAAAAATAAAATAAAAATGCCTCAATGTTCGTAAATTATTCGTAATTTTTTTTGGGAATAAAAAAAAATTAAAATACCCTTTTCTGAATATCCAGGTACTTTCCAATCATATTTTTTTCTATATCTTCCCCTCCTTATTTATTTTAGCCTAATAATATGTTGCTGTAGACCCACTGGTTCGTAGACAGTATTTTTTTATTTGAAAATGCTAACAAATTCATTTGCTTTCTTATTTTCAATCACGCCCTCTTACCCGAACATAATCTACTGAATAAATATGTGCACACAATTATGCAATTGACTTTTTTATTTATAAAATATAACAATGATCTTCAATGGAAGGTTGGATATCATTGGGGTAATTATTACCCTGCAGGCTGCAGCCCAGATCAACTCAAGACAGAAACCAGAGCCTAACAATTATTAAACCTGCTAATCAAACGTATTAATTAGGGATGTTATGGATACGATATTTCGGATCTGGATACAGATATGGATGTAGGAATAATATTATACTGGTTTCGGATACGGTTACGGATACGAAATTATTTCGGATCGGAGATTTGACTTTTATTTCTAGTCTATATTATCATTTCTTTTTACAATCAGTCAAATAAATAACTATTATTATAGCCACAAAGTGCTATGTAGGTACCTGTGAAGGTAAGTACATAAAAATACAAAAACAAAATTATTTATTTATTAATAAACGCCCTTTTTCGGGGCTTTTACATAATATAGCATAGTTAAAAAAATACTGAACTGCTTCAATAACAATAGTTTTTATTTTTTTATTTACGTGAGCTCCACACAGGAGGTCCTGAGGAAAATAATTTCCCTCGGGGCCTATGTCATCCTCGGGAACTGTGTGGAGGGTTTTTTTTAGGGAAAAGGAGGAAAGGAGAGTTCTGGGAAGGAAAAGGGTTTAAGGGGTGGGTAGGATCTGGGTAGGTAGTAATCTGGGGTTCAGTGTGTCCTGGTCATCCACCTCCAAGACCTAGACAAACCTCACCCCATGAACCCGGTCACCCCTGCTAAATCACCAAACGTAGCGAACCACTCGGGGTTAGTTTAAATTTGTTTAAATATAAATTGAAGATGTCTGACTTGGTATAATTGTTTCTCTCCATTAGTATTCTGGGCATAGAGGGATACATATGGTAGTTAGTACCAGAATTTCTGCACTGAAATAACTAGTATAGCGAAGTGGAATTCGGAAGCTTATCAATTCAAGCAATACCGGACTATCAACTAAATCGTTTAGAATTTTATATGGAAATACCAAGTCAGTGAAAATTCTTCTGTCTGACAGTTTGAGCATATTCATATCGTTTAAAATAGTGTTGTAGTTCAACATAATTACTAGAAAACCCATTTTAAAATTTAGAAAACGTATGAATTTTTTTTTGTATTCTTTCAACAGCTTGTACATGTATATTATAAACAAAAATAATATTGTAATGAAACCTTAGTACACTTTTACAGTACCTAATCTAAGTAGGTATATAATAACAAAAACAGTTCCTAGTGAATTTTATAAATAATGAAACCATTACAAAATGTTTATTAATAAACTTTAATCTTAATTGTATTTTAATAATCAAAATTGAGCAATCAATGTACACCCACAATCACAAAATAAATCAAGCAAATTGCAAGAGACACGCGCGGCTTTTGTGACAAGTGACGGCTCGGCCGGACAAAACAAATAAAAACCTGTCGTAACCTGTCATTTAGTCTCCGCCTTTATCCGAAACTTTTATATCGGTTTCGGTTACGGTTACGGATATTTTTTTTATTTAGGATATCCCATAGTTTTGGTTACAGTTACGAAGCTCCATAACATCCCTAGAATTAATGTCATGCTATCCATCCGGAAAATGTTGGAATTTCATTATCCTGTCTCTGTTATTGTATACCCAGCTAACCAATGTGATATGAAATGCGAAACCGCTGTCACTAATCAGAGGGGCGGGTTACAAAAGGGGGTGCGAAGAGGTCGGACAGAGGTCAATTTAACCCGCCAGCAAAGTTGCGTGCTAATATATTACTAAAGAGTTAAGGGTAGGCAGTTTAAACTTTTCCTTCAATGCGTAAAATTATGTTTTACGTAATGGAATTAGGAAGTGAGTTATTAACTGTTTCTCATCCTAATTAATTTATGTGAATTCATCACGTTTTTTAAGCGTAATTGTAGACCAAGCTTACATGAAAAATTTTGTACTTGTGAATGACATATTTAGTATTATTTAAACCGACAGTTCAGAGTAGTAAGTAGTCATTTGAATATATTTTTTTTACATTAGCTCCGCACAGAGGGCCCTGAGGAAACTAATTCATCTTTGAGTATGCTGTAGGGAAATTCTATTTAGAAAAGGGAGGAGAAGAAGTTCTGGGATGGAAAAGGTGTGAAAAGTGGGTAGAATCTAGGGGTCAGTGTGTCTAGGAGTAACAAAGAAATAATAAAAAAAATTAAATATTCACTCAGCATCAAGACAAAGATGGCAGTGTTCAAAACGGTATTCCGCCCGACGCTCACTTACGGCATCAGATATAGATGCTAAACGAACGAACACGCTCTAGAGTACAAGCTGCCGAAATGGGGTACTTGATAAGAGTGGCAAGGGTTACGAAATGGGATCACATAAGAAACACGACGATCCGAGACGATCTGAACATTGAACCATTGCTACTCTTCATAGAAAAATCGCAACTGAGGTGGCTTGGGCATGTACTAAGAATGCCTGATAACCGAATTCCGAGGAAGATACTTTGTGCGATTCCAGAGGGTAGACGTCCAGTAGGCCGCCCAGACACAGTTGGGCGAGGCAACTCCAGAAACTGTGTGAGGATAGGATGGGACTGACATGGACGGAGGCCGAACAATCAGCACAAGACAGGGACGTATGGACGTATGGATGTATGGCCTTGTCGATGCAATGAGTCCCCGACCCGAATAGGATAAGGGGGAAAATAAGAAGAAGAAAATATTCACTTATTGATAATGCTGATACCATTTAGAGGTCATTTATGAATTGATAAAATTGGTTTATTAATTTAATCAAGTATAATTAAGTTAAAAAATATAACAGCTTTCAAAAATCATTATTTGAAGGCGGCTACGGTTACCGCCGCCTCATGATCCATTTATTGGCTTACCAACACTTCTGTCTTAGGTTACCCCAAGTAGTTCGCTACATTTGGTGCCTTATCAGGGTTGCCCGGGTTCGTCGGGTGAGGTTTGTCAGGGTCTAGGCGGCGGATGTATCTGCCCGCCAACTACGTGGCAGGCCGGAATGAGAAAGACTGGTTGAAGGAGGCCTATTGATCTGCAACAGAACTCAATGAACATTGCCTTACACTTGAGGAATGGATTCATACGTCCGTCACTCCTGGACACACTGACCCCTGTTTTCCTATACAACCCTCATACCTTTTTCCTTCCCGGAACTACCTCTCCTTCCTTTCCAAAAAATACCCCCTACATACCATACACAGCATTTCCATATATGACATAAGTCCTGAGGGGAATTATTTTTCTCAGGGCCTCCTGTGTGGAGCTAATGTAAAAATAAAAATAAACAACGTCGTGTTAAAAAAAAATCATACCATAAGAAGAGTAATACTTATTCTGTTAAAATGTCAAATAAGTTTGCTAATTTCAAAAGTAACAGATTTGAGCCATTCTATGGATTCCATAGTGAGATTACTCCCTTGGTTCGTTTCTCAAATACCTCTATTTGAAAACCTGAACCCCAGAAAGCACCCTCTCGTTGGCCATTTGACGTACATGTGAAAATACGTAATAATGATGATGAACTCGATTCCTCTGAAATTATACTTGCTTCCAATCAATACATTTGCTCGACAGTGGAGTGAATGCATGAGATAATTAAATCGAATCGGTTAATTGAAATAAGATATTCGAGTTTGATGAAAAACAATAGAATTATTATAATGAAAAATAGTTTTCCGATCCCTTTATTCATCTACAACCACTTTTTTATAGTTTTTTATGTCTACACTTTTATAGCCTTTCTAATAAAAAATCACTTCCCAACTTCGATGTGGTGCCTTTTTTTCAAATCCAGTAACATCGGATTTCAGATCCCGCGCATGCGCGATAGCGATATCAGATATATATTTTTTTATAATATGTTTTACATGGTAGAGTAATTAATTTTACATCTAAGGTTTTTACTACTCTTCCATTGAAAGCATATGCTTGTGTATGGAAGGGGAGTGTACATACATGCTGTTATTAGTTAGTAATTGTACATGTACGAGTGTATATGTGTGCTGCAGTTTTCATTTTGATAATAGTATGTATTAAAAAAAAAAGAATGTTATTGAAAACATTTTTTCTTTTTTTGGACATAGAAAAACATATTTCAGTCGAGTTCGGTTTTCAGTACAAAATTGATATTTGTATTTTTCTTTGATAATTTGAATTAATGAATTTTTAATATATAAATCTTTAAATGTATAGACAGTACGTACATATTTCCATTAATTGTTTTTTTATTTTTTTTTGTTAGGTTTTCACGCACACGGTTGTTTATCAATTGTATAAAATATTCACGACGTTTTTTAATTAAAGCTGTTAGTATTGTTTCCTGAAGTTTATTGTTTCAATAACTGAAACTGGTTGGGGCATTAATGAACAGTGGTTAAAATAAACTTTTTTTTATACAGGAATATCGTGTGTGATATACGAAGTAATTCTGTGAACACTAAAAAGTTAGTGCGTATGAAGAAAAATATTCTCCAGGTCTCTTTCTATGAAGAAATAATGAAAAGGCAAAAAAAGTTTTACCGGCAATTGAGGTGGGAAAACTCTTTACTTCAACGGAAACTATGCACTAACTCATATGGAAGTATCTTCTAAAAAAAATAATTTTTCTAATACCACAGGAGAATAATAATAAAAAGTCTTGTGTGAGTTCTCAATTCTCACGTAAAATTTACCGTCCGAGAATTTGTTGACTGGAAAATTTGCCGCGAATGTCACTTAATTCTTTTCACAGTGTTTTTAGATGACTGCTTCTTCGCTTTCGGTTATACAAGGAAAATATCAACAAGAAACAAAAACACATTAATGGCACGTGTTGGGTGTACTACTTCTCTCTTTGGATGGTTCTATTGGATGGCATTTTCATTACTGATGTCTTCCCAATTTACATCGACTGCTTTCTTTGACATTTTAATGAACTATTATTATTATAACTTATCAAATACCATCTCCCATCGTTTACTGAAGGGAATTTTATAAACACATTTTTTTGTCTATAAACTCAGTTTGTGGCCGAGTTGTCTTCGCGTCTGGGTCCCTCCCAAGCGTCGTGAGTTCGATTCCTCGGCTGGCTAAGTCCTCCATCACGACAAGCAACTTTTTCCGCTTAGTGTGGTGCTAGAAGGAGATTTTCAAATGTTGTCAGGTTATTCGTAACCCGAAATGTCTGTATTTCTTAAAAAATCGGGGTTGCAATTCACACGCGGTAAAAGTGAAATCTCCAGAAAACTAAAGTAGACAAGAGTGGGGAGACCACGGAACACTTTTTTTTTATCAATCTGAAGAATAATTTGTTACATATTTTTTGCCGTCGAATTCCAGTGTACCTTTTCCTTTACATCTTATTGGTATTTGTGTTTTCTTCTTCGGAGTCGCTGGATGTTACGTTCTTTTGTTTTGCCTGTTCTTTTTTGGGTGGTTTGAAGACTGGATATTGATTTTTTAAATTTTTTTTGGATTTCGTAGGATTTGACGTAGGTTCCTTGGATGTCTGGCGGCTGAAGTTCGTCAGGCCTTTATACCACTACGCTAATGGAGGCTCCCGTGGGACCGTGGATTTATCGTATTATCTTGAAACCGAGTACCCGTAAATAAATAAGTATTTTATTGCATTTCCATTCTCTAGCAGGCTAAATCATTTAAATCTAAATCTTTTTCGTTTTCATTTTTGTAATTGTTGCAATGTTGTCACGTTTCAAATGTTGTACGATTCGATTTTATTTTATTGTTTGTTTACCTCCGATGTCCAGCATTATATCTTTTAAGTTCATTCTGTGTTACATTATGTGGTTGCACCCATTTCATATTAAGTTTAATATACTTTATTAATAATCTAGTACATGTCATTTTCGTTAATTCAAATGTAGGATCATTTCTAAGCATTTGTGACATTTCCATGCAGAATACTTTCCCAGGGAATTACAATAACGTCACCTCGTTGGCAGGTACATTTAAAATTCAAAAACTTCCGTATATTTTTCCTCGCTTTTTTGTAGCTACAAATTTAATAGGCCATCTCTTCTTTTCATTTCAATTACGACATTCACATTTTGGCCCATTCAACAAAATATCCTGGGACTTGCGCGAGCGTATTACGCAAGTCGTTTCATTACCGCTTCAATTCAATTTCAAAATGAAAATATTACCGCCGACTACACATTTAAAAACATTATTTCCCGCTGTCACAAAGAATTCGCCTGAGTGTGAATAAAGCGGTCATTGAAATAAAATGTCAATTCCAAAAGCTTTTACAATTGACAATAATTTCAACTTCATTTCGAATACGCTTTTGTATTATGCCAAAATGATTTTAAAGCGAACCACTCAATTAGTTCGGCTTGTCGATTTTTCTAAAATAATTACGTAAATTAATTCGTAACAGAATTGCGTGGGTTTGGTTCGGTCGCTCAAGTAGTTTAAAGGAAACGAGCTGTGGATGGTTTCGCGGTAATTACATTTGGAAAAACGACTTTTTTAGTGTACAGTTAATAGTAGGGTACAAAAAAGTGTAATATTTTTTAATTGCACAGTGCGGCAGTGTCGTAGTACGACATTGCGCATTTGATGTTTGATTTTTTACACGCTTGAGGTTATGCATCGGGTCGTGTTAAATTTAGGCTGCCAACAGCAATACTCTTTATAATATAGCGATAAAGATTAAAATCACCAGTCGCTTGTTTTGATTTATTCACGAAAAAAATCGCCAAGAAGCGTGTTTCATTTTGTTTTGCAAATCTCAGGCACAAATATTAAAATGTTCTCGATCATTCTCTAAAGAACTTAATTTTTCATATTATACAATAAAACCATGACTGAAAAGGGGTTTGTAAGTAGAAGATTTTGAACTTTAAAGAAATTTTTATAGTTCTTCAAACTTCGCAAATTCACTATGTGGCGTCATTATTAATTTAATGAAATAAAATAACTTTGTATACACAAATATTCAATTAACATTATCAACATGTTTCAAAAACTATGTTTTCTTCGTCAGGATAATAAGTTAAATTTTTATAGGCCTGATATTTTTTCAAAGCTTATAAAAATACTAATCATAAACATCACCTTAAAATATCTTACCACCGCCTCGTAAAAAAATTTTTAACATTATTCAATCTTTGCAATATTTTTTACCAGTACAGATGGTAGACAGCCTAAGTCGTAAAAATTGTGTCGTTTAAGAAGATGCACTACCAAGCAATGCAAAATCATGTTTGTTTGATTTTGTTTTCATGATTTTGGTTTGAAAATTAGATCGTTAAGAAATATTTTAGATTTCGTAGTTAAATACTGTAATTAGAGAACAAATACACTCGCAGTATTTAATTACTTCATCTAAAATATATCTTAACAATCTAATTTTCAAACTCAAATCACATGATTTTGCAAACATATATACTTGTATAAGGCCATCTTCAGACTGGTACAAATATTTCTCAAACCATGATTTACACACATACAATTTGGGGGAGGGGGGTCAACATGGTGGTATACAAGGATTCTATTATATCTATAAGTCCGAGATAGATAGACAGATAGATAACTATGACGCCTTAAATTAAAAAAATATATCAACATCGTCAGTCCGGTCAGTGGTTGAATGGGCATCGCGTTTGGGTCCCACCCGGGCGTCCCGTCTTCGATTCCTTGGCTGGCTATGTCCTCCATCACAACACAAGCAACATTTTCGGATTCCTGTGGTGGTCATTCGTAACCCGGGAATGTTAATCTTTCTTTAAAAAAAATATAAAATAAATAAAAAATCCACGGCAACGATTTGTTTTCTGACGTTAGCAATAACTCGCTTTTGTTAGCGACAGAAAACGTATAAAAAATATAACATAATAACATTTTTAATTCATAACGCCAGAGATTACCATTATGTATAGCCTACGGTACTCGCATATAATTTAGCTTTCTATTGGCGAAAGAATTTTTAAAATCGTTTTATTGTGTTATGCGTGAAAGCGTAACAAACAAACACGCAGTTTCGCATTTATAATATTAGTATAGACAATTCATTTACTCGAATAGACGTATTTAAATCATTAGCAAAAACTTCACTGGTTGCTGCAACCACGTAAACATACAATACATAAAATGTGTATTCAACGGTTTGTTTTCCAAAATAAAATCCAAGCTTTTCTGGTTTATTTATAGATCATAATAGTCATTCTGACCTCCCATACCCCTTTATCTCTATAGCTGTGGTATTATTTTCCTAGCAATAATAAAACTTATCGTTTGTTTACTAAAATGCGTACTCTGTTCTCCCCCGAACAAACAAACCCAATCCGTTATCGAAATGACCCAAAGTCGAACATATCAATTTATAGCTGGGCCATTTCCCCTTCCAATAAAACATTCTTTGATCGGCCCAAGTCACGCCTATTAGTCATTTATATATTAATAATATATTTAAAAGGTCGTAGGTTGGGCCACTTAACTTTTATTAATATTGTTTAGGTTGTGTTTATCCCAATCGACATCAACTTGGCCGCTCTTAGCCAAGTTATTGTCGGAGAACGTTTGTATTTGGTACGTAATTGTAATCTACAATATTAAACAGAAAGTTTGTATTTCAGTTTGTTTATTGTTGGTTCCGTTAAATACTCGCCTACAGAACGCTTTCTTCGAATTTTACTTCAAGAGAATCATTATTTTTATTCAGAGCTATAAAAAAATCAATGATATGTACATTGATAACGAAAATCAGATACATTTGTTCAATTCGCAGCACAAAATGCATTTTTGAAAATTAAGCTTTTTTTTACATGAGCTCCACACAAGAGGCCCTAAGGAAAATTATAACCCTTAGGACCTATGTCATCTTTGGGGATGCTGTGTGGAGGGTTCTTTTTAAGGAAAGGAAGGGAGGAGAGTTCTGGGAAGGAAAAGGGTTTAAGGGGTGGGTAGGAAATTGGGGTTCAGTGTGTCCTGGTCATCCGCCTCCAAGACCTTGACAAACCTCACCCCATGAACCCGGGCACCCCTGCTAATTCACCAAACGTAGCGAACCACTTGGGGTGACCTATGGCAGAGGTGTTGGTTATCCAATAAAGGTTCCCGGGGCGGTACCCATTCCCGCCTCCCAAATTGAGCTTAAGGGGGTATTCTTGTCTTGAAACGTGAATTGTAGGTATTTTCTTCAGGTGCAATAAAAAAGCGGTATTATTTTTACAACCATTATTTTTCCAAATATTAGAACAAATGAAAAAAAAAACAAATGTAAAAATTAAAAATTCAAAAAGTTACAGGGTGTTGAAGTGGGGGGGTCTCAAGAAATGGCGAGCTCTGGTTGAAACGATTGCAACCCTTCTAGTAATCTAAAAAAAAAACAAATTGATTCTTAATCCAAACAAATGCAGCTGTGACCGGTGGAATTAAAATGGCTCTAACTTTTAAAATAATTCTAATTTTGACAAATCTTATGTAGGAGATATTCTTGAATATTTAAATCATCGTAAAATGAAAAAAAAAAAATTTGATTTTTTCAAGACTAGAATACCCCCTCAAAGACCCCAATCCTCGTCAGAACTCCTACAGACTATGTTTTTAATGCACTGAATTAAAATAATCTGAAACAACCAAAATCAAAAGATATTCTAACAAGGATCATTTACACAAACAAGCTCGGGTCAATACCCGCCTCCCAAATTGTAACACCTTTATCTGCAGCTATATTCAACGTTTCTAACTAGTTGACAAGTGTAAATGTTTGTACAGCACGTCCGCAGTGCAAATTCGAAGAAAACACGTCCGGAGACATAAACGTGTTCACCAGAATGCAAAAACGTTGTACGTTGCTGTAAGTACGTGAAAATGCGAACTTAGAAGTTGTTTATCCAAAAGAGAGCTTTTACAACTGGCATAAATTCGTAAAAATAAAATATTAAAACATTTTTTATCCCACCGATAAAAGTAAACACGCATAAAAGAAGTAGGGAATGGAAGCAATATAAAATCAAATTACATTTTCTTTTTCTGACTGACAAACGCGTGGTTTTGCCAGCGGTCAGCCACCCCAGGATTGCAAACAAATTTAGATTTTGTACCTGCTAGTCGAGTAACGTTAAATTTATCTTCACTGAATTACAAGACGATTCGGAATCCAATGAAAATGTATCCATTCACTTGTGATGCAGCAGTGTAAAGTTAAATTTTTAAAAAAAGGGGGCAGCTGATAGACCTAACTGTCGGATAAAAGCTTTCGAGGTATTTAAAAGAGCAAAGGTCTAACTAAATTCTGGATCGCGACTAAAAAAAGTATCACTGCTATTCACAAAACCTCTGATGAAGTCCGGCGGTTCCGAAGAACAATGTCGGATGTGGGATTTTGTAGTTTTGCAGTCGAACTGTTCAAAGTTTAATTTTTGCATTTTTACTATTTTTGAGATCAAGAATTATAGGTTTTCAGAATTTGTAGATACACTTATTTTTTATATGTATTCTTTTTTTCCTTTATTTTTTTTCATTTCATCCAAAATTTCGAAAATACTGACTTTTAAATCAACAAAAAGAAATTGAAATAAAACGACATCGCCATATCCAGTTTTTAGCAGATCCGATCATTGTTCTTCGGGACCGTCGATTTGCATTACACACCTGATTAAGATAGCATTTTCCGCGTCTATCGCCGTAAAAAATAAATTCAAAATAACACCTTCAAAGCGAGACATTCATTTAAAAATATATCAATTAAGTCAAAAAATAAAATAATCATTAATTGTGAAAATCGAGGATGCAGTTGATCCGCATGCCTTCATTACAAAGGATAAACACGATATAATTCATCTATTTTCAATCATAGAAGAAAATGGTACTAAACTTACCAAAGAAAAAAAATCAAAAATGATGGAAGAAGCAAACAAAATTAATGAAATAATTTCACACATGGCCAAAGAATTAACCACATTAAAAAAAATGTGAACTACAAGAAATAAAAAAAAACAAATACTTAACCTACGAACGGATTTGAGAGTGGCTGTTTTTAATATATCACGAAGAATCAATGTTTAGATTCAAAGTGTGCAGGTATAATGTTCATACTAATGTAGTTTTTTGAATAAAATATTGAAATTTTATTCATTGACCCAGTAATAGACTGAAGCAAGTCAAAATCCATTATTTTGAGGTTGACTGGACAACTCGGAACCGTGCAACTTCAACACCTCCTTTGAAAGGTCTTTAAAAGTGATAAAACAAAAAAAATGGTTAATTAGGTTACGTTAGGTTAGGTTATGGGCAATTTTAAAAAAAATCGAGCGCAGTTCACACGCGGTAGAAATGAAACTTCACCAAAAGAATCTTAGCCAATAAGAGCCTTAAAAAGTGAGATTATAATCAAAGCGGCCAATGAGCGCAGCTTGACGCTTCGTAGGTACTATAAGTAAGTAAGGTTTCATTCTATCTCATTTTCTCACAGGCTAAATCCTATAGATGTTTGTTTCTTTTTAGTGCCATTTCCGTTTCATCCTAATTTCAAATGACAACGGTGCTAAAGAAGTTTCACTTCAAAAATTCATAATATTTTTCAGAGGTCGCTGAAAAAAACTTCTTTGATTTTGGGGTCGCAGCTTCAAAAAGGTTGAGGACCGCTGTATAACACGATACACGTGTAAAGCGAGTATTTTTATACACGCTCTGCCCTAATACATCATCTTCTCTGGCGCTTATTTCTGTAATTCACGACAAGCGTGTCTTAGTCATTTACATCAACCTTGTCCAGGGACTGCTCGCCTTCGGGATTCCTGGAATTTTCCGATGAACAAACATATTAAAGCATTCATTTGTATTTATCTATTTATCAATACAGGTAGATAAGTAAAAGCTATTTTGGTCGGCCGTTTTATCCGATGATGGTGTATAAATCAAGAATGTACCTACCCAAATACCTTGCTGAACACTGCAGAAAACCCATACATAGATACATTTTTCAACGATTCCATAAAAAAATATTAAAAATTTGGTTTTCTACGATCTACTATAAAATTTTTGAAATATTTTATTTAGTCCCTTTATTATTTTTTATCAGTAAGTAATGACCTTCTGACAGAATTTTTTTTTTTATTGTTTATAATTTTCAGTTATTTTAAATAATTTTCAAAGTTTTCATTTTTGAAGCTTTCCAAAATCGTAACAAATCTATGGTTGTCTTTGTGACGTCATTGCCTATTTTTTAAGGAGAGGAAGGGAAGGAGTTTATGGTACGGAAAATGTTTTTTTTTATATGAATACCGCACAAGAGTCCCAACTGCTCCCGTCTGGAGGCAGTGATACTATGGCATCCCCGATTGGGGTATGTTGTAGGGCTGAAGGTAGCGGGGAGGGGAAGGAGATGGGGGAAGAGGAAGGTGGGAAGTACCTGGCTATTCAGATCTGGTCACCAAACACGGCCAAAGCCATTTCAAGCAACTTTTCAATTCTGAATGGTGGTTTTACACCAGGACGATACTGAGAGTATCTTCCACTCTGGAACGTGCCGCAAATATACTATATATTATTTTTAATAAATAAATTGTGAAATAACACAAATTAATAAAATAAAATTTATTTGCCACGCCGGTCAAGAGCCTTACCGCTGGACCACGCCGGCCGTCCATGATTTATCTAAGGACGTCCAGAAATGACGGACGTATGAATCCATCACTCTAGCTGCAGTGCAAGACGATAGGTTGAGGGAGACCAGGTGGAGACATCAAGGTAAAACTAAAAGTAACTAAGCCGGCCTCTCCCGATCCAGCCCGCCATGCACCTGGTGGTAGGCGAATCCGCCTTCAAGACCTGAACGCACCTCGCCCAATGAACCCGAGCACCCCTGCTAAGCCACCAAAGTAACTAACCACTTTGAAGTGACCTAAGGCAGAGGTGTTGGTTATCAAATAATTGGTTCGAGGGGCGGTGATAATTATATACCCCCTCCCATATAATCATGTTTCAAAGAAATGCAAAAATATCCTAAGAATGATTTGTGATTTTTATGACCTGAAGTATTATCGTGATTTATTTTCGGGGCATTATGCCGTGTTGCACTACCTCCTTTATTAGCCAACGTTTCCAACAGCATCACGGCATCCATCATCAAGCAGATGTGTAATCTAATGGTGTAATAATGGACACTGTAATGCTGTCAGAAACATTGGCTAAAGAAGGAGGTAGCGAAAAACGGCATAATAACCGAAAAATAAATCACGATACATATTTTTGTAAGTTATTTTTGTGGTGTTATGCAGTGTTGCGCTACCTCCTTCTTTAGCCAACGTTTCGGGCAGCGTTACAGTGTCCATCATCAGGGCAGATGAGCAAATGATATTGGTGAAAGTGTATTTATGTATGTAAAAGCGATACCGTTCTGTCAGCTCCATTTTTCTACGAGTTGGTGTTAGAAAATAATTCAACATGGTTTTCTGCGTTTAGCTTTGGTGTAGCGTCAATTACCGGATACCAAGAACTATTGAGCTTAGCTCCGTCGTCTCTATTAATGTTGATATACATCAATATCATTTGCTCATCTGCCCTGATGATGGACACTGTAACGCTGTCCGAAAAGGAGGAAAAAGGAGGTAGCGCAACACGGCATAATACCCCAAAAATAAATAACAAAAATACTTTTGGCCCTGAAAATCTAAAATCATACCTCACGATATATATATCCTTTAAGTTCACAGTGAGAAAGTCACATAATTAAATACGTAATAACCCAGTTTTTTTTTTTAATTAAAGCCAATTATTCCACCCACTAGCTCAAAATGCTACTGTAAAATAACATTCTTTGTATTTCAAAAACTTCAAGGTAGGATTATCATTACCTTCATTTTACAATACCGAATAGAATTTTCTTCATACTTGCTTAATTAGCAAGCATTTCGTTTTCGTTTAGCCGCTTCTTTTACGAGTGCCTACTCCCAATTAATACTGAGCCGATAGGTATACGAATATGTATCTAACAAGAGAACGCTTATTAAGAATTCATTTCTCTAGAGTTTTCCGTAACAAATTTTCTGCTGTGTTGAATTTACCAATTTGGAAATTGTAGCTCGAAAAATCTCAATTTGTATTTTCAAAACCAAATTAGATATTTTTCGTTTTGGCAGCTGAAACTTTGGTGCCTTTGGTAGGTACTTTCAGTTTTGTTGTATGTAGTGAAACTCTCAGAATCTCCCAGGTAAAAGACAACCATTCAAAATCTAAACCGATCTAAATCTTACGGAGTAGATCAGTTCGTCACAAATTACCTTATCATTGTAATAATTCAGGATCTAATGCTAAATTATTTTCCATAATAAATCGCCTGCATATTTTTGGTAATAAATATGTTGTTGATGATGTGATAAATATTCAAAAATTATCTACATACAAACATTATTTAATTAAAGCTGTTTGTCAGCGCTTCTCAGTTGGATTATAATCAAATTAACTTTATATTCTTCATCAATGTTTACTTCTTTTTTAAATTTATAATTGTTCTGGGTTTGGATTTCTAAATTTATTTTTGTTACGTACTTAGTTATTTAATTAGTTTACTTAGTTATTTAATTAGTTTACTTAGTTATTTTTTAGTTCAAAATATCTTGTAGGTATACATACATAATTGTAATATAATTGATACAACTTGTAACATAAATTAATTTAATGTGTTAATTAAATTACTAACTTAATTTGTTACTATATATGTTACTTAAACTACTTAAATGAATTGCATAAGTTAATAGCTGTACACTGTACCTACACAATCTGTAAACTTCATCCGCCATAACACAGGGACATCCCTAGCATGGCGGATGAATTAACACAATTTTTTGTTCATTGTATAAACTTCTTTTAATAAATAAATAAATAAACATGTATATGAGATTTTCTTTTTCTAATTTATGCTGTCACTTCAAAATGTACTTTTTAATTTTTTGGCATATGAATATTTTTTCTTAACTATGCATATTCTGTATCCATTTCTATTTATTGTAATTCCAATGTAAAAGCCGTTAATCGGCGTTAATTCATAATAATTAAATAAATAAATAAACGTTACATGATTTTTTTTCTTCAAATTTTTCCTTTGTAAATTGTTCCCTATTGCCCCTCTTCCCTCTACCTATTCTCACCTTTCCATTGACTATGTCTATTATTTATAATTATGTTGTCTATGTCTTTGACCATTGTCTTTATCTATTTTTTATAATTAGTTTTAAGTAAACCCTGAAGAAGTGAGCATAGCTCACGAAACATGTTGATTTTATAAACAATAAAAGTGGTAAAAACTATGTATTTTGTTAATTTTGAAATACATGAAATTCCTTTAGCCACAGGTAACCAAATGTGAATAGTCGCGTAAAGGTAACGCTTATCATTGAATTTATTTGTACATTTTTGCAATTTTTGCATGGCAGACCGTATCGGGAGACACTGATTGAGGGAAACCTAACCTAGCCAGCCAGATTTTCGACCGATCGCCTTACATCGCAGTGGGAAGGATGGATTCGATTCGTTCATTCGATGACACATTGACCCCCAGATTCCTACCAACCCCCCACACATTTTTCCTTCTCAGAATTTCATCATCTTCCTTTCCCTACAAAGATCATCTACACAGCATCCCCAAAGATGACTTCTTTTTTCCTCCAGGCCTCCCGTGTGGATACCCGTAACCATACCCGCCCGCGAATATTTCTCTGGGAACTGGGTAATGAAATTGGTTGATTAAGAATGTTATGTAACGAAGTATTATTTAGGACGGGTTGTTTCAAAAAATTTGATGGATTCATCAAATATTTGAAGTTGATTTTCACGTTCTGTGTAAGTTCTTGTCAAGTTCTGTTATTATATAGTTATAGGACAGTTTCTTCACAATACTGAAATAATCACAGAACTTGAATAGAACTTACACAAATCGTGGAAATTAACTTCAAATATTTGATGAATCCATCAAATTTTTTGAAACAACCCGTCCTTAGTGTCGTTGCTTTAGAAATTCAATAAAACTTTTTTTTTCCTCAATCATTTATATATATTTTTTTCACATTTTGAAAAAATATATATTTCAGAGATCGAGAAAACTTTCATACAGTGACAGGCAAATTTTGCGGTCTGGGAATGTGTTCCTGTTAATTCAGAGTGTGCCAGACAGCCTTTCACCACACGAGACAAGAAGGTAAGTAAGTTGGTGTCTTAGGGCTTTTGACCCTTATTGAGTAATTGAATTATATATCAGGCCCTAGAGTTCAAATCGAACAACACTGCTGTCAACAGAAGTTCCCAAACTGTAAAAACAAATAACCCTCATTTTAGAAAAATATGCTTTGACCGGAATGAAAAGTATTTTTTAAAACAGCCCAACTCCTGAGCATTCCACTGACACCTGCTAATTTTTCGTTCTTGAATCAGAAACTTTAAAATTGATCGCAGGTTTTGATTTCTTCAAAACTTTTGTTTTAGATGGACGAATTTAATAATCTTTGTATTTCACAGATCGGCGAGTTATTTCTTAATTCTTGTTTTTAACATGTGGTAAAAAATTAGTTATTTTGCAGACCAATGTTCTTGTCTTGAGAAGATCATTGTATTATATCATTAAAATATAATGTCATTTTAATAAATAGTATATAATATTTTGCTTTTGTATGCAGGCTAAACTTATTCAGCTTTACTAATAAAAAAACACTAAACGACCGTTAAACAATGATTCTATAGGTGACTGTTAAGCTAAATAACGCAAATAATTACTATTATTTGCGTTATTTTTGTCAGTTTTAGAGCCGCAATAATGTCATTTTGTTATTTTTATCAAAAAAATATAGGTTATTTCAGATGAATTATTTTTTATTCGCTATTTATTATTTAGTAGCTATTCTTGGGAATATACTTATTGTAGATTATAAACAACTATTATAATATATTATAATAAAACAAATATAAAACTTTTTTCCACTTTAATTTTATTGACCGTAACCGGTTTCAGCTCGCTAGAGCCATCTTCAGACTTGACTGGTACTTTTATAAAATTTTATAAATAAGTTATCTGGTAAGACGTTATAATTTTCAAAAACATCATTTTGGCAAAACAAGTAAGTTATTACGAAAATAGAAATGGCTGTCGCACGGTGATTATTTAGCGTCAGCACAAAACTGGTTAATAGTTCAGTAAATATTGTTTTTCAAATTAATTAAATTAAGTCTTCAATTAAGTGGGTAGATTCATGTAAATACAGATCTCATAATATAAACGTAAATTTTGGTTTTGATTTATTAAATAAGGGAAAATTAGAAACATTATTTTTGATCATTAGATCTATTGTTCACAGAACAACTAATCAATTGAAATGTTTAATATATAATTCAATGCATTTGTCTGTCAAATTAACAGGTAATGCAAGAGATTACAAAACAATTTCCAAAAAACATCGAATGATTTCTGTATATTTTTTTAAGGTCTCAAATAACAGGCACTCCGTTTCAAAATAAGTATTTGACAATTTATTTACAGTTTTACGTTAGACATGACTTGCACTATTATTTGACTCTACACGGAATATGATCCACAACGGCTCAGTCGCTGCGGTCTAAGACACTCCTAGTTTGGTGGTTGCTTCGGGTAAAAAGAAGGAATATTAAAGAAACCAATTCTATTTATAAAAATGATAGCAAAAAGGAACCAACACGTATGATTTTAGGTTTTCACGGCCAAAAGTATTTTTGTTATTTATTTTGGGGTGTTATGCCGTGTTGCGCTACCTCCTTCTTTAGCCAACGTTTCGGACAGCGTTACAGTGTCCATCATCAGGGCAGATGAGATGGACACTGTAACGCTGTCCAAAACGTTGGCTAAAGAAGGAGGTAGCGCAACACGGCAAAACACCCCAAAAATAAATAACAAAAAAGGAACTAACACAATCAAAACAACAACACACAACTGGAAAAAGAGACATGACCGACAGGATTAGACGTCTATTTTACCATCTGACGATTAATTACTAGAACACACAACAGGGGTTCAGTCAAGTGCCCAACCATTTAATACAAAATTTTGTTAATTATAAATTTTATTTCATTGATGAATTAGCTGGTTATTGATTTTAACAATTTCTTCATTTTACTCGCGAGACAAAGATTGGGAACCTCTTGCTCACTGGAAGAATTTAAATCATTAGAGCGTAATATGTAAATGTTGACCTAAACTTTGAAAGTGTGGTTCAGCCCTTAAGACCTAAGTCCCCGCTCTAGTACAATGTGAGTGGACTGCCGTAACCCTACAACTAAAGTGGGTATTTTCAGGGTCCTGCCTTGATTTACCGGCTGTCAGCACAAATCAATTACTTTGATTAATTCAAATTAACTAATGGTTACTTACTCAGTGTTATGACTCTCGGTTATGTTGTTTTAATCAAAGATTATGACATCACTGTGTTAGTAACAATTATTTGACAAGTTTTCAAGCTGCGAATGCTTTAACAACATTTTGATAGCTTACTCACGTCAGAATGTATTCCTTTGTTCCGACAACAGCAGACCAATGATGGAATAAAATAATTTATAAGTGAAAACTTCTCTAGCACCGCTAAGAGAAATATAAACGCCATAAATATTTCGATTCTCATGCCTACAAAATTTAAAATCGCGCGACGTTTTTCCACGAGGCAAGTAAACGAAAAGTGGTTTTTATTTATTTTGTGCATAATTTTATAAGAATAAAAAAAAGTTAGAACATACAAAACCTCAAAAATAGTCTTTGTCATAAAAGGGTATTTTTTTTTTAAATGTTTCTTTTATTACTTCGTAGTTAATTAAGTCGCGCAAAAATATTTTTTAGTGGTTTACGCTTATATTTTTTGTTATGTAAATAATAATTTAATTGTAATTACAGATTTATATAAAAAATATTTTTTAATTGTAATTACTAATTAATAAATAATAATTTAATTCTAATTACAGATTTATATACAAAAATATTTTTTAATTGTAATTACTAATTAATAAATAATAATTTAATTCTAATTACAGATTTATATACAAAAATATTTTTTAATTGTAATTACTAATTAATAAATAATAATTTAATTGTAATTACAGATTTATATACAAAAATATTTTTTAGTGGTTTACGCTTATACTTTTTGTTATGTAAATAATAATTTAATTGTAATTACAGATTTATATAAAAAATATTTTTTAATTGTAATTACTAATTAATAAATAATAATTTAATTCTAATTACAGATTTATATACAAAAATATTTTTTAATTGTAATTACTAATTAATAAATAATAATTTAATTGTAATTACAGATTTATATACAAAAATATTTTTTAGTGGTTTACGCTTATATTTTTTGTTATGTAAATAATAATTTAATTGTAATTACAGATTTATATACAAAAATATTTTTTAGTGGTTTACGCTTATATTTTTTGTTATGTAAATAATAATTTAATTGTAATAGAAAAGCTAGTAAAAGCTTAAATTTATCCGTAGCATATTTTTTGATGTTCATAATGTAAACCGATTCGTTGTAAAGATGAATCTAAATAGTATCTAAATAGGATTTCACGTATAGCTTCATCTTAAGTAAAAGATAATTTAATAATTTGGTTCAAAAGTAATGATAGGGCCTTTACCGGAGCACTCACCCAAATTCGAAGTTATTAATTTAGCAAAATCATTTAGTGAATATATTTTAATATAAGTGAAAATTCAAATTATTATTAATTAGCTTTCAGAATGACCTCTAGTAATAACTATGCATTTCTATTCATTACATATTACCTTCTATTTATATTTTATATTCTGTTGTTAATTTCATGTACTTATCTAATTTATAAAAACCAATGTAAACTATTCACACTAAAGAGGAAGTCATAAACCAAAAATGTACGTATTCTGAGTATGCCTCATATTGCCACGAATATAGGTAGTAGGTACGTATAAAAATAGTTTTGCAAACGTTGTCTAAAGATTACGATTTTAAATATATAAGTGATTTTAATTAATTTTGTGAATAATTTTATAAGAAAAAAAGAAAAAGGTAATCAATGGAAACTGCTGCCGATAATTTTTGCCATAAAATAATATTTTTGAAAAATTATTTCTTATATATGCGTTAATGCATTTTTAATGAAAAGAGGAAATGTGTAAGAAATAGGTAGAAATTCGAGTCGCAACGGCTTAACGTGTATTTGTAGTGAGATTTGTAAATTTCTTACAATAAGGATATATTAATATGAATATTACATATGCAAAAAATAATTATTTTATTTTTTTAATATATGAAGAGTCCAACTGCGCCCTTCTGGAGCCAGTGAAACTGTGAAAGTCACTGAAACTGAGCCAGTGAAACTGGCATCCCCAATTGTGAGGCTGATGATAGTAGGGACGGAAAGGATGTGGGGAGAGGAAGGTGGGGAAGTACCTGGATATTCAGATCTGATCACAAAACACGGCTAAAGCCATTTCAAGCAACATTTCAATTCTGAATGGTGATCTTATTTTTTTTTTTTTTTTTACATTAACTCCACACAGGAGGCCTTGAGGAAAATAATTCCCCTCAGGGCCTATGTCATCTGGGATGCTGTGTGGAGGGTCTTTTTGAGGAGAGGAAGGAATGAACATTGGTCTTGAAGAGACCCATGTTGTAGGAGGTAGGAAAAACAGATGCCGGCAAATCGTTCCACAGCCGAGCTGTTGAACTCAAGAACGACCCGTTTATACCAGGGCAATACTGAGAGTATCTTCCGCTCTGGAACGTGCCGCCAATATACTATATATTATGGATACTTCTTACATGTAAGATCAAACTCATTATCTGTAAATTTCTTTTTCTCTTTGGCATGTCCGACTGCGGCTGATAATTACTAGTAGTACTTAATTTTCTTGGAAACTTGAAATAAAATAAATCTGGTCAATTATGCTATCGTTCTATAGATTTTATTTTTAAAACTGTTGAAGAAATTTCTCAATTTCACGTCATATTAAAGTCACTCTCTCTTTTTTAAGATTTCTTTATTTTGACATCTGAAATTAGAATATTTTCAACCGCAACATTTGAGTCTCTAGACAGAAAATCGATGATAATATCGAAACGTCAGACATTCTTTATATTCTCACTGATACGAATTTTTTTTCTTCCTCCCTAAATTCTGATCAAAAAACATTCTAGGAGCATCAAAAAAATATGACTTATTGTACCGAAATCGATATAATTTTTTTTTAAGTGTTGTACTTATATGATTACATAATATTCCAATAATTAGCCTACGTGGTAAGAACGTCGGTGGCCTGATCGCAGTTGGTTAACGTTTTCGAACGTCGAAATAGCTATAAGGCAAAAATTAATATAACTGTATGTACTGTACTAAAAATTATTCAAAATAATTATTTAAAGATTTGTTTTTGAGGTGTTATACCGTATTGCGCTACTTTCTTTAGCCAAAGTTTCGAACAGCATTACTGTGTCCATCATTAGGGCAGGTGTGAATCCTAAAGAAGGAGGTAACGTAGCACGGCATGATACCCAAAAAATAAAGCACGATTTTAATAATTATTTAATTAACTTTTTTTTTTACATGAGCTCCACACAGGAGGCCCTGAGGAAAATAATTTCCCTCAGGGCCTATTTCATCTTTGGAGATGCTGTGTGGAGGATTGTTTTAAGGAAAGGAAGGAGAGGAGATTTCTGGGAAGGAATAGGGTATAAGGGGTGGGTAGGAATCTGGG
The DNA here is from genome assembly GCA_936435175.1 of Glyphotaelius pellucidus. Classification (NCBI taxonomy): domain Eukaryota; kingdom Metazoa; phylum Arthropoda; class Insecta; order Trichoptera; family Limnephilidae; genus Glyphotaelius; species Glyphotaelius pellucidus. The sequence goes on from OW386550.1 coordinate 31,532,095, forward strand.
GTTCAGTGTGTCCTGGTCATCCACCTTCAAGACCTAGACAAACCTCACCCCATGAACCCGGGCACCCCTGCTAAATCACCAAACGTAGCGAACCACTTGGGGTGACCTATGGCAGAGGCGTTGGTTATCCAATAAAGGTTCTCGGGGCGGCGGTACCCATTCCCGCCTCCCAAATTAACATAAAAATACAATTCAAATAATTTTAACTCCCTGCCATTTAGGTAAATAAATCTTTAAAAATAAATTCAAAGTTCCGTTCTAACATATTTTTAACAGTTGAATGAATATTTTAAAGCCATGTTGATTATGAAATTATTGACGATTCGAGCTGAATATAGTTTCATTGTTTGATAAAATCACAAGTTTTTCAACAAAGGGCTCACAAACCCCAATGGCTCGGAGGGCTTTGAAACAAAGAATGGACGGTTACCTCGAGAGTGTTTCCTCTTGGGGTAAGAATAACCTCGTCGAATTTAATGTTTCAAAGACCCAATCATGTCTGATCACGTCTAAAAGGGATCGAAATGATAATCTAGTCTCCTTCAACGGAAGCATTCTCCCGAACAGGCCTTCCATTGATATGCTTGGTGTAACTCTAAGTGACCAGCTCAGGTACGGGGGCTCCATCGAGGCCAGAGTTAAGTTAGCCTCTCAGAAACTGGGCATACTGTACAGGGCACGCAGATACTTTAATAGTACACAACTGCTAGCCCTGTACAAATCGCAAGTGCGCCCCACGGTTGAATTTGGCAGCCACCTCTGGTCTGGAGCCCCAAAATACCTGAAAAAAAACCCTTGACTCTGTGCAGAAACGGGCGGTCCGTTTGATAGATTCTCCTAATTTAACTAACGGATTGCAATCTTTAGAGCACAGGCGCCAGGTGGGAATGCTGTCCTTGTTCTACCGGTATTACAATGGAAGATGCTCCGAGGAACTAGCGTCATTGATCCCCTCGGCACCGGTGCATAGTCGGGAAACACGCCAAACGCGCGCTCAACATTTGTACACGGTTGACATTAGTCACATGAGAACGGGTCGTTTCTACGACTCGTTCTTGAGTTCAACAGCTCGGCTGTGGAACGATTTGCCGGCCTCTGTGTTTCCTCCCTCCTACAATATGGAGTTCACTCCTTCCTCTCCTCAAAAACACCCTCCACACAGCATCCTCAAAGATGACATAGGCCCTGAGGGAAATTATTTTTTCCTCAGGGCCTCCTGTGTGGAGTTAATGTAAAAAAAAAAAAAAAACCCTTTCAAAGCCGACGAATCTACCGTGGATTTGCTAGTACCTCATCGCACTTGCTATTTTATAGTATTTTTAACCTTAAAACGCTTCTAGCATCCAAAAATAAATTGTATTCTCTTAGCAAGGAAATGATAAATATCTTAATATTTTGGTGAAAAGCAGACTCTTTGCGGTTTGACATATAAATTAAATGAAACAATATCTTTTTTTGTAAGCATATTGTTTATTTAATTTATTACGACTGACCGGTTTCGTTTTACACAAACACCATCAGGTTACAAATTTAAACTGATAAAAAATGTTGTATGTTCACACATGTGAGACAAAACATGACGTAGAGTAAAGGAACAGTGAGAAAGCATGAAATTAAATTTTTACATAGAAATAGAAAGAAAGAAACAGATGATGTTTATGTAATGGGTTACCAGATTATATCTAAAGAGACAAAGCATCAACTGAAAAGGAAATTAAGGAACAACGGAACTTTTATCTGAAATAGATTTAATATTGGGCTTTGACATATTTAATTAATTAATGATAATTTAATATCGGTTTAAACGGCTTTTTAATTTAAATTATTTAATCTATTGCCTTGACCATTTTTGAACAGAATTTTATTACCGGTGCTTTAATTGAAGTGATGATCTATATCAGGGAGATAACTTGATTAGGCCCAAGATCTACTGTTCACTGACAAAACGCCGTGCGATCTACCCTTTTACCGCCCCCTTATTTATGTAATTCAACCACAGATTTTCACGCGCCGGGGGGGGGGGGGGGGGTTAGACATCATATTTTTATTACGACCTCATTTTATGACGAGTATTCTTCCGATAAAAATCATGTTTCTGTGAAATATTTGGTAAGTGATTCTTCATTTGTTTATGTCTGTATGTTGCTTCTGTAAAATGTTTTGTAAATTTTTTCTTTATTTATTGTGTCTGCATATAGGGTTGGGTTGGGTTTATCTTTTCAAATGTACCAATTGGCGATCCCTTAATGAGTTTTGATAACTCATGGAAATGCAACTTCGTTGTATGTTTTATTTAAAAAAAAAATATATGTTTGTAAATTCTACTACAAATTTTACAAATTTGTAACTGCTCTCGGAAATCGAGGATGATAGTTATCTATTTTATAGGATTTCGCATCGCGAATTTTTATTCTGAGTTAAATAAAAGGTTCTGCGTGCCCAAACTAATAGTTACACACGGAATAGTCATTTTTTTAGAACTTTGCAGCATGCGGCATGTAAAGGCATATGCTGCAAATGTAAAGCTTCACTCGGTACACGTTGAATCTGCAACTCGTTATTTACTTTATCGTTATATTATGAACACAAAACTGGTTTAAATTGAATCTGTATGCGGTGAATTAAGACTACACTCGAACATGAAAATGGATTTTCTTTGATTCTGACAGTACATAAATTGACTGCAACTAGAATTTGATAACTGCAGTGCGAATAAGCGAATGTTTTCCTTTGAACTGTGTCAGAAGCTGAATCCAAAACTGGAATTATACATTCTGAACACAAAACTGGTTTAAATTAAATCTGTATGTTTTTTTTTTTTTTTTTTTACATTTACTCCACACAGGAGGCCCTGAGGAAAAAATAATTTCCCTCAGGGCCTATGTCATCTTTGAGGATGCTGTGTGGAGGGTGTTTTTGAGGAGAGGAAGGAGTGAACATGGGTCTTGAAGAGACCCATATTGTAGGAGGGAGGAAACACAGAGGCCGGCAAATCGTTCCACAGCCGAGCTGTTGAACTCAAGAACGAGTCGTAGAAACGACCCGTTCTCATGTGACTAATGTCAACCGTGTACAAATGTTGAGCGCGCGTTTGGCGTGTTTCCCGACTATGCACCGGTGCCGAGGGGATCAATGACGCTAGTTCCTCGGAGCATCTTCCATTGTAATACCGGTAGAACAAGGACAGCATTCCCACCTGGCGCCTGTGCTCTAAAGATTGCAATCCGTTAGTTAAATTAGGAGAATCTATCAAACGGACCGCCCGTTTCTGCACAGAGTCAAGGGTTTTTTTCAGGTATTTTGGGGCTCCAGACCAGAGGTGGCTGCCAAATTCAACCGTGGGGCGCACTTGCGATTTGTACAGGGCTAGCAGTTGTGTACTATTAAAGTATCTGCGTGCCCTGTACAGTATGCCCAGTTTCTGAGAGGCTAACTTAACTCTGGCCTCGATGGAGCCCCCGTACCTGAGCTGGTCACTTAGAGTTACACCAAGCATATCAATGGAAGGCCTGTTCGGGAGAATGCTTCCGTTGAAGGAGACTAGATTATCATTTCGATCCCTTTTAGACGTGATCAGACATGATTGGGTCTTTGAAACATTAAATTCGACGAGGTTATTCTTACCCCAAGAGGAAACACTCTCGAGGTAACCGTCCATTCTTTGTTTCAAAGCCCTCCGAGCCATTGGGGTTTGTGAGCCTTTTGGAGGTTTGTCAAACAAAAAGCTATCATGGACTGTACTGTCGTCCGCGTAGCAATGAATCGGTGCACACGTCAAAAGGTCATTGATGTGCAACAAAAACAAAGTCGGAGACAGAACCGATCCCTGTGGGACGCCAGCATTTATCGAATGCGAGGAAGAGGTGAAACCATCAGCAACCGCCTGAATCGACCTCTCCCTCAAAAAGTCGGCAATCCACATACACAAGGATGCGGGAAGTCCGTAAGAAGGCAATTTGTTGACAAGCCCTCGGTGCCAAACCCGGTCAAAGGCCTTGGAAATATCCAGTGAAACCGTTTGGGTTTCACCAAAACGTTCCAGGCACCGCCCCCAAACATGCGTCACATACGCGAGAAGATCACCGCACGAGCGGTTCCGCCGGAATCCGTATTGACGGTCGTTAATAATTTTGTTCTTCTCGAGGTATGTGAGCAGTTTGTCGTTGATCACACGTTCCATCACTTTTGACAGAACAGATGTGATCGCTATGGGGCGGTAGTTGGCCGGGTTGGAGCGGTCACCTTTCTTTGGAATAGGGTGAATGATCGCTTTTTTCCAACCGGAAGGCACAGTCCCAAACTTCAGGGACATTTTGAAAAGCTTCGTCAAAATTGGAGCTATTTCTGCAGCGCACCTCTGCAATACCAGGGCAGGTATTCCGTCAGGCCCACTAGCTTTATTAACATCGAGCCCTCGTAAGACTTGGAGTACATCCCGATGCCGGATCCTCAGCTTTTTCATATGAAAACCGCAGTGAGGAACCGACGGCGGGATAGCACCTTGATCATCGAGGGTCGAGTTTTCCGCGAACATTTTGCCTAATAAGTTAGCCTTTTCGGCGGCGGTATTAGCTAGAGAGCCGTCAGTTCTGGTAAGAGGTGGCAGACTGGGTTTGCAGAAATTGCGACCTATTGAGCCCGCAAGCGACCAGAACGCTCTGCTGCCATGCGGGCATGCAGCCAGCTTTCTGCTGATCAGCAGGTCGTGCTCAAATTTCGACCTATTTATGATTCTCTTGCTTTCCTTTGACATTTTGTTATAAACCATTCTGTTTTCGGACGTTCGAGATGTGTTGTAGGCTCGATAAGCCGCGTTTTTTCGTCGCACTGCTTCAGAGCATTGTCGACTGAACCACGGCTTTGAGCCCACACCAGTTTCTTTAACAGTGGATTGGATGAAGCCATCCATCGCGGACGCGATGACTTCACCAATTTCCTGGGCACATCTTGAGGGATCCGAAGTCCGAAAACAGACAGTTGACCACGGCGATGTGGCGAATTAAAACCACACTCAGAACATACAAATTTTTTTTCTCTGATTCTGTCGGCACATAGGATTTGAAATGAAAATGGATTTTATTTGATTCCGGCAGCACATACATAGTCAGCATCTAGAATTTTATAATTGCACTTTGAATAAGAGAATGTATTTTTTCAAAATGTGTCAGCAAATGAATCCACAACTTGAATTAAACATTTGAACACAAAACTGGTTTTAAATTAATAGTGAATCTGCTTGCGAGTCCGTAGCTTAAATATTCTCATAAAAGGTGTATGGTTTTCCTACGAATTACGAATTTAAAGAATGGTTTGAAAAAAAAAACTCTAACTCCACTCGAAATACTGGAACGATTTTCTTCGAACTGCGTCAGCAGATTTAATCCGCTACTGGAATTTTGACAGATCATTCATAATCCACCACTGGAATTTTGACAGATCATTGACAGAACATGAAACTGGTTTTAACCTAAGAGTTTATCTGCACGCGAGTCTCTAGCTTTAATTGATGCTACACCCAGAACACGAACATGGTTTTCCTCCTATTTTTGTACTTGGAATACATGGATGGTTTGATGATCCATCGGAACACAAATGATGATCCATGAAACTTTCTTAGAATTGTCAAAGCATTACCCACGGACCCCTCTCAATCATTCTTACTGAATATTAGTCATAAACAATCGAAACGCAAAACAAAAGAGGGGAATTCTTGCAATTTACTACAGATGGTGCTGCCAGTCGCTACAGTGATCAAGATGACATTATTATACATTTATTTAACGAAAAGGGATTCCCCGGTTCCGTCACAGAATAAGTAATGAAAAATTCCGTGCTCATTTCAATTGGTCCGAATTTTGAAAATGCCCCCCCCCCCCCCCAATATTTCTATAATAATATGCAATTAAGTTTCTTACAGATGATGGTACCCACTAATCAGAAGGCGTTAGTATATTTAGTATGTAAATGTAAATATGTAGGGTTACCACAGTGTTGATATTACATTGTATTGTTGCATTGCATCTGAAAATCTTCCGGTAGATTACCAAAATCAGGTTTGTTGTTGAAAATTGCCAACCTTTAATAATCGAATATATGAGCGTCTGTCAAAAGAACGGTGTTTTTTTTTATTTGTTTTAAGTAGAAAAATGCTGTTTCACATAAATATGTTGAACCGAAATACTAATGCAATTGTTCAAAACATTTCTTTTAATTTGGATATTTCTCGTTGGAATCCAATGCCTAGACCTGAGGATGACCTTGCTTTAAGAAATATATCGCAGCGCAGAGTAATTATTTTGTTTTGCGATGTCATGCGGTCCATTTTAAATGTATCTGCAATTTTATTTTTTGCCATAAATATCACTATGATGAATGGAATTATTAAACGGGTAACTGATGAATTCCACCAACTTCACAATTTTATTGAAATAACTAAAGCGATTTTCGAAGTCTGAAACCAAGATCTTAATTTCTGCTGTATACTTGTCGGGAATGAAATTGTAGGTTAATTTTTTCCCGTATGATCCTTGCTGTTAAATATTGTTAATTTTTTTTTCTTTTTAATGTCGACTACGCTGTTTGACTTTGGAATGCTGCAATAGAATCATTTCTTTTAATGTTTTATTCTTGCCTTTTAATTCCAGATTTAGTATGCTCAGTTTTCCGATAAAATCTGCTAAAAATGCTGAATCACTTTGCCAGTCTTAATCACGCAGTTACTGATAATCATCACCACTCTCTTCAAGAAATTTTGTTCTTCCGTGAATATATCAGGCCACAAGTTTTTCCTGAAGATGATACGTGCAGCTCTTGTGCGGGTTCTTGTCCGGCTACAGGTCCGAGTTCTTGTGCAGATCCGGGTTCTATTAGGTTCGAGTCCTTGGCCGGACCCGGGCGTCCGATCGACTGGCCTAATAGCCGCGATCGACCGGTTGGCCATCCCTGATCTATTTCAATCTTATCTTTATCAACAAGATGATTGTTGAATTCGGATTAAATAAATAACAATGGATTTTCATGTGAAAAGAACTAACTATACTAACTAACTAACTAACTTACAATCAATTAGGCATCCATGGTGACTTACTTCGATGGCTCACTTCAGAGCAGACTTCAATGTGTTTCAGTTGAGGGAACAAAGTCCAGCTTCTTCTCCGTACCCTCCGGCGTGCCTCAAGGTTCTCATCTAGGACCATTTTTATTTAATGTATATATTTATGATATTCACAAATGTTTTTTACACGCTAATTATCTAGCATATGCAGACGATAAAAAAAATATACTCAGTTATCAAACCAATCGAAGACTGCATTAAACTTCAAGAGGACCTCAATCGTCTTTTTGTCTACTGTAAATTAAACAAACTTGTTGGAAATACCTCAAAATGCAATAAAATATCATTTACACGCAACATAAATAAAGTTTCCTACGAGTACACAATAAACGGGACACAAATTAAGGAAGAAGAATCTATCAGGGACCTTGGGGTAATAATGGACGTTAAATTAAACTTTATACGACACACTGACGAAATCATCAACAAAGCCAACAAAATGCTGGGATTTATAATTCGTATAACAAAACCTTTCCGCAACATTAAAACTCTTTATTCCCTTTACAAGGCGTACGTCCGTCCCCACTTAGAACACTGCACACCGATCTGGACTCCTTTCTTCCAAGCTCATGTCGAAAGAATCGAAAGTATTCAAAAAAAAATTTTTAAACACATAAATTACAAAAAAAAAATTTACGCTTTTCAAATTACACCGATTCTATTAAATTTCACAACTTCAACGGGATATACACAACAGGGATATACACGACGCTTAATTTTTGACCAAACCTTGTTATTTAAAATTTTGAATAATGGCCTGGACTCGCCAGAGCTTACCGACTTAATAAACATTCATATTCCGACAAGATCAACAAGAAAATCAGACTTATTTTATTTACCATCATGTAGAACTAACATTAGAAAAAATTCCCCGATTCCCCGTTTATGTGCGCAATATAATACAACATTTTACAATATAGACATTTTTAACAATACCCTTCAGAAATACCGAATAGAAGTAACGCGTACGATTGAAAATTAATTCAAAATTAATTCAAGATTGTAGAATGTATCGGGAACATCTCCTATCCTTATCCTATTTTCTTCTTCCTCTCCCCCTCACCAAAAATTAATTTTTAGATCTAATAAAACTCCATCTTCAAATAATGTTAACATAAGAGACCTTTTTGGCTTAACTTAATTTAATTTTATATGTTTGTATCTATATTTAATGTAAAAGCTGTTTGTCTCTTACAAATAAATAAATAAATTTACAAATTCCGTGTAATTTTTTTCTTTTGCCTTTTTTTAAATCAATTGCCTCCCTATTTATTTACAGAAAAGCAATTTTTATTTTGGAAAACCGGAGAGCCGGAATATAAGAAGCTTACCTGGAAATAGTGGTGTCTACGATTTTTATGAATATACAAACACTTGATCTAATAAGTTGATAAAATTTACAAAATTATCGTCTTGCAAAAAAACAAGTAAGTTTTTACGATAATAGCTCTCGGCATTTTAGCTGGCACACGAAAAGTTAAGAAAGAAAACTGATTTCTGCTCCGAACATCGAATCAATAATAATATAAATACATAAAGTTAAAAGCACCAAAACAATAACACGCCAAAAATGTCAATATTTTATGTTGTTTTTGCCATCAGACGTCAAACTAACTTAATTCAAAGCCTTCCGCTTTACTGGCTTTGAAAAAACTCCTTTGAAATATGGATAGTGTTTATAGATGTGAAGTTTATGTAAAAGTGATGTCACTTCGCAGAAAAATCGTTGAACGAGGCTAAAATTCACTTTGATTCTAGGGTAAGTAAATTAAGCATATAATATTATTATCGTGATCTATTTTTTGGATTATTATGCAGTGTTGGGCTATCTCCTCCTTTCGGTCAGCATTACAGTGTCCATCACCAGGACAGATGTGTAATCGAAGATTGGGGTGAACATTTATTGATTTATTTGTAAGAAACAAACAGCTTTTACATAATATACAGTGATAAATATTAAAGTGAATTGAAGTCAAGTCACAGAAGTTTCTAAGGCTGAAGTTCATTGAAAATGAAGTTTTAATATCTTAAAATTAATTTTGAGTTTTAGGAAGGGGAGAGGAAGAGGAATATAAGAAAAGGATAGGAGATGCTCCCGACACATTCCATACTCTCATATTAATCAAATACTCTCATTTCAATCAAATCTTTCATTTGTTAACCATATAACAGGAGTCTGTAATAAGGGCTTGAAAATGTTGGGATTTATAACTAGAAATTTTAACAATATAAAGTGAATTAAACTATTATATTTTGCTTATGTTAGAAGTCAGCTGGAGTACAATTCTCCCGCCTGGAATCCACATTATAATACTCATGTACAAGCTGTTGAAAGAATACAAAAAAAAATTCTTAAGTTTTCTAAATTTTAAAATGAGTATTCCAGCAATTATGTTGAACTTTAACACTCTGTTAGATGATATGAATATGCTCAAATTGTCAGACTAAAGAATTTACACTGACTTGGTATTTCCATATAAAATACTAAATGATTTATTTGATAGTCCAGTATTGCTTGAACTGATAAGCTTCCGGATACCACAACGTAATACCAGAAGTCAGAATTTATTTCAGTCCAGAAATTCTGGGACTAACTACCGTATGTACTCCTCTTTGCCCAGAGTACTAATATAGGGAAATAATTATACCAAGTCAATGAACATCTTCAATTTAACTTTAAACAAATATAAAATATTGTTACTGAGGCAATTCAATTATGTACAATTCAATAAATAATGTATATTTTTTTATTATTCATGTATAAAAGACCCCAAAAAGGGCGTTAATAAATAAATTAATTAATAATCGATCGTACGCGTTACTTCATATCGATATTTCTTTAAGTTATTACTAAAAATGTCAATGCTGTGAAATTTTGGAAATTGGGGAATTTTTTCTAATATATGTTCTAAATGAGGGCAAATAAAATAAATCAGATTGTCGGGTAAATAGATAAATATGTAGATATGTAAGCTCTGAGAGCTGATAGTTCGGTATAATTTAAAGTGGTTTTTTCCCCGTCATTTTTATAAATTTTAACTGAATTTTTGTGAATTTCATTTGCCCACGTAATCAGACGTGCTCTACTTGTTTTGGGTCTTCTCAAGACTTAACAAATCCTAAGAATAAATCCAAAGTGAAGGCCGGTTTCTATTAAATGCTCGGCAATTGCCGATTTGTCAAAGTGGCCTAGTTTACATGGCATAATAAAACAAAAATATATTACTATAATTATTTTGGCCGTCTAAATCTCAAATCAATCTCCAACTCCTTTGTACAACTTACTTATTGAGAACAGTGCTCAGTTTATTATTTATATACTTGTTATGATGCTCCTTTACAATTTACCAATGTTACAGGTAAAAACCTTCAAGGTGTAAATAAATAAATAAATAAAATTTGGGAGGCGGGTTTGGGTACCCCCGCCCCGCGAACTATCTATAGAATAACCAACACCCCTGCCGTAGGTCACCCAAGTGGTTCGCTACGTTTGGTGAACTCCATGAACGGGGGTGCCCGGGTTCATGGACTTCATGTTTGTCTAGGTCTTGGCGGTGAATGTGTTTGCCCACCTTCACCGCCAAGAGACCTAACCTAGACCTCCCCAACCGAACTCTCTCGATGGATTGAGATGTCCGTCACTCCTGGACACATTGACTCCCAGATTTCTTCAAACCCTTACACCTTTTACTTTTCGAGAAGTTCCTCTTCTTCCTACCCTAAAAAGACTCCCCATACAGCAGCTCTAAAGGTGACCTAGGAACTGAGGGATTTTTTCTTCGGGGCCTCAAACGAGGAGCTAATGTAATAAAATTATGTTTATTTATTATTATTATTTTAATTCTGCTTTTTATGATTATTATTGAAAACAAATTATATCTACAAAATACCTAATGTTTTTTGACGTGATAACGTCTTATAAATCGATGACCACCGGCTGCACTCACGAAAAGACATGACTCATTGTCACGTTCCGCCTTTTTTTTCTATTTATGTTTGTATTGTTTTTTCGTGAAATCGAATAAGATATTTTTAGAAAACTAAATTAGATCTGCTTCAATGAAACATTTAATGATTTTTTGGTAGGGTTTCAGAATAAATTATATTAAGTAGGTTAGTTATGAAACCTTGATAAAATCACAGGGGTCGAATGGCATATTTGGTGTTATTTTTATGGAAAACCGACCTAAACGTTTTCGATTAAATTCTTATTTATTCAAGATTCTTAAGAAAGCAATAAAGGATAATTAAAACCGTAGACATATTTTCTTCATAAACATTTGATTTCTTTAAAAAAAGGATTTTGTTTTTTTTTAACGACGATAGAACAAATTTTCATTAAAAAACCTTTCATTGATAAAGTTATCAATTTATTTCAATTGAATATATCTCAAATATGCCTGACTGTAAAAACACTGATATTCATATAAATTTTCAGTTTAAGTTAATTAATAAATAATAAAGTGAGATTCACCCAATTAATAATTATAAAGTGAGAGTCGCCTGCCATTAATTCGTTCGGGTAGTTTTTTAGATGTATAAAATGATTTTTGGTACCAATCGCGTTGTTTTGTATCATCTAAGTTTATTTACGTTGAGATAAAAAGTTGTTCTACAATTCCAGCGATCTCTAATTTTTCCAGTCGCCGAGTCGCGACAGTGCCTTGTAGGTTTTCTGGCGCTGTTCGTAGACTTAATACATTGTCTTTATACGTTGTTTATTCGCTGTGTGCTGTTTACAGTTTGTTTTTACTTTATTTATATTTTTTTATATGTTTTTACCATGTTTGAACTTTGTTCATACATTGTTTGTACTTTGAATATACTTTGTCGCACTCTGTACTTTGTTTGTAATTATTTTGTACCTTATACTTTTTTTAAACTGTTCTTAGTTTATACTTTCTGTACTTTGTTTGTACTAATTTTTTACTTTGTATTTTTTTAATACTTTTTGTACTTATATTGGTGTTTATTCTTCGTTTACAATATTTAAGTAAATTTATTTGTACATCTAAACCATTGATTCCCAAAGCGGTCCAGGTGTACCCCCAGGGGTCCACGGGAGACTCCACGGGGGTCCACGCGGGCGTGATAAAAAAATGGGGGTCCGCAAGTTGTAAGTGGGGGTCCACGAAAATCTGGTTTCGATAGTAAAGAACAAAAATGTTGGCTTGGCTTTACCTGCCAATGAAGGCAGATAGTGCACTAGTATTTCGGTGAAAAATGGTCTTATGGAGACCCATCCCTTGCCCATATCCCATCCCGCCCCCCGTTCTATATCACTTTCCTACCCCCCCCCCCCCCCCCCCCCCCCTCCCACCGTTATGACAAATCACAACTCCAGCGTTATATTCAATATTCAGTACGAGTTGTGGGAATATGGTAGAAATGTTGCAGCAGGGGGTCCACTGAAACCAGTAAAATTTTGGAAGTCGTCTACGAGAAAAAAAAGTTTGGGAACCTCTGATCTAAACTTAATACTAATTACGACAGCCTCCGTGGTCTCGGGGAAAAGCTCGAGGGGTAAGGCTCTTGACTCGCAATCTGAAGGTCGCAGGATTGAATTCCGATTTGTGTTATTTCACAATTAATCAATTAAAAATAATGTAAAGTATGTTTGCGGCACGTTCCAGAGTGAAAGACACTCTCTGTATCGCACTAATGTAAGACCACCATTCAGAATTGAAAAGTTGCTTAAAATGGATTTAGCCGTGTTTGGTGACCAAATCTGAATAGTGAGGAATTTCCCCACCTTCCTCTTCTTCATCTCCTTCCCTTCCCTACTACCGTCAGCCTCATAACGTAGCCCGATTGGGGATGCCATAGTCTCACTGGTTCCAGACAGGAGCAGCTGGGACTCAGCTGAGCATAACATAAAAAATTTAAAAAAGAAAACCCTAAGGTCGCAAATTCAAATTCCAGCGTGCACAAATATTTTTTTTATTATTAATTTGAGTTATTTCAAGTAAATTATTTTTAAATAATATATAATGAATTTGCGACACATTCCACAATGGAAGATACTATGGTATAAGACCACCATTCGAAATTTAGATTTTGCTTGAAATGGCTTTAGCCATGTTTGGTGACCAGATCTGAATAGCCAATTACTTCCCCACCTTCCTATTTCCTATCTCCTTACCTTCTCCACTACCTTCAGCCTCACTACATACTCCGATTGGGGATGCCTTAGTCTCACTAGCTCCAGACAGGAGCAATGGGGAAGTTTGTGCGCTATTGACATTAGAAATCAAAGCTACCACTAAAACTTTATATATCGATCGATTAATTATTACGATTTTTACATCAAGGCCGATATTTGTAGCGTTATTTCTCACTTCCACTCCTACAGCGTAATAATACGATTAATTTAACGAAAGCAATCATCGATTTTGTTAAGACAAATCTTTTATTTTATTACAGACATTTGCCCATCAATTTCAGCCCCCAATAACACTCCTCGCTAATCTTCCCCTACAAAAACTAGCGACAAGTAGTATCTTAATTTGGCAGCATATTACGCCCAAAGGTCTTCAACCTTCATCAATCAAATCGACGGAAATATCGGCCTGGCCTCAGCCCTGATTACAACCGTCTATCATGTGGAAATATAGCCACTAATGAGTTAATGCTTTGAGACCTTACAGCAGGGTTTCTTAAAGTGGGGTCCATGAACCATAGAGTCTACAGGCCCCAGTTCACTCTGGGAAGCATCTGGTAACATTGCAGAATCATTTTGAAGGTTACTTTAGCCCAGAACACTTCGATTAAGAAACTTGTATGCATATTCAATTAAATCAAATTTTGCCAAAAAGGACGAATTCTATTTCACACCTCTTATTTTCAACTCCTTCCTAAAATAAACCTTTTACTCCATCACTCAAAAAAAAAACTTAAAATGGTTATGTAAACATTTAATGGGACAATGATAAATAACATTTTTTATCTCTCAGCACTCTGTTTTTAATTCATATCTTGTTTTTTCTACAAATTTCATTTTGCAACTATTATTGTTATTTTTAAATAACAATAATATAAATTTTATTATTTAGCTTTTACTTAAGATGAAGCTATACGTAAAATCCCATTTATATTAATCTTTACTTAGAATCAGTTTACAGTATGAACATCAAAAAATATGCTACGGAAAAAATTAAAGCTTCTACTAGCTTATCTATGTATTAGAATTATTAATTTAATACAATACAACAAAAAAAGCGTAAATCCCCAAAAAAAAATGTTTTTGCATCACTTTACTATGAAGTAATATAATAAACATTTTTTTTTTAAATACCCCTTTATGGCTTAGACTACTTTTGAGGTTTTGTATGTTCTAATTTTTTTTCATTCTTATAAAATTATGCACAAATAAATATAAACCACTTTTTCGCTTACTTGCCTCGTGCAAATAAGACGCTCGATTTTAAATTTTGAAGGCATGAGAATCGAAATATTTCTTGCGTTTATATTCCTCTTAACTGTTTGGTAACGACCGATATTTATATGGGATAAGTTTTTAGATTTTCACGGCCAAAAGTATTTTCGTTATTTGTTTTTGGGGTGTTATGCCGTGTTGCGCTACCTCCTTCTTTAGCCATTTAGATGATGGACCCTGTAACGCTGTCCAAAACGTTGGCTAAAGAAGTAGGTAGCGCAACACGGCAGAACACCCCAAAAACAAATAACGAAGATATTTATGTTTGTTACTTTAATTAAATTGTGAAATTATTAGTCTCGATACAGGCAAACCCTAGCGGGGTTAATAATTATAAGCTAAGCCATGTATTTTAATTGTGAAGAAACAATAAATAAATAAAAACAAATTTGTAATTTGTAATCTTACCAATAAAGATTCATTGCTTTTCTTACAATTTTCTTCAACAGGGGGTTCATGGTTATTTTGAAATTCTGGTCTATGGTTGCAAAAGTTTAAGAACCTCTGCTTTAGAGGAAGTATTTAACCTCCTCGTTCCTATGATGATGGCCGTTACACGCCAGACCCGGTACAGTTATTAATTTAATTAAAATAAGAACGTCTCTACCTCTGAGTATACTTCGAGAATGTTAGAGTTGTAATGGGACTTGATTTAGAGGGGTTACATTCTAAAGTTGTTTAAATTAGGTTTGAAGCTTATTATTGAATAGTTTAACCCGGCGTTTGCACAGTCGGGTCAATTTGACCCGCGCTATTTTAAAATTAGCTTATTTCTTTAAAAAAATTGTGCGACGTTGCCATACTTCTCAGTAGCTGGAGCGAACAATCTCTTCTCCTCGTGGGCTATCACTGTTCAGGGGTTTAGTGGCCGCAACGGTAGATAGACGTGGCTAAAAACGAAAAAGGTAAATATGACCCAACCATACACTTCGTATCGTAATTTCGGGATATGAATTAGTCTTGCATATTATCATACAACTGATAACATGTAAGATTAACTCATGGGACTGATGTAATTTTCTTAGTACTAATATAGATCTCATTCAAATGTATGATATTTGTTCACATTTTGAGAAAAAAGATAATGTTTTATTTAAATTTTATAAATTAAAGACAGAGGTTGTCTATTTTGCTAAAATTTTACTATACTTTTTAAAAAATGTCATTTACAGATAGTTTCATATGAAGTTGTTTTATTTTACCCAAAATCTTGCAAACCATATAGTTGTTTTATCAAATTGTTGCAATAAGTTAATAAATTTCTTATAAATATTGAAATCATAGCGAGTTTTTTATTCGGGTCTCCAAGACCCAACCCTACTACCGATGTTACATATTTTGACTGTGCTGACGCCGGGTTAATATGGGTACTAGATTACTAGTATATACTAGCGTTGAAATATTAAACGGGATGTATGTGAACTAACACCCTCGGGGTAATAACTAATACTTCTGTAAACAGTAGACCCCGCGTCCAAAAAGTAAATTTATAATTTTTTTCTTGTTTGATAAATCAAAACCAAAATTTCCTCGGAAATCAGAAGATTTATAAGTAAATTCTTAAATACCTACCTATTTAATTGCAAACCATAACTTTTTTTTCAATTAATGAAAATTCTTCTTTCAAAATTTCTCCAAGCCGTAGTACCATAATATGGATTATTCCGATTTTACGGCTCGTAGAACGAAATTCTGGTGGGATAAAGGGTAGATCCAACCAGTCCACCATCTTAACCTTGAACCGGAACGTAACAAACAAATTTACAGAAAGATGAAATACCAAATTGTCGATTGAAAACGGAACTTCGCTACGGAACTATTAAGGCAACTAAGTTCTTGAATCGGGTCATGAGTCGGGTGAACAGATGACCTCCGTGGTTGAGGGGTAAGGCTCTCGACTAGCAATTCGGAGGACGCGGGTGCAAAATTTGTTTGATAATTTTGTTTTCTTTCACAATTTTATTCATAAAAAAATAATGTGTAGCATATTTGCGGCACGTTCCAGAATGGAAGATATTCTCAGTATTTCCTTGGTGTAAAACCACCATGCAGAATTGAATCTTGCTTGAAATGGCTTTAGCCGTGTTTGGTGACTAGATCTGAATAGGCAGGTAATTTCCCATCTTCCTCTAACCCATCTCTTCCCGTCGCCTCTACCCTCAGCCTCACAACACACCCCAATTGGTGACGCAATAGTCTCTCAATGTCTCGATGCGAAGTAGTTGGGACTCGTGAGGTATTCGCATAAAAAAATAGTAAAAATAAGACATTCTTGATCAAAGTAGTATACAGATAGATGAAATACCAAATTGTTGCGTTAAAACAGGTTTTAGTTAGCAACAAAATTCTAGAGTCATGTTGGGTCATGAGGCGGGTCAACAATGACGAAAGTGTATGAATTTGAATGAAGGGATAGGTTTCAATACAATATTACTCATTGCGTAATTAGTTGGTTTATTAGTTAAAATATTTATATTACTCGATATAAAATTCTAATAAGATTTTCTCTTCGTTTCGTGTGCGCTTCTCCTGAGTTTTATATAAATATAATTGGGTAAATAAAACTGAACAACACTGATTAAGTTTGTTTTCGAGAAAATTTAATTAATATAACAATCTTTGGTTGCGCAAATCAATTCGTTCGCAGGCGGGTGCGGTGTGATTCTAAAACAACAATCACTGGAAAACTACTCAAAGGAAAAGGAAAAGGATAGGTATTGCCAAAACTCACCGAGTTCACTCGACATTTGCCGCTGGTTCTGTGGTCCTTTTAATTCTCCCTTGTCTTTGTAATAGTTCACTTGTACACATATATACGTAAACACGGTTACTTCTGCAGCCGAGGCGGTGAGCCAATAAGTTCGCAAATTAAACTTATGGCGTTTCAATTAAAGTAAGATGCACAAATTTCTCCGAACTCGAAGTGGGTGCGTTTTCAACAAGTCAAATATAAAAAGTGAATGCGGAAATCGAACGTTTTATTTAGTTTTGTCTTGGCGTGGGATGGGTAGGTACTTGGATAAAGGAACTGGGCAGGTACTTGGGTAAAGGAACTGGGCAAAGGGATAAGCAGTTTTTCAGTAGGTACTAAATCAAACAAAAAGAACATTGATTTGCGCAAACACTTAATACAAGGCCGAAATTTATTTAGAAGCCTTGAAACCTTTTGGGTCGATTCCTAACGTAGTAATACAAGTTTTCTTTTTCAAACTGACGTTAAGAATTACTCGATTATATAATAAACATTGCGATCGTAAATATATTCTCGAATACAATCACTACCTTCAGAAGGAACTTATAAAGGGTGTTTTTTTTAAAGGTTTGGTTTTTAAACTGGTAACATTGTTTCTACAGACTGTCAATTTGACAGTTGACAGTTGATTTGTAGTCAGTACTTTTTTCCATTTCACTATGAATAGACTGACGTCAGAACGTGCGCTTGCAAATTGTGCAAATTTATTTTGAAAATCATGGTTCGGTTCGCAAAACTTATCGTGCACTACGTCCATTTTACTGTCAACATAATCATCCATCCGAGCAAGTTATTCGGAAGATCATGGATCGTTTACGCACCACGTACACTCTAATGGATAATACGCATCCACAAAAACGACAAACAGTGCGCACAGAAGAACTTATTGCTCTTGTGGAGAGTAGTGTTGGGGAGAATCCGAATGAGTCGATTCGCCATCGTGCACAGCAATTGCAGCTGTGCCCATCCACTTTGTGGAAGATTCTGCGGAAAGTTCTGGGTCTAGGTCTACACGATTGTGTGATCTCACACCATTAGATTACTTTCTTTAGAGGTATGTGAAGTCACTGGTCTATGCTGATAAACCAGAGACGTTGGACCATTTGGAAGTCAACATTCGCCGTGGTTTTGCCGATATATGGCCCCAGTTGCTCGATAAAGTTGTCGAAAATTGAACTTCAAGATTGCGCTTCATTAGAGCTAGCCGTGGCACTCATATCCCCAAAATCATATTTAAACAAAAATGGCATACAATTATCTATTAAATAAAGCCAATATCATAGACATTAACATTATTGTAATGTGTTTTTTTTTCATTTTGAATTTGTACCTCTAAAAAAAACGCCCGTTACTTGCATAAGTATATCTGACGATCTCTTCACTTAGAGCCACTTTGTAATTATTGTTTCATGCACCTATTTATGCAATGGCTCTATAATTTGTGCATAAATGTATACGCATGAGTATGTATATGCATGTGTATGTGTATGTATGTACTTACTTTTATATGTGTACAATGATTCATAAAAAAAACGAGTGTGCTTTAGACCACACTACTGAAGTAAAACTTCTTTAGGCTTCGTTCACCTCGCCCGATCACACTTTTCGTAACGCTCTCGTCACGCATTCACTAGCTTACTCCCCAAGTCAAGCGTGCGTAAAGAAGTTTTACTTCAATAATAATAATTGATAAGTCGGACATTTCCGAAAAATCTAGATTTGAGTAAAATATGCAGTTAAAAGTGTACCTCCTGTCTGGTGCAATACTCAGATTACTCATACACGCCATCAAATCAATTTTAATTCAGAAAAACTTGTAGTGAACAAAATGTT
Organism: Glyphotaelius pellucidus; assembly: GCA_936435175.1. Classification (NCBI taxonomy): domain Eukaryota; kingdom Metazoa; phylum Arthropoda; class Insecta; order Trichoptera; family Limnephilidae; genus Glyphotaelius; species Glyphotaelius pellucidus. The sequence continues at coordinate 31,551,229 of OW386550.1, forward strand.
TAAGATGTTTTTTGGACAAGGAGAATATTTCAAAATGCACTTCTAATGTACCGGACCGTTATGTCTCCCGGTGTATTTTATTGGAGATGTTTGGTTAATCTGATTAATTTGACGGCCGGCGTAGTCCAGCGGTAAGGCTCTTGACTCGCATTCCGTAGGTCGCGGGATTGAATCCCGGCGAGGAAAATAAATTTTATTTGATTAATTTGTGGTATTTCACAATATATTCACTTAAAATAATATACAGTATATTTGCGGCACGTTCCAAAGTGGAAGATACTCTCAGTATCAGCCTGGTGTAAGACCACCGTTCAGAATTGAAACGTTGCTTGAAATGGCTTTAGCCGTGTTTGGTGACCAGATCTGAATAGCCAGGTACTTCCCACCTTCCTCTTCCCCATCTCCTCCCCCTCCCCACTACCTTCAGCATCACAACATACCCCAATCGGGGATGCCATTGTCTCTATCTAGCTCCAGGCGGTTGGTAACAATTGAAACTCTTCTGCTGTATTCATATAAATGTTTTTTTTTTTAAATCCATTAAGTGATTGAAATTTATGTATATGTATACTTTTATACAGACAATGCGTAATAAATAATAATAAAGTAATAAATATTTCATTGTAGAAGAAGATAACGCTTATAATCTAAATGAAAATATGAAAGAAAACGAGACACAGAAAAATAGAAAAAGACAATGGTCGCAAATGGGACTCGAACCCAGACCTCTCGTCTAACTTGGATGTCAATTTCTTTTTCTATTTTTCTGTGTCTTGTTTTCTTTCATATTTTCATTTAGATTATAAGTGTTATCTTCTTCTACAATGATATATTACGTTGATGGGAATAACCTTCAAAAGTTATAAAAAGAGAGTTTTTCTTATAAAAAATTTAATAAATATTTACTTATATTGATTTTGATCTTGATTGTTTTATTTGCTGACAATATAATTTATTATTATTTAATTTACTTATTGTTTCACGAATAATATTGTGATGAATGGTGTGCTTACCTATAATTGAAATCATCGCTATAACCATAATGAAGATATTAATTAATATAATAATTACGTGGTGTACTTTGTTAGCGAGCCAATAAATAAATTAAACCTGGTAGGCATCTAAAACACAAAAGTTCTGATGAAACAATCTTTTTTAAATCAGTCACACCATGAAATCTTTTTCATGCACAATAAAGCAAAAAAAAACGAATCCTTCGTCATGAATAAGAAAAAATATGTCGATGTATTAATCTTCCTAAAAGAAATCTTTGTTTTTATAGCTCTACAAATCAATTAAGTATAGATATCCTAAATAAAATATAGCCCCATTGATAAAATATGCCCCATGAATAAGCGTAAAATACCGCATTTGTTTCCATCCCTCCTCGCTGGGTGATAAAGGGGATGCTTTATTATTATTGCGCTCCACTCATAAGACATAAATCTCACCGGTCCAGGCGCCGCGGCATCCCTTAAATACTTCAACACTTTGGAGAAAACATAAGATTAGACCTTCGCAGGGGAGAAGTTTGATGAAAATATTCTATTACCCTGCTTGAACATAACATCGCATTTTTTATTCACATATTTAGCATGAAATAACGTTTTTGATTCAATGTTCAAAAACTGTATCTTTGCGGGTAAGATCGCTCTGTATATATAACCATTTTGCCGTTCCTGAGCAAGGGTAGTAAAAGCGGTTGTGTTACATATAAATTATGCAACCATGAAGAGGTACCTACATTCATAGGCAGTAAATTGTCTTTGTGTTTTTACGCACTGGTAAAGTAACAGGAAGAGGAAAACGTTATTCCTTGCCTAAAACACAGACCGATTTGAGCTCTCGGCAGTGTCTTTGTCGACATATCAATCGTACGAGACGTAATCTTTTATAACACAACACACACAATCTGAGGTAAGCAGTTCTCATTGTTTCTTTTTGTTTCTGCTGAAATAGGCAGGATGGCGCCCCAACATTTCAATTTCAACAATCAATCACATAAGTTGCCCTTAACAATTGTTCTTCAATAAACTACTAAAATACAAAACTGCAAATTCAACTGTTCCGAAATTCCTGCACTCATAAATTAACGCGTAATAAAATAACATCCTGACATAATACACTATTCTTCTGCAGCGTCCTTAAGCAAAACTGTATTGATCTTTTCTCGATACAACGGTTTTAGCCTCACAGGAGGCCCTGAGAAGAAAAAATTCTCTCAATTCCTTTCTTCCTATGTTTGGGGATACTGTGTGGAGGTTTTTGTCTCTTCCTTGCACTGTTCCAAATCATTGCCTAGGTAGGCTATTGAGGTCGGCTTTTCTCAGGCTATATCGTCTTCGGTTCAGGGTAACTCTTTCATCCAGGCCATTTCTCTGCAATATTTTGGAGCAATGAGTCATCCAGGAATTCTTTGATCTTTCTCTGGATGACTGTCGATGAAGCTCTGTACACATTGCCTGCTTTACTGTGTGGTCTGGTGGTTTCCGTCTTATGTGTTCATACCATCTCAGTTGTCGTTGCTACAGCTTAGTATTTATGTCGGTGACACCCAGGCTACCGTGAATGTGTGAACTTTTAATTCTATCTTTAAGTGATACTCCTGCCAACCATCAAAAGCATTCGCATTTCTGTTGTTTCGAGTTGCCTGGAGTAGGAGTTGTACATTGTCCAGCATTGAAAGCCATACATTATCACGGGTCTAACAATATTCTGGTATATAAATAATTAATAATTTAAATAATTTAATTTTTAAAAGAAAGACAAATATTCTCGGGTTACGAATAACCCAACAATGTTTGAAAATCTCCTACTACCACCACAGTAAGCCTAAAATATTTCTTGAGTCGTGAAGAAGGACTTAGCCAGTCGAGGAATCGAACACGCGACGCCCGGATGGGATCCAACGCGATGCCCACTCAACCACTAACCGGTTCTTCCTTTAAGTTTTATAGACATTTTCGGGTCACACAAGATTCCTGTTACGGACCTAAATTTCTTCCATCCCACACCTTTTCTATGGTCGACATCAGCTGCACATCCTAGGCTAGCCATAGTATACGTAAAATTCCTCTGAACGTTAAATAAATTAAATTGATTAAAAAACTCTATCTTGGCAGACACTCTTTGCTTTATAACACTGTTCCATTCTCTCATGTAAATTTTTCTTTTAAGCCGGTTCGTAGCATGAAATTTGTTTCATTTGATCTTGCGTTATATTCCTTTCTTCCTCCTTATATTAATAGCGCTCCATTCCTCGTTAATCCGCTATTCACGTCCAAAGCATCTAAATTTTTTAATCATTCAATCCTACCATGTCTTCCTCGGAATCCTTCGGTTTCTCTTTAAATATTATCTTCTCTTATCACAATCAGCCATGCCGATTTAAATTAATACTTATTCAAAAACCAACACGTTTGGTAGTTGCTAATTTAGAATATTTGACCTTTGAGTCCAGAGCTAAGGATTTACTTGTTTGAAATAAAATAATAATTTTACCTAGTAGATATTTCGGGAATAAAGGCACAGGTTTTATATTTAACCGGTGTAGGACGCAAGGACACGTGTCACGAAGAAATACGTAAAAGATGTGAGAGAGAAAAATCTAAAAGTTTCCCAATAACCTTCACATGGTATTAACGCAAGCAATTTGCACTGAGGCTTTTCTAAGTAAATCAACGAATAAAAACTACCATTTAATAATAATATGTGTTTACCGTCTCTTACCTTGATGTGTGTGAAGGTATTTTTTTACATATTATTGAAGCTATTTACATTATTTTTAATCCATCATTCGCATTTCAGACTGAATCTGAATTATTTGCAATTGGAGAAAAATTAAAACTGAGTTGATTATAGTCATTTTGTACAAAAATAGGCGAAAAGAATCAGAAATAAAAGCAAGGAATTTGTAAAAATTGTAGGTAATAATTAGAGGTGACGATCTAAAGGCTTCTAATATATTTGTTTAAATTATGTTGAAAAGCACACCTAACTAGATGGTAATTATTTGCAGTATTTCTAAATGTTTTCGCAACAACTTAATAGTTTAGAGCAGTCGCCGCAAATGGAAGGTCTCGTAAAATCCCGTTTGTTACGATCATGTATTACTGTCTCTCTTACGCGCATGAGTTTTAAAATGATGTTTGTTAAATTAAAAATATCATTGAGAACAGATTTTTTGTCATATTAATTGGTTGACTTAATATTTTTGTCGGCGGATTTTTTAAAATACTCTTCTTGCAGTTAAAATATGTTTAAACACTTTCACGAGCCACATAAAGTAAATTAATACATTATTCAATCATTAATTGTTTTTGATTTTCAAATCCAATTTTGTTCGAGAATTATTTTCTTCCTGGATAAAAAATCTGAGCAAAAGATAAAAATCCGACCTTCCCTTAAAATGGGTTAGAAGTTAACCTGGTTTGATACCCGGAACATCTGTGCTCCCTAATTGAGTTATTTTTCAAATAAACCACACGCCTTCCTAGATTTTTCATCCAAGCTTTTTCTATAAAGTTAGCACGATACAGATTTAAACCTACCTCTACAACCTACAGCACAGCGGTAAATAAAGTCATAAAGATTGTACTTCCTCTCAAATAATAGTATTTGGATGATTTGTAACGCTTTTTAATATTTCTATTTTTGAAACTAATAATTCATGGTGGAATTCCATTATAATATATTATAATAAAAACAAATATAAAACTTTTTTCCACTTTAAGTTTAATGACCGTAACCGGTTTCAGCTCGCTAGAGCCATCTTCAGACTGGTACAAAATATTCTTAATCTACGGTTTATATACATAACATTTGAGGGAGGGGAAGCGGGGTGGTCTTAAGGGTTTTAATCAATTATACTAATTACATTTGTTACTAAGTAGTTTTAGACTGTTGAATTTCTAAATATTTTGGTTATTCCAGTGGGCTAATTACCTCGGGTTTGTAGCTCACTTCAATATTGTTTAGGAAAAACCTTACAAGTGGTATGAATTATTAAAGACCTAATTTTATTGTCAAATCGTTATTACATTTATGATGCATGGGATTTTTTAATAGCTTTTTGAAGGGATTCCCTTGAAGGGATTCCCTTGAAGGGATTTAATAGATTTTGGAAGGGATCCCTTCAAAAAGCTATTAAAAAATCCCATGCATCATAAATGTAATAACGATTTGACAATAAAATTAGGTCTTTAATAATTCATACCACTTGTAAGGTTTTTCCTAAACAATATTGAAGTGAGCTACAAACCCGAGGTAATTAGCCCACTGGAATAACCAAAATATTTAGAAATTCAACAGTCTAAAACTACTTAGTAACAAATGTAATTAGTATAATTGATTAAAACCCTTAAGACCACCCCGCTTCCCCTCCCTCAAATGTTATGTATATAAACCGTAGATTAAGAATATTTTGTACCAGTCTGAAGATGGCTCTAGCGAGCTGAAACCGGTTACGGTCATTAAACTTAAAGTGGAAAAAAGTTTTATATTTGTTTTTATTATAATATATTTGTAACGCTGTTTTTGTAAAAAAATGAACTCTAGGGCGCTGAACAAATTTAAAATATTTATCTCCAATCTTTTTTCTAACTATAGATCAAACATTATAACAACTTATCACTAAAATATTGTATCCACCGGTTCGTCGATCACTAATACAAAACCATATTTACAATATATTTAACCAATGAACACGATGCTGCATAAAAATGTGCATGTATTTTGTTAGGTATTTTGTTAGGTATTTTGTTAGGTATGTTTTTAGGTTTTCACGGCCAAAAAGTGTTTTTGTTATTATTTTTGGGGTGTTATGCCGTGTTTCGCTACCTCCTTCTTTAGCCAACGTTTCGGACAGCGTTACAGTGTCCATCATCAGGGCAGATGAGCTCATGATGGACACTGTAACGCTGTCCGAAACGTTGGCTAAAGAAGGAGGTAGCGAAACACGGCATAACACCCCAAAAATAATAACAACAAATGTATTTTGTTATTTATACCCTAATCAGACAGAAAATATACAGAATCATGCTTACCGAGAAGTCACTTGAGATTAACACTGTTTATTGTTTATTTATTTATTTATTTATAAATAAACGCCCTTTTTCGGGGCTTTTACATATATAGCATAGAAAAAACATTTTATTGTACATAACTGAACTGCCTCAATAACAATATTTTATATTTATTCAAAGATAAATTGAAGATGTCCACTGACTTGGTATAATTGTTTCCCTCCATTAGTATTCTGGGCAAAGAGGAATACATATGGTAGTTAGTCCCAGAATTTCTGCACTGAAATAAATCCTGACTTCTAGTATTACGAAGTGGAATTCGGAAGCTTATCAATTCAAGTAATACTGGACTATCAACTAAATCATTTAGAATTTTATATAAAAATACCAAGTCAGTGAAAATTCTTCTGTCTGACAATTTAAGCATATTCATATCGTTTAAAATTGTGTTGTAGTTTAACATATTTGCTGGAATACCCATTTTAAAATTTAGAAAACGTAAGAATTTGTTTTGTATTCTTTCAACAGCTTGTACGTGCATATTATAATGAGGATTCCAGACAGGAGAATTGTACTCAAGTTGGCTTCTAACATAAGCAAAATATAACATTTTAATACACTTTATATTATTAAAGTTTCTAGTTAGCCTAGTTATAAACCCCAACATTTTTTAGCCCTATTTAGAAAAATTAAGATACGGTTTGCACGCTGAGAACATAATTGGAACATATGTTATTGGAAATGCCATTATTTTAACCTGGAATATAATTTATAATAATACATAATATATGTTCTTTAATTAACGTGTTTGGGAAAGCAAAAGAAAAAATTTATGATGAGCGGTACAAAAGTAGAAGCGTTTAATTGAAATATTAGTCTTCGTTTATGTGATTCGTTCTTCAATAAGAAACAGATTGATGTGTGAGACTTTGAAGAATTTTAATCCTTTACGAAACGTGTGAATAAGACGTACAGAATGATATTCTCAGAAAGGTGTCTTTAATTTAAGGGTATGAAAGCCTAACATAACTTTGAGGCTAAGCCTAAGCGTAACTTTGAGGTTGAATATAAATTATCTTTAGATTATTTCAGCTTTGCTCGAACTTTCGGGTCAATTTTAAAAAAAATGTTTTCCATTCTAAAGCCTATAAAACAATACATCAAGCAATTCGGCATACAACATTGTTAATTTAAAGCTACGTAGCTCGTGAAGGAAATAGCATTACATATTTGAAGACAGTAGACGTTACCTGGAAATTTCACATAGAAAAAAAGGACACCTCTAATATAACGTGAAAAAACAGGCGAACGGGCTGTGCGAGGGGAGATCGGGTCTGCAAAATACGGAGGTCATCAAAATAGCTCATGATAAGGAGGCCAGAAGGTGGCCTTATGAAGTAATGGGTCCATTGGATTGTTCCAACTAGCAAAAGGGACGATGTTTTTACATCACAGCATTTATGCGTCGTTTTGACAGCGGACTTCATACCAAATATTTTTATTATTTTACTTGTTAAATGTTCGACTTGATCATTTTGTATTACGACGAAACAACTCGTATTGGTAATTATCTGTTTATTTGTTAGGGATTTGCTTCTTACAATACTTCAACATATAAATTAACATAATTTAATATCGATAGTTTAGGATATATAGAGTAAGAAATACAAGTACATTAAAAACATGTAAGTAGAAATTAATATTGATTGAAGAGATATAAAAGTGGAGCCTTCAAGATCCTACTTTCTCAAATAGACCCGCAATGTGTGTCTATTTTTAACTTCATAAATATAAGGTTATGAAGACCCAGAGATTTTTTAAGCTTTGGCCGTCTTTTTTTATATATTTCTACATTAGCTCCACTAGAAGGCCCAAAGGAAAATAATTTCCTTTAGGGATTGTGCAATGTTTGGGGATGCTGTATAGAGGATCTTTTAGAGGAAAGATGGGAGATGAAGTTCTGAGAAGGAAAAAGGTATGAGGATAGGAATCTTATGGGCAATGCGTGTTGACGGACATATGAATCCATCCCTCCCACTGCGATGCAATAGATCGAGAGAGTCAGGATGAAGAGGTGAAAAGGTCTCACTCAACCAATCTCTCCCGATCCGGCTTGCCACGCAGTAAATGGGCAGACCATCAGCCGCCAAGACCGGGAAAGACCGCACCCCATGAACCCGGGTACCCCTCCTAATTCACTAAATGTAGCTAACCATTTGGGTGTCTTGTGTCAGAAGTGTTGGTTACATAATAAACGGTTCCCAGGACGGCGGTACCCATGCTCGCCCCACAAATTGATGTTAAATGTTTCGGATTTTTTACGTGGGTTCATTTTTATTAGATAGCCTCTGATGTTTTTGTCAATTTCAAAAGGCTATCAGAACTATGTAACTAGATACTACTTTGTTACATAAGTTAGTTTATAAAGTTAGACTCCCTCGACTAGACGTGGAAGCTAAAATGATTAATCATTAATTCAATTCAATCGAAACCTGATTTCGCTACCTTCTTGTTTAATCAATTTACCTTTATGTACCTCACCCAGGTAATTGTTTTCTAAACTCTAAAAGCAGAATGTTAGTAGGGAATGTTTATATTTGAAATTCAGAATAACTTTTTTTGTATAAAGTACCAGCGAATACCCGGCATGAGATGCAATGCCACACAAAGAAAGAAAGTGTTATGTTGTAATTCTGTTAATTGAAGTTTTCCATCTGGTATTTTTTTATGTGTATACCGCACAAAAGTCCCAACTGCTCCCTTCTGTAGCCAGCGAGACCATGGCATCTCCATGTATGTTGAGGCTGAAAGTAGTGGGGAGGGGAAGGAGATAGGGCAGAGGAAAGTGGGGAAGTATCTGGCTATTCAGATCTGGTCACCAAACACGGCTAAAGCCATTTCAAGCAACGTTTTAATTCTGAATGGTGGTCTTACATCAGGGCGATACTGAGAGTATCCACCATTCTGGAACGTGCTGCAAATATACTATTTATTTTAAATGATTTAATTGTGAAAAATCACAAATTAATCAAATAAAATTTATTTGCCACGCCTGGATTCGATCCTGTGACCTTTGGAATGCGAGTCAAGAGCCTTACTGCTGGACTACGCCGGCCGTCTGAATATACGAATAAATCAGGTTTTCTGATGCGAGAGCATTGATTTTCCAAATTTACCCCCTGGCTATCCCCTACCGCTACTACGTATCCTCTGCAAACCCTTCTTTTGCCCCTTCCTCGTTCTCCGCCCCTCTGTTATCGCCCACCCCCTCTTTTCTCATGCTTTCCCTTTCGCGCCCCTTCCTCTACCGCATCCCCTTCCTCTCCCATCACTTCCATCGGGTGCGTATACGAATAATTCAGATTTTGTTGTGCGTGAGCATGGATTTTCCAAATTTACTCTCGACTATCAAATACCGCTACTATGTCTCCTTTGCAAACCCTCCTTCTGCCCTTCCCTTGTTCCCCACCCCTCTGTTACCCCACCCTACATGTCCTTTCTCATTCTTTCCCTTTCGCGCCCCTTCCTCTACCACATCCCCTTCCACTCCCGCGAACCCCCATCATTCTCACCCTGCCGCTAAACTATATGAAATACACACATTTTTACAACCCATTTTTTATACAACTTTCATAACGCCAGAGCTCACCATTACATATAGAAATCTTCATGGGAATATTATCAACAAATCACCAAAGTTTCATCGCAATCGGATGAATGGTATAGGAACGCAAACGGAACAAACAAAGAAACATTAATTTTTAAATTTTTTTTTTTACATGAGCTCCACACAGGAGGCCCTGAGGAAAATAATTTCCCTCAGGGCCTTTGTCATCCTTGGGGATGCTGTGTGGAGAGTTTTTTTTAGGAAAAGGGGGAAAGGAGAGTTCTGGGAAGGAAAAGGGTTTAAGGGGTGGGTAGGAATCAGGGGTTCAGTGAGTCCTGGTCATCCGCCTCCAAGACCTAGACAAACCTCACCCCATGAACCCGAGCACCCCCGCTAAATCACCAAACGTAGCGAACCACTTGAGGTGACCTGTTGATTATCCAATAAAGGCAGAGGTGTTGGTTATCCAATAAAGGTTCTCGGGGCGGGGGTACCCATTCCCCCTCCCAAATTGAATAAATAGGACTGGGCAAATGATTTTGAACGTGATGTCATAAAAACAGTTCAATATTCGTGTTTATTTATGCGGTGACTGAATAAAAAAAAATAGCAAATTATTACTTCAAAGACTTTCATCAAACAAGGTAAAATTTCAATACGATGGGTTATGCAATGCACGAAATGCACACACCATAAAACCATGATCTGTAAACCTGAAAATGCCTGAACATTATTCCGAGATGTGTTCTGCGGATAAAATGAATTAATTTTGCAAATAAAATCACCTGAATCAATATTTCTTAGTACCTTCTTATTTCCTTAAATTTATTTCACCTTTTAATAATATTCTATTTAGATATTATGCTTTAAGATTTTCAATGCCACCAGTATTGTCATGTTTTTGGGATTTTATGCCTTGTTGCGCTTCCTCCTCCTTTAGTTAACGTTTTGGAAAGCAAGTCAGTGATTTCCTGACAAAACGGCAAATGCTGAACATAATTAATAGATTCCCGATTACTAATATAATTGATTCCGGCCATTATTTTGTATTTGTTTCTGAGGATTTTGATAACGCATATGGCACGCCTAATTTTGATAACGCATACGGCACGCCTAATTACGGAGGATATTGAAATCCGTTGGAATCGAAACACCACATTCATTGTAATACTAAGCTTAATAATTTTTTAAATTCGATACTTGTCGTCTACACCAAAATTAAACGCTGAAAACCACATTTATTTAAATAATTATTTTACTGAAATTCAGGCCTTAGGAGGATTAATATGCGCTATACCTTCTCCTTTTATACATAAACACACATCTGTCTTGATGATGGACAATAAAAGAGCAATAAGGTATAATAAGGTACGTATGTGTGTGTAAATATATGTACAGATGTGTGCACCTTATGCTTGCATGCACACAAACTAAAAAAAAGAAAGATGATCTTAAGCTCACCTAAAAGAATAATACCATCGCATAAACCATTACAAATAGAAGAAACAGACCTACATATTCTAGATAGCGAAAAATACCTGGGCTTATATATTGATAAACATCTAACATTTAAACAACACGTAGAAAAACTAAAAACAAAAATCATCCCATTAATTGGTGTATTTGGTAGAATTGCTCATCTTCTACCAACAGAGGTAAAGAGGGGCTTATACTTTAGCTTAATCCAGTCCCACCTAAATTATTTAATAGAAATATGGGGAAACACATACATTACGTACTTAAACGACTTACAAATAATACAGAACAAAGTTATTAAGAAACTCTTCAACTATAACCCAGACACTCCCACAAAAAAACTATACCAGGAAATGAACCTTTTGAAAATAAGAACATTGTACGAATATAACATATGTCTTTTAATCTACAAAATACAAAATGGACTTATACACACAAACACAACATTTATAAAAACATCACAAGTACACGAACATTATACAAGACAACACAATAAATTGTACACAAATACAGTCAAGACTGAAAGTGGCAAGAGAAGTATTGGCCACGAGGGAGTTCACATTTATAATCTCCTTCCAGATAATCTAAAAACGGAAGAGAATATAAAAACCTTTAAAAAAAAACTATTTAAACTTAAGATTTTGGAACAAAATTAAAAACTACTACATAATATGCTCTGTATTTAAGTTAAGAAAGCGAAATATTATATTTCTTTTAACTTAATAAATAAAATAAAAAAAAAGAAAAGTTATTTCTATTTCATAATCTAATGTTAATTTACTTCTTTTCTCCTTTCTATTTTCTACTTTTTACTATAATTTTTCCAATCTTTAGCATCATTTATACTTGTTCCATATGTTTACACTAGGCTTCAAAATTTCATGCAAAGTAACTATACTACATTGGTCACCATGAGACAGGCAGCCGCCTAGTATAGTGATTTAATATATCTTCTTTATGTAACTGTCACAATTATGTAACATGTCTTGTATAAATAAATAAATAAAAAATAACCCAAAAATTATTAAACATTATATTTTCTCTCTAATTCGCAGCAACATCAACATCCATTTATTTTTTAAGTGAAAATATTTTCAGCACCGTTGTGATTTGAAACTCGATGAAACGCAAACGAGTGACACTAAAAAGAGACAAACACATACATCTATTGGATTTAGATCTGCGAGAGAAACTTAACTTTATACAGTACCTACGAAGCGTCGCGCTCTGTCAAGTTGCGCCGCGCGCATTGGATGCTTTGATTATGACCTCACTTTTCAACGCTCCTACTGGTTGAGTTTGTGGGCGAAGTGTTCCAGTCTACGCGAAATTTACCGCGTGTGAATTGCACTTGATTTTTTTTTTAATTCGTCTCAATCATTCAACATAATAGCAACATTTTCTCCGTCTGTAAACTACTTTGGAAACCCTTAAATTCTGGTATATTATATGAATCAATATAAATAAGCTACCCATCGCATTAATATTACTTAGGACGGATTCTTATATAAATTCTGAGTAAACTCCCACGAGCTCCGCCTACATTATCTTTATTTCGCTTCCCGTACATTTTACCTTCTATTCCAGGCTCTGTATTTTATTTTTATTTTTCTACCCTTGTGACTTACCTTATATCTTAGTACTTTAAATCATACCTTACCTAAAAGAAATACAATACATTTTTCATATGAATTTTCCGATGTTTTGTGATTTATACAAACAACTTTTGTATTTACATGCTTTAATTTTATCTGAACATGTAACGACATCTTAACCGTCGTAGAAAAGTAAAGTTCCACGCTAAAAACTAACATATATTGTAATTTGAATTGAAATCAAAAATGGTAAACATGTACCATTTGTTGTATCAGTATTTGAAGAAAATTCAAAGTACAATCACAAAGACGTACCAATTACGTAAATACCTTTGAATTGTACCTTTATCTGAAATTTCTGTTTCAAATTTTCGATTGGGTTTCGCTAATACTATCTTCATTAATTAAATTTTCTGGCTATTCAGATCTGGTTATCAAACACGGCTAAATCAAATTCAATGTTTCATTTCTCAAAGGTGGTTGGATACGCGCCATCTATGGTGGTTGTATTATATTGAATTTACATATGTGACATTGAAATTCAGTGTATTCATGCATTTTCTTACCTCTGTGAAGCAGGCAATTACTTCCGACGTGAGTGTTAGTGAAAGCCAAGAGATGTCAGTCCTAGTCAAATCATAATCAAATAATTCACCCATAATTAAATTATTGTTGTACCTAAGATTTCGGCACGTATAATTATTAATTTGCAAATCTATATTTTCATTGTTTGAACTTCCTTCCTGTGATAAACACATGTTGAGATTGTGCACTTACCGCCTTGGCAAAAAATCAATATTTTGAATGAAAACTAGTGTCGTTTTGTGCTGGACTTCGTGCAAGAGCTTCATTCTCCGGCTGAGTATTGTTTTGTTTTCACTTAGGATTTTGTAATTGCTGTGTAGACTGTTTTGTGTCACATGGGGAAGAGTTCAACTTTCCTTAATTTACATAGGATAGTATTCCCTTGTGTCTGGGGCTATTTACACGCCCCTACAGTGGCCTTATACCGGGGCGATACTAAGGTTATCTTTCACTCTGGTACGTTCCGCAAGTGTACTACATATTATTGTTAATAAATTAATTGTGACATTACGCAAATTAATCAGATATGATTTATTTGCACACACCGGGATTTGAACCAGCAACCTTCAGATTACTAATCAAGAGCTTTAACCCTAGACCACGGAGGCTGTCAACGTCGTAACTGTAAAAACAGAAAATCCAATCGATCTTGTTTGGCCAAATGGTTTCGATTTTCAGCCTGCCTAAATAAACACCAAGAATGCACGCGCATCTCTTGGAAAAGAATTACCTTTTAGAAGTGGTTTGGCAAATTTAAAAATTGCGAGTTCATTAAAAAATTTATTAAACATAAAACTCAGTTTACAGATTCCTGTCATGTAATTAACCAGTAATTAAGAGATAATTAGAGAATTTTCCAGGAAACAGATGAATTCAATTTCCCTATACCCGGGATAATAATAATATCCTCTAATTACCGGTTCTTGTAAATTAAGCCATTATCGATTTATAGGACGGTGAGCATTTGTGCGGTGAGCATTATAATTTTAAAAGAATTAACTAAAAAAATTCTTGGTTTGCCTACGAACAAATACATTTTTTCATGGCATGGCATGGCATTGACAACCCTTAGCAACGAAAACCCACGAACGGGAAGTTCTGCATCGTGCAATTTGTTCTACAAATTCTAAATCCAGCGTTACGTAAACTCCCTATTCCATTAGTAAGCGACTAGCAGTTAAAAACCCGCTCCACAGGTTTTTGCTTCTGGGCCCTGCGGGCGGTTTTTGGTTCGGTTTCGCCCAGTTAGTGTTTGTGACCACTTTATAAATCCAATGGGAACTGGTTCCAAAAATAGCCTGTTCATCGGATCCACTGTCATCCAGTGATAGTCACCGGAACAAAGTAACCGAGATAGGCAATGACGTCACATGTAATATGTAGCCGCTTGACACAACTGAGTATTACCGTAATTTTTTCCATATTCGGAGGTATACTGCTAGTTTACTAAATCGTAGTACTTATACTTGCTTGGGGCACGTCCACACCAACTTGCTGGCGGAAGTGGCGACATCTTGTGACCAATTATTTAATTTAAAACCGAATTACAACGATAGCTTCGATTGAAATTTCACGTACACAGATGTTATTTTTGTCGCAGAGCGTAAGGCGTGGCGTCAGACATGCAATCGAAGTTGGGTTCTGAAATTCAACCACGCAGACGGAAGGCTATTAATACTGTTTGATGATGATGGAGCCATGAACTTTTCATTAACTTATAAAAAATAAATAGTTATGTACCTACGTAATATTTTAATTATAAAATAGGTTTTACATTAGGTTTTCACACAACGAAAGATTAACACAACTCTTCTACAGAGGCGTTTGCTTGTAGTTGGAAGATGTTAAGAGGTTTGAGAGAAGGTTCACATCGTTTTAAAAACCGTACGCGCGCTGTCTTATCGTTAGTTTTGTGAAAAAAGAAAATCCGAAAAGCGAAACTAGGTTGTAATGTGCAAACATTATTTTAATACATAATTAAAAGATTTCTTTGTTTTATAAACATTAAAAGTGGTTCAAACATTGAAATCTTTTAATTTTGAATTGAAATGGTGCCATAAAATAAATTTGCTGTGTTTGAAGAATTTATTTTAATATATAAAAAATTAATGCTTCTTTGTTTGCCTCTTATGCGTTCCTAAAAGATTAAACCGATTGCAATGAAACTTTGGAGATTTGTTGTACGCATACCCGTGAAGGTTTCTTTATATGTGAGTTCTACCGTTACGAAATCCGATTTATCCGATTTATCCGATTTATCCGATTTATCCGATTTATCCGATTGCGATGAAACTTTTGTGAGTTGTTGTGTGCACGCTCGCAATGATTATTATATATACGGGTGAGCTAAAATAGTGAGTATAAAATTTGCATGAAAAATTTACAATAGGTAGCGCGCGAGTTGTTTGAAAAATGTATGTACCTTGTATAGATTAGCGACTGCGAGGGAAGAAAGGAATGAGAGTGGAAAACAGGAGAGAGGGAGGGAAAATTGGGAGACGGGGAGGGGAAACCGGGAAAGTGGTAGGGGAGCGAAGTAGAGTGGGGTTCAGGGAAAGTGGAAGACGGGGAAGGTGGAGGAAAAGGGGACATGAAAGGGGAACGGGGACGGGAACGGGGACGCAAGGGAAAAGACGCAAAGGGAAAAAAAAATCTTCCAATACATTGGAGACACGAGAATTTTTGGTGAAAAATTAAATAAATTTTGAATATAATTTTTTAATATAGATTACAGTTGATTAAAATCTTTCCCGAATTTTAAATGGATCTGAGAAATTACGCATCTTCGCAAATACAGATTTAATACAGGTATCAGAGATTCAATTACAGAATTTTCTGGAGCACATCGGGAAATGGGAAATAAATTTCAAATATCATTTCCTTCGAGAAAGAATATGATTATTGAATTTTCTCGTAATAAACTTGGGCGGATCTGTAATGACATTAAATATTAAGTATTTCTCTTTAATTGATTTACTTTTCAGCTCCAATCTCATGATATAAACAATTTTCCTAACTCAATTGCCTACGCATGGGCTTATTTTTTATAATACAAGAATGGCTGGTAAACACTACCCATTCTCATGTAGTGAATTTCAACCATGCGCAAAGACCGTAATCAAATTTAGGATGTCTCACACCTGGTCACTAGCTTTAAAGCAGTGGCGGGCAACCCGCGTCCCGCTAGCCCGTTTTCGTTTTCGCGTGTGGCTAAATAAAATATCCAAAAACTGGCAGTAGAAAATATCATCGGTTTCTGTTCTGTTTTTTGTAAGGGTTTAACAGAAAACTTTAGTCTTTCATCTTCATTCATCCACGTAGTAAGTTTATTCTTATAAGTTCTTACAAAGACAGAATTTCGTGGTTCGACCTTAATTGTAAAAAAAATGTATCTCTTCGCAAAGGTTCCCGTTTATTTAAATACCAAAAATTTTCTCTTTCTTTTTCTGGCTCGCCCGCGCTATTACTGATATTTTTCTTGGTTTCGATTTATAAGTTTTATAATGCTTCCAAATGATGTTTCTGAAAACATAAACGTAACGGTTTTCTTATTTGATTGCTGGGTTTCCGATTTTCATAATTATTTTTCGTATATTTTTCAATATCTGTATTACTTTTTTTTTATTGTTTGAAACATTTACGGAGTGTTAACCAATATTAAAGTTATAAAATTACCATTGTGATGTACATAGGTATGAAAACTCCAAATACAAATGTTCACAGCAATGTTTAGTTGTTAGAAAAAAATGAAACATAAAACATAGTAGTGTCAAATATAAAACATAACCTGCAGAGAAAGAAAAGAAAGATAATAAAAATAAAAAGATAATTACAAAATACCAAAGGGTTACGCGACAATCTATACCTATATATAGACCCCACTGAGAGACAGCCTGTGTTCTCTTCGTCTCGCAAACTCTGGTCCGCCATCAATAGGATAAGGTGCTCCCATAGCCGTTGTGCCCATATGATGTATAGATGGGGCCTTAAAGAGTCGGAGATGTGTGAATGCGGTGATGTGCAGACCACCGAACATGATTGATCAAAAACAAAATCATATTTTTTATCCAAAATGTATTAGTTGAAAAGCCACGATACCAAGACACTGCGTAATTTTATAAAGGAGTCTCTAAACCTTTTAAAGCCTAGAGTAATCTTTTCTCCTTTTGGAAGGCGTGTAGTCCAAGAAATTAAAAGTTCTTTATCTGAAAATACTCGGGACCTTCGTAACTACGTAAATGAAAAGAAATTGCCTAAAAGACCTACCACCATTTACATAAATTCAAATCGTTGTGTGCTTCAAATTGCTTTATCCATGTTCGATGACCAGATCTAACATGAAAGGTACTTCCCATCGTGCCCATTTCCTGTCTTCTTACTCTCCCCACTTCGGCCTCCTGCGCTTGCCATATTTCTATATTCTAGGAGACAAGTCGGGTCCCTTGTGCAATTCCTGATCAATGTTTTTGTTTGATTTAAAACGTTTTTCTTAAATTAAATGTGTAATCAAAAAAATACGTGAGTAAAGTGCGATTGTCGCAACTGACCGGAACCAGTGGGACTATGGCAACTCCAACGTAAGGCATTTGAAAGAGAATTAGATTGGAAGGAGGAAGGTTTTCAAGTTTCTGGCTGTTAAGATCTGGTCGTGGTAAAAGTTTGCCAAAATCATTGCAAGCAACGTTTCGACTTTCAATGGTGGTCTTTCGCTAGGGCGATAATGAGAGTCGACATCACAAGGAAAATAATTTCAGTTATCTTTGGGAATGCTGTGTGGATGGTCTATTAAAGAAAATAAAGAAGAAAAATTTACGTTAAGGAAAAATGAAAAAAAGTTTTGAGAAGTAGGTAGGAATCAGAAGAAGGCGTCTAGGAGTGCTGGACGTATGAATCCTTTCTTGAGTCCTGCTGGAAAGGTCAAAGGGTCTCCCTCAAGCGGCCTCTTCAGCTCCATCCCGCCACGCAGTCGGTAGGCAGACGTAGCCAAGACCTGTACAAACCTCACTCCATTAAGTCGCCGTATATACCCGCTCAAAATGAAGAAGATGGAGAGATATGTAGTTATAAATGTTGGAGAGAGTGCGTTAATATTTAAAACGATAAAATTGAAGCAAAAATTGTGAAAATGTTTAATGAAACACGACTCGTTTAAAATAGAGCAAAAATCTCTTAAGGAACATCTAAAGTAGCAAGAAACACTGAGAATTTTTTCATACATTTAATTTCTAAAATAAGTTAAATGAACGTGTTTATAATAATTTCGAAGCACTCTTTGCGATTTTTTCATATAATTTGCGTTTCGGCGTGGGGCCCGTCTAGATATTATCTTCAAAAATAACATATATTTTTAAGAGCTTAAAAACTTCAAATGTTTAAGGGAGATATTCGGGTAGCGGCTGCTAAACCCGGGCACCCCAATCACCAAATGTAGCGAAATACTTGTGACAACCTATGACAGAGGTGTTGGCTATCCAATGAATGGTTTCCGGTGCCTTCAAATACTCAAAATTTAATAGTTGTTCTGCTTTCGAGCCATAGTTTGAAGACTGCTGGTTTAAATGTCATTAACGATTAAGAACGGCTGGTTTACCTCGACTGAGTACCTACTTAGTTTGACTTTGTCTATGGTCATATATAATCTATGTCAGTGATCACTAGGACTATAATTGGATTCCTGACATTTATGGCAATTTGCGGCTCAGATGAGACGGAAAATTAGCTCAGATTACATCTCTTTCAGTGTGCATTAGGCTTCGCTGAACATAAGTGGCATCAAATATAATGAGTATGTACTTACTTACTCCAGAATCCCTTCCTTCTAAAAAGCTTATTTTCATCTCGCAATATGTAAGATACATTTTTCATATAAAGAAATCGCTTTATGGTTTAAATTTTTAACATCCGAGTTGTCAACGAATGATATCGTGACACGAGAGAGGATGGACTGTAAATCTTTAATTTGTAAGATGCATGGCGTTCTTTAAAATCAAGTCACAGGATTTGGCAAGTTAAAAGGAGAAAGCCCTACCTTTGCTGTGGTTATATTCAATTCAATTCAATTCAATTTAAAAACATTCACTTTAAAAACATAACGAAATTAAAATTTCAAATCGTTTTTAAAATAGAGAAAACATTAAGATTAAAGCATATTTAAGCAATTGAAATAATATAAACAATTCAAACAAATTATACAACATAAACATCAATGAACAATTTAAAAATCAATGAAGCACAATCAGACAAACAACAATAAAGCTTGCTGTCTAAATTGTGCTTCATTGATGCTAAACATGTCGATATTCAAAGTGATTCTATTTAACAACAAGACTGCTCTCCCGACTGGCATAACCATTGGCAAGTTAGTTCTGCAAGCCGGGAGATAAAACAGTCTATGCTGTCGGTGACGGAGATAACCATTGGAAACATAGAAACTAATGCTCTCCATAATAGCCGAGTTTTCGAACCGTCCACGAATCAGTCTGAAGAAATGTGTTATTTATTTATTTATTTATTTAAGGAACATTAACAGTCTTAGTAATACAATAAACATAAGAGGATGATAAAAAAACAGACCAATTATTAATGTTCACAGATAGGTATTTAGAAACAAGACTAACTGAATATAAACTAGAATATTTAAAAAATATAATAAGAGTACAAATGTGAATTCAACAAATGGTTAACTAATACACAACATTAAAATAAGTGTGATTATAACTGAAATAGACTGCAAAATAGGGATTTGGGTTGGGAAGGGTAAGGGGAGGAGAGTGATAAGGGAAAGTTGCCACGCAAGTAATATAAAAATATTAGATACAATTAATTCATGTGTTATTCGCACCTAGAATGTTATACAGTGAAGTCCTGTAGCGACAGTAACTAGCAGTAAATACGTCAGCACGTGTGTCTATATTTGCAAATTTGTTTTATAATGAGCACATCCCTTCTGACCCGTAGACGGTTCATACCGAGCATGCCCAAGAGAAAGTCGGTAGGGTAGAGCCACCAATATATATATGCTATATGCTCCAATATTGATAGTGGCTGGTCTTCCACGATGATGGCACCAGGGGGGTTACACTTTACCGTCACTTTGTGTATCAATTAGTATGATTTTACGACTTTTAAGCGAGATTTTCGAGAACGAGTTGCGATCAGTTTCACGACGATTTTCGAACTGAGTTTAATGTGGGTAATTTTCGATGTTATGCAATATTGTGTATGTATGCCAAGTAGGTAGACATCATGTTCCACTTCTTCTAGTAAGTCAGTAGGGCCCTTCAAGGAAGGAAAAGGAAAAAGGGAGAAAATAACAATGCAAGGAATTTGGGAAAATGGGTTTCAGTTTAAAAGCTGTTTCAGAACTAAACACGAGTCTTTCGTTCGTGTATTTGCCAACTACCCAAAAAACTGGCACATAATAAGAGGAGCACTTTACCAATATGAAATTGTTGTGAAAAAATGTTCGGTTGTGAATTTTACAGCCGAGGAAACCGAGCTACATGACATTATGATCCTGAAAAATTCTCTTCCAAAATTCGTTAAGGTCAACTTTCCTTTATATTTTCTCCTCACAGGAGGCAAAATAATTTCCCTCAGGGCCTATCTCATCTTTGGGGTTGCTATGTGGTAGATCTTTTTATGAGAGAGAAGGAAAAGTGGGTAGAATCCATGGTCTGTGGTGCATTGAAGGTTATTCACCCTTTACCCGCCCTGGTATAAGTAACAGATGGTTACTCCTTCAAGGCTCTCGCAAGGACTCTAATTTTTTTGGAAGAACGAAGCTGCATTTAATTGAAAACGATTTTAGATCTCCAGTGTCCTTGCAAACGTTGTAAGTAAGCAGTATGCAAGTGTATGTAGTATAACAAAATATAGACAAGACAATGAAACAGGTTGGTGACAGTCCACGAGGCGGCAAGCGCTGTGTGATTGCATCAAGCGTGTCCTACGAGCACCTGTATGGGAGGAAGACACGGTACACAAATAATAAGGGTGTGGTAAACGGTTGGTAGTCCTCTCCAATCAATTGGCAGTCCCAGCAAGAATGCACAAAGAAAAGTAAATGGGAGATTGGGAGACCACTGTGGTTTAATACAATGTGATGTGTCGAGAGAGTCCGGCTATAGAGGTCAAAGAGTCTCCTGATCTGGCCCGCAACCTCACCCCCATGAACCCGGGCACTCCTGCTTTGTCCCCAAACTTGGGGTTACCTATGGCAGAGGTGTTGGTTACCTAATGAATGGTTGAACTACAATAAAAATATATATTTTTTTTTTTTAGTTCAATCATAAATAGATACATGTATTTTAAATTGATTCTATACAATAATTAGTTACAGAGATGTTATTTGTGGCGCGTGGCGTCAGATATGCACTCGAAGCCGGGTTTTGAAATTCAACCACGCAGACGCTATCCTATTAATACTGTTTGATGTACTTTTGTTGTATTTCTTGAGTTAATGTTTCGAAAAAAATTTTTTTTTACTTTATCTGAGGATTCCATAGTGTGTAAACATACTCTCCTATTGATGAAGGGTGAGGGGAGAGGGAAGAGATGAGAAGGAAAAGGGTTGTAAAGTACCCAGCTATTCATATTTGGTACCTGAACACGGTTAAAGTCATTTGAATCATTGTTTGGATCCTGAAAGGTTAATGTGATATATTAAATTATTTTAGTCTCCGTATTCGGATAATTTAAACTTTTTCATGTTTAACCTTACTATTTTTTGTTAAATTATAAACGTCGTATTATGTTGAAATCTATTTTCTGAAATAACCTAACACTAACAGGGTAGAAGCTACGTCACTATGGGATCCGCAAAAAGGCTTGAAGCTAAAAATAAATCATGATCCAAAAATACTTTGATGTAAATTAATATTTAAGCTCTAAAATTGTGAAATCTCTCATATTTTCCCAATATTTTATGTTTTGTTATTACTGATTTTTTCAACTGTTATCTTTTTTGTATTTATTTATCAATATTTCCCGGACGCTTTTGTACTTTTAATAAACCCTTAAACATTTTAATTTGCGCAGCGCGGGACTATACGTCTATATACAAAACCCCAATTTTTCTATTTTTATTTTTATTGTGAATACCGCATAAGAGTTTCAATTTTTACCAACCGCCTGGAGCCAGAGATACTATGGCATCCCCAATTGGGGTATGTTGTGAGGATAAGTGGGTAGGTAGGAGGTGGAGAAGAGGAAGGTGGAGAAATACCTGGCTATCCAGATCTAAAGCCATTTCAAACAACGTTTCAACTCTGAATGGTGCTCTTAACACAGGGCGATACTGAGATTATCTTCCACTCCTCCGCAAGTATATTTTATATCATTTTTAACTGATTAAATTGTAAAAGCCCAAATCAATCATATAAAATTTACTTGCTCACGCCGGGTTCGGAACCCGCAGCCTCCCGATCGTTAGTCGAGAGTCTCGAACACGGAGGTCGTCAAATTCTTGTTGCTAAGCCGCGGAATACCCCATTATTATATATTTACGTAACACTTTGAGTTTTAAAGCTCTTAAAAAATTATGCTATTCTTGAAGATAATATCTATATATTCCCCATTCCCATTATATGAAATTCCCTTGGTAGAAAAAAATCGCAAAGTATGCTCCGAAAATTAATAAAAATACTTTTGTTTCAGTTATTTTACAAGTTCCCAAAAAATTCACAGTGTTTCTTTAAATGCTGTTTTAGACAATCCGCAATTAAATCATTTAAAATAATAAATAGTATATTTGCGGCACGTTCAAGAGCACTTTCAACATCGCCCTGGTGGAAGACCACCATTCAGAATTGAAACGTTGCTTTAAATGGCTTTAGCCGTGTTTGGTGACCAGATCTGAATAGCCAGGTACTTCCCCACCTTCCTCTTTCCAATCTCCTTCCCCTCCCTACAATCTTCAGCCTCACAACATACCCCAATTGGGGATGCCATAGTCTCATTGACTTCACAGACGGTAGCAGTAGGAACTCTTGCGCGATATTCATGTAAAAAAAAAAATTTAAATCCCCACGAGATTTTTGCTCTATTTTAAACGAGTGGTGTTTTATTAAACATTTTCACAATTTTCGTTTTAATATTATCGATTTTTAGATTAGCGCGCTTCTCTAACATTCGTATTTACATATCTCAACATCTTATTTTTGAGCGGGTATTCCGCGTCTTAAGTTTTGTCTTCGAATCAGTATGTATTGAGTGAGAGCGTTGCCACTCGACCACAGGCACCGTCAAATGTTTGTTCAAGACACTACCTCATTCATAGTAAACCGGCATAACACCCCAAAAATAAATGATGAAAAAAAAACTCTGGAAAAAAGATTACTACTTCAAAATTTAACTTAATTTTTGCCCAACATTAACATCTTCCTACTCTTAATAAATAATTTTAAAAACTTTTTTTTTAAGTTGGCGTGTTCATTTTATTAAATGACATACACAAAGTTACCGTATTTTGCCTAATAATTTTCCATCACAAGGTTACTAATTTCCAAAAACTTTTCGTAAAGCAAAATATCTTAATTTGAAAGAAAGGTCACGGCACGCCATTTCCAGTTGAAAACTTGAAAATTCAATCTAGAATCAGTTCATAGACAACGCCTACGAAATCATAAATTCAAAATCATTTCAAGGCGGATTGAAAAAATCGATTGATTGGTTCTTGGCTTCGTTCTGATTAGCAAAGTTTATTTTTAACCCAGTTTCAATATGGTTGCAAGGCTCCGGCAAAATTCGATATATCGTATGCATTGTTATAGTTACCTTCATGGCATAGATAACGATTTTGCCCTCGGAAATATTCAGAATTTTTCAATATCAAAATGAAAACGAATAAAAATTGGAATAGCAAAACTTTTCAATAGAATTCATAACAAAACTATTGCAATTTGCGTCTTAGTGCCTCCGTACATGACGCTACTTACAAGCTACTCGAGCCTCGTAGCACGCGCGCCGCTCGTGAGTACCCACCGTACGATTTTGCTAATGTTCGTACACGGCGCTACGCGGCAGCTGTCGGTTTGAAGTCAGTTTCACGCTACCGACGGTGCGATCGCGCGCTACGCGTTGCATCATTTGTGTCTGCTACTATTCGTTTGACGTTTGACAGAAATGGCGTCGGAACATGAAAGTAATGTTAGATTTGTTCTGGCAGTAGAAAAAAATGCATGTTAATATAACTTTACTTTACCAGAATACTTAACGTAAGAAAAAAATCATTTGACATCGCTTGACATCGTGTTCACTCCACGGCTGCACGTGAAAAATGATCAAGTTCAGTGTAGGTATGTTTTTAGGTTTTCAAGGCCAAAAGTATTTTTGTTATTATTTTTTGGGGTGTTATGCCGTGTTGCGCCACCTCCTTCTTTAGCCAACGTTTCGGACAGCGTTACAGTGTCCATCATCAGATTCGCTCATCTGCCCTGATGATGGACACTGTAACGCTGTCCGAAACGTTGGCTAAAGAAAGAGGTAGCTCAACACGGCATAACACCCCAAAAATAAATAACAAAAAAAAGTTCAATATATTTCGGGTGTACGGAAACCAGCATTAAAGAGTAGTATATCTGCAGGGTACTTGTCGTTGGGTGACCGGCCAACTCGGAATGAAACCAACTCAGAACCATCTCAGATAAGTCATTTAGAGTGATAAAAAAACATATATAAAAAATTGGTTAAATAGGTTATGTTAGGATAGGGTTATCGGCTAATTTAAAATTATTTTTTTCATAGCTTTTAACGACTTTTAAAGTAGGTGTTGAGTTGACATTATTCCCAGTTGGCATGGAACCTTGTCGTTGCATCACAATCACGTAGTTTGTAAGTATCTCCATGAACGGAGGGCCTTATTGGATAAGAATATATATCAGAATATTATTTACGATCAGTTCTATCATTGTTATGTTGTTTATGCTATGCTCGGGTCACACGGTGTCGGTTACGAAGTGTGCCGAACATAGCCGATCAGAGAGAGGAAAGTCATTCCTTTTTGCGAGAGCTCGCCAGACAAAACCAAGCCAGCGAGATATAAGAACGTGTGTCCTTTTAAACCGTATGTGTATTGTGCGTAATAACAATAAACAGCCACTGTTGTGATTTCAAAGAACCAAAGTCTTTTAATCTAATAACATGTTACCGAGATACGGTCCAGTACTAATAATAAAGACAAATATCTCTGTAAAGCATCAAAGAGAATGAGATATCATAATAAGCTGTTTCTTGTCATTATTATTTTGAAGCACGCTATTCTGTTTTAGCACGTAGTGCAAATTGAATCACTCTCGTAGAACGTGCTATATCGTAACTAGATTGCGAAATGTACCTGCATAAATTATTGCATGTATATATCGATCGTTCAATTGATTAGTCAGACATCTCCAAATACAAGTTTTGAGATAAAAAATAAAGCAATATTCGAATGCTCGCCGTAAATCAATTATTATTTACACTTATCCGTGTTTTACGTATTAAATATATTATTAAGTTAACACCTGGAGGCCTGACATTCCACTACATTGAAATAAAAATTCAATTATTCAAATTATAAAAGAAAAAGATAAACACTCATTTATGACTGAAAATTGTTCTTTACTTAAAACACATATTTGCATGCCCTAAACTAAATACTTATTTTTCCGAACACCGTTATTCACAGTAAAACACACTAAGTCAAATGTTTATTTAATAAATTAATTACCCGAAGAAATCAGAAGCAATTGAGCAGAAATTTGACGGCTGGCGTGGTCCAGCGGTAAGGCTCTTGACTCGCAATCCGAAGGTCGTGGGATCGAATCCCGGCGTGCGCAAATAAATTTTATTTAATTAATTTGGGTTATTACACAATTAATTCGATTAAAATAATATGTAGTATATTTGCGGAGTGAAAGATACTCTCAGTATCGCCCTGGTGTAAGACCACCATTCAGAATTGAAACGTTGGTTGAAATGGCTTTAGCCGTGTTTGGTGACCAGATCTGAATAGCCGGTACTTCCCCGCCTTCCTTTTCCCCATCTCCTTCTCCTACCCACTACCTTCAGTCTCCAACATACCCCAATTGGGGATGCCATAGTCTCTCTGGCTCCAGACGGGAGCAGTTGGGACTCTTGCGTGGTATTCACATAAAAAAGAAGCATTAATAACAAAATACAATTATTGAACTCTATCAAAAAATATTTTAGAGAAATCATTTGCTCAAAAACTGCTTCCACTATTTCCACCTGAAATCACATTAATAATCCTATAACGCTTTGTTTTTATCCTCCGGTATATTTTCCTCTGTATATTCTCTACAATTCACATGTTCGTCCTCACCTGGAATACTGTTCACAGGTTTGGAACCCGCGCTATAAATTGTTTATGTTAACAGGTTAGAAAGAGTTCAGGAGCGATTTCTCAAATTCCTCAATTTTAAATCATTCAACATATACAACTCTTACGACGAAATCGAGAAACATTTTCGAATCACAAAACTACTCAACAGGAGGCTTGTCGCTGATCAAATGCTCTTGTAAAAAATTATTAACTCAAAAGTTGACTGCCCGGATTTGCTAAACAAAATAAATTTCCACACGTCCATTCGATATAGTAGACAAAATACCCTTTTCTATATTGATAGATGCAACACCAATTCCAATCAAAATGAATTTATACAAAGGACATGTAACTACTATAACAACAAATTGGCAAATATAGACACCCGTGCTGACGTATTTACTGCTAGTTACTGTCTTCAGTTACAGAACTTCACTGTATAACATTCTAGGTGCGAATAACACATGAATTAATTGTGTCTAATATTTTTATATTACTTGCGTAGCAACTTTCCCTTATCGCTCTCCTCCCCTTACCCTTCCCAACCCAAATCCCTATTTTGCAGTCTATTTCAGTTATAATCACACTTATTTTAGTGTTGTGTATTAGTTTACCATTTGTTGAATTCACATTTGTACTCTTATTATTTTTTTAAATATTCTAGTTTATATTCAGTTAGTCTTGTTTCTAAATACCTATCTGTGAACATTAATAATTCGTCTTTTTTTATGTTTATTGTATTACTAAGACTATTAATGTTGCTTAAATAAATAAATAATCATAATAACCATACAGAGATTAACTATTCGTATGATTTTTTTATATCTTTAATCATTATTGCAGAAATATTAACCATTTCGTAAAATTGTACCTTACATTGTTAATCTGTTATCCCTTTTCATATCTACTTTCGTTCATAAGCAAACGCTTTTCTTTCTTATAAAATTGTCACAAAATAAATAAATACCATGTTTGTGCTTGAAATCGAGATTTTAGACTCCGCGAGTCAAGCGATTTTTATGCCTGTTACCTATATTCGTTGCGATATAATGCACGCTAAGAATACATCCGTTTTTGGCTTTTAGATTCCTTTTAATGTGTAAAAGCAAAAATACATCAGATGCAGGTGTTATCGACGTTTCACATAAAAAAATTATATCAATTTAGAAGAAGAAACTTGATTCCTAAAGTTTTGCAATTATTATAACAAAAATAATGCCTCCTCATTCTTTCAAACTATCTCACATCAACATTTAAATTACATCACAGCCGATTGAAAAGTTAAATAAAGAAACAATTTCGTATTATTAAACTTGTTTGCTTTGATTTATGATTTGAAAAGAATGAAAACACGAGATAATAACGTACTGAAAATACTAAAACTAAGTTGTCGCCAATTTTCTCGATTGTAAAATATGAAACCAAAAACTTAATAGAATTTCTCGAAGCTGTTCAATTAATAAAGGTACATCAGTTTGTTGGATGTACTTACTGAGAAACAAGAAAACAATTATTGTTTTGTGGGATAAAAATATTATAATCCTGATAGACAGAGATACTATCGACGAGATTGGTTTTTGAAGTAATTGATATGACATCAAACTCTAAAACTAGCTAACTAACACAAAAAACATTTCTTCATTATTTAGAAACAAGCGTCACCGTGATTACATTGTTAATTAGAATTATTAAAATATACTGTCAGATGTCCCCTGAACAGCTATCGTCAGAAACGTATTGTGAAATATAACCGTATAACCCATGAAATCGAATGTTGGAATGTTGGGAAGGAAAAACAAAAGCCAACAAGCCAAATTGTTGACAAAACAAAAGCCAAAAGTCGGCAAATGTAAAACACACACTTTCACATTTTTGCACGCTTTTGATCCATCTTCCGGCTGTGAACCAGTACCAAAGGGATCAAAGACATTCGATTTTCAAAGTCTCTTTTTAAAAATTTGGCACAGCAAACAAATTTGTTGGTAGCTCTGAAATTGTTTTCACAAAATATACCTGCAAACATTGCCAAATTAAATATGAAACGAGGACTTATCTATTGTGTTTTGTGCCTCATAAGACCAGAGGTAATTCTCTTCACGTCAGCATCCCAGGCAACGACTTACCGGCTGCCATTTTGTGGAAAGATATAAGAGGACGTAGTTAGGGGACTTAGCTTTAAGTGGGTACTTAATGTCGCTGGCCATCATGCTTTTCCACAAATTACTTCTCAATCCCCGGGGAGAGGATTCTTGAAGTATTATGTTGTTTAGGAGGGGTTCTTCTTTTCACCGCCGCTGTGGCTGTCAAATACTCGTTGAGTTATTAGGTAAATATTAAAGGATTATTAATTGTGATTTGGGAAATGATTCGAATGAGAAATTAAATTTAATTGGTACCAATGACACATTAGTTTAGCTAAGTGTGCAAAAGTTTAAAATAAACTTTTTTTAATCAAAATACTTTGTTCATTTTTATATTTTATTTATTAAAAAGCCCAGAGTTTTATATGAGATGTAGGTAGTACATCGTTAACATTACAGGTATTCAGTGCGCCCCACGGTTGAATTTGACTCTGTGCAGAAACGGGCGGTCCGTTTGATAGATTCTCCTAATTTAACTAACGGATTGCAATCTTTAGAGCACAGGCGCCAGGTTGGAATGCTGTCCTTGTTCTACCGGTATTACAATGGAAGATGCTCCGAGGAACTAGCGTCATTGATCCCCTCGGCACCGGTGCATAGTCGGGAGACACGCCAAACGCGCGCTCAACATTTGTACACGGTTGACATTAGTCACATGAGAACGGGTCGTTTCTACGGCTCGTTCTTGAGTTCAACAGCTCGGCTGTGGAACCATTTGCCGGCCTCTGTGTTTCCTCCCTCCTACAATATGGGTCTCTTCAAGACCCATGTTCACTCCTTCCTCTCCTCAAAAACACCCTCCACACAGAATCCTCAAAGATGACATAGGCCCTGAGGGAAATTATTTTTTCCTCAGGGCCTCCTGTGTGGAGTTAATGTAAAAAAAAAAAAAAAAAATCAATAATCACTCAGAAGACAAATACCACCTACGGACAAAAACATTACCTAAGTAATTTGGTTCCAAAATTTTGTAATTTAATTGAAAAGACATTAAAGATATTCACCTGACAATAAGCGTGGATCTAAAACACAAAATACATACATGGATAGTCAACAAGGGCATTGTATACTGAGGAAAAATAACTTCTACAATATAATATCAACACACTTCAATTTTTTCCTCTTTTCTTTTCAAATAAATTTCTTTCTTTCTTTCACCTCTTCTACATTTCTTTTCTTTTCTATTTCTCTCATTAATTTTCATTTACTGTTTATTTATTTTTGTTCTATTTATTAATATGTTAATTTATTTTATTTTTTCTTTTCAGAAATCAAAAAAAAAGCAGATTAAATTCCTGCCACCTTGCAACAGGCTCAGCGTAGTGAGGTGGCATATACCAATGTAAATGTAATAAAAATAATGTATAGTAATAAAAAATGTGTATGTATCTTGGTTAATAAATAATAATAAAATAATTATAATTATAACTTAGAAATATATAAAAGAAATAGTAAAAGTAAAATTATGTTTGTAAAAAATATATTAAAAAAGCAAATATTTAAATATACAGTGGAAAGAAAGATTTACAAAAATTACTCAGACGGTTTAGTAATAGTATTGGAATACATTTGTACGTGATCACGAAATTTGCTAAGTTTATACTAAATATTACAATATCACCTGAGTATTGGTTTCCCATAGTGTGAAACTTTATAGAGACTTACTTTATTGGGGAGTGAGCAATGTGTTTGCCCGTGTTCTGCAGTAGAATAGTGTATTTTATCGTGTTATTATTTTGGGTAGGTTTATATGTTGCAGGAGTTCGCAACAGTCGAATTTAGAGTTATTATTTTGAATAAAAAAGTTATTTGTTTATTTTACGTCTATCGTCTAATGTACGTATTTTTAAGAAATTACAATGAAAAATAAATTATTCTATTGTGAAAATTTATTTTAAAATTTATAAAGTATATTCGTATTCGCTCAGTCTTAACAAGTGAATTTTGTAAGAAGGTGGCCAAACTATTGAGTTATATTCAATTGTCTCTAACTACAGATATGAATAAAAGTTGAATGGCTTGTAAGGAATTAAAGTGCTTGCTCGTTCTTAACATGACGCCTAGTGATTTCATACCTTTTTTACGCCGCTTTATTGATTAGTGTCTACGATTTTACGAATCAGCACCTGATGAAGAGAAATTGTTCTCGAAACATTTTAATGTCGTATCTTAAATAGTGGTATTAACAAATCAATTCAACTTTGAAAATCAATATTTTTCGACAGATCAGAAAGGTATAATGTTTTGAATAACTAAGCAATTTAATTTTGCGCAAAACTCAAATTGGAAATGCTTGAAATAATTTTACTAATCAAATAATTTATTAAGTTAGTATTTTTAATGTTATTGTACGACACTTTAATATAACAAACTGCCTTCTTACGGACTTCCCGCATCCTTGTGTATGTGGATTGCCGACTTTTTGTGGGAGAGGTCGATTCAGGCGGTTGCTGATGGTTTCACCTCTTCCTCGCATTCGATAAATGCTGGCGTCCCACAGGGATCGGTTCTGTCTCCGACTTTGTTTTTGTTGCACATCAATGACCTCTTGACGTGTGCACCGATTCATTGCTACGCGGACGACAGTACAGTCCATGATAGCTTTTTGTTTGACAAACCTCCAAAGGGCTCACAAACCCCAATGGCTCGGAGGGCTTTGAAACAAAGAATGGACGGTTACCTCGAGAGTGTTTCCTCTTGGGGTAAGAATAACCTCGTCGAATTTAATGTTTCAAAGACCCAATCATGTCTGATCACGTCTAAAAGGGATCGAAATGATAATCTAGTCTCCTTCAACGGAAGCATTCTCCCGAACAGGCCTTCCATTGATATGCTTGGTGTAACTCTAAGTGACCAGCTCAGGTACGGGGGCTCCATCGAGGCCAGAGTTAAATTAGCCTCTCAGAAACTGGGCATACTGTACAGGGCACGCAGATACTTTAATAGTACACAACTGCTAGCCCTGTACAAATCGCAAGTGCGCCCCACGGTTGAATTTGGCAGCCACCTCTGGTCTGGAGCCCCAAAATACCTGAAAAAAACCCTTGACTCTGTGCAGAAACGGGCGGTCCGTTTGATAGATTCTCCTAATTTAACTAACGGATTGCAATCTTTAGAGCACAGGCGCCAGGTGGGAATGCTGTCCTTGTTCTACCGGTATTACAATGGAAGATGCTCCGAGGAACTAGCGTCATTGATCCCCTCGGCACCGGTGCATAGTCGGGAAACACGCCAAACGCGCGCTCAACATTTGTACACGGTTGACATTAGTCACATGAGAACGGGTCGTTTCTACGACTCGTTCTTGAGTTCAACAGCTCGGCTGTGGAACGATTTGCCGGCCTCTGTGTTTCCTCCCTCCTACAATATGGGTCTCTTCAAGACCCATGTTCACTCCTTCCTCTCCTCAAAAACACCCTCCACACAGCATCCTCAAAGATGACATAGGCCCTGAGGGAAATTAGTTTTTCCTCAGGGCCTCCTGTGTGGAGTTAATGTAAAAAAAAAAAAAAAAAAATATATAAACATTTTTAAAAAAATTTTGGTAACCGATATGACAAGCCCCTAAATATGCTTATTAAGGGGGATGATTTTATCTGTAATATCTTGAATATGCTTTTAAATGTTAAATGCTTATCAATGCACAACCCAAGATGTTTTTCCTGAATCAGGATTTGCAAGTTGTTCTTTTCAATTTTTAAGGGTAATTACATGAGGAGGAATTATTTTGTGGATTGAGCTTAAAATCAAGTATCCCATTTTTTACATTTATTGTTGGATATTTGATTGGAGCCAATTGTTTTGAGCAAATAATATTTTCTAGGTCTCTTTGTGCATTTTCTAGTAAGATGTCTAAATCTTTACCCCGGTATAAAATTACAGTATCATCTGCTTATAAAAAAAGTTCACCGTTTAAATCTAATTGCAGAATATCATAATTGATGTAAATTTAGAACAATAGTGGTCCTAGTACGGATAATAAATAAATTTAAAAACATGGTGATATTACAAAAGGTTTGGCAGCTATCCAAAACTTACGAGAACTTTGCAGAACGCAGCCACTAATGTATTCAGTTATAACATCAAAATAGGGTGCCAGGTGTACGCCAAGTTGAAAATTTCTGTGCATGCTTAATTTTACTGCATAATTATCAGACCTACAATTATTTTAATTATTTTGTGGTTAACTTTTAGATTTGAACATGAAACGTGGTATTTTTTTCTTTCTAACACCGTTTAGATCATATTTCTCACAAAGATGGTGATATGAGTTTTTCCCAAAAGCGAACAAATTTGCCTGAGGAGTTAATATAATCCAATTGTTAGTAAGACACAACCAAGTTTTTTTAACATATGTGAATCAGCGTCGATGTGGAAATTCACGAAAAAAGGTTTATAAACATATTTTTTCAATTTATTTACACTTCTACCCTAACTATCGCGTATTTCAATATGTACATTTTCTATTATTTGGTTTATTGCCCACCTTTAGCGCTGCCTACTTAAAAAATGCTTTTAGGTGAAAAATGTAAGCCGATTTACTCGACAGTAAACAAAGATTTTCCCCTGATTTGGGTGTAGGTATTTGCCTCAATTTTGGAATCGGAAAATATATTATTTGCTCTCTCCTGTTTACACTGCTGCAGGATGTCAGGCATGGAAAAGCCCTGTTTATATTAGAGTTTAGGACACAGGGGGGCGTCGAAATCGAAAATAGTTTTATTTATATTTTTTCCAACTCTTCATCTCTCCAGGGTATGGTCTGGGTTCATAGGAATATAAAAAAATTGGTCGTTAGTCGATTTACGGGCAATAATTTACGTGTTAACGTCACGAGCCGAACGCTTAAGCCGATTGTGCCTCTCTATCGCTTGTTCCGCGCTCTCGCCGAACGTTAAGGCCGAACGCTTGTTCTGCGCCCCCGTTTGCACGCCCGGCTCAGGCGGAACGTGACAACGTGACAATGAGTCATGTTTTTTTGTGAATGCGGCCGGCGTTCATCGATTTATAAGACGTTATCACGTCAAAAATTGGTTGTCTGTATAGTCGGTTTACGGACGATAATTTTACTTGATAACGTCACGAGCCGAACGCTTAAGCCGAACGCTTAGGCTGATCGTGCCTCTCTATCGCTTATTCCGCGCTCTTGCTGAACGCTTAGGCCGAAAGCTTGTTCCGCATCCTCGCTCGCACGCCCAGCTCAGGCGGAACGTGACAACGTGACAATGAGTCATGCTTTTTCGTGAATGCGGCCGGCGTTCATCGATTTATAAGACGTTATCACGTCAAAAACTAGCAAACCATCAGCTAAGATCACTTAAGTTGCGTCCCTTAAACGTAGTTATTTTTTTAAATATTAGTTTTCTTCTTCTTCGGATTTAGATCCGTTTAAAGATAAAGGGTAGAACTGCTCCGGCAAAAGATACACACGTGAGAATAAGTTTGTATTTTTTTGCCATGGATGTAATGGAAATCAAACGTGTTAAATGTACGGTAAATGTAACGGTGACGGTAAATGTACGCAAATCTTATTTAATTATGTATTATCCAATCAGCCCTTCCATTTCTTTAAAAATCAGTAACTTACAGGGTTCACATTGGGATTTAAGGCTTTTCCTAGAAGCTTCGAGCCATCTAAATACATTCCCATGATATTTAAAAAGCAGAAGAGACCTTTTTATTTAAAACCCCCCTGTATTTAATCCTGTCGATAACTAAGTGGTAATCTTCTCGAACTGAGGCTGTAAACGGACTGCAAACACGAGACCTTCCCGATTGAGCTAGCTTGTGAAGGTGTAAGGCTAGCTTTACACTCGTAATTAAAATTTACGTATTACGTAAGATTTTGACAGGTTACTCGCAGGAGCGCTTACGTATGCATCTGACTTGTGGTAATTTAATGATCACGGAAGTTTTTCGGAAGTTCGACCTGTGGAAAACTGCTCATGCGACCGTTTACATCTGTAAATTTATTTGCGGTAAGATGGCTTTCTTTCAATAACGACCTGCTACTGTAAAATTTACGCGATTTTGTCAATAAAGACGAAACGGCCCAAATAAAAGTGCTGAAATAAAATTTGGCTTTAATTAAACAATTCTCCATGCACTTTTGTGCCGTCAAGGGCAAAAATTGATGGATTTCTTTCATTTTATCCGAATGACAGCTACCTAACGGCTGCTGACAGCTACCTAACGGCTGCTGACAGCAACCGACTTCGTATTCAAATAAGTAATTTTAAAAGCAGAAACATTGAGATTAGATAAAATTGGACTGATAATTGAATTGAAGGATGCCCTTTTTGAGAAAACTCAAATAAGTGAAAATAAATACTAGCTTTATAGGAAAAATCCAATAAAAACAATTGTCTTTTGATTTTTGACATTTCGTAACGGCGCATATTGGCACTATTTCTTACCTCAGCTTATCAAATTGATTTTATAAGCTGTGAAAAGGCTTGAAATTTGCGCGGACGCGATTAGACCAGTCAAAAAACTTCCGAAAGAACAAGTTCTGTAACTTGCTTTAAATTACGTTAAGTGACTTTTGGTATCGTTTACATTGGTAATTTGGCCATAAATCGCTTACACAAGCGAATTACGGGAAAAACTTAGTAGTGTAAATCTAGCCTAAGTATATAAGTTGAACATTGTGTGCATATTCATTATTGATATGTCTATAAATCTGTATTCGACCGGTTCAAAACCGTTTCTATATGTGACAAAATAAAGAAAATCGTATGTATAAATCGTCTATACAAATGCGCCGTCAACACATAAAAGCTATTTTGGAGTTTTCTTGAAAAAAAACAGTTTAAAGTAGATTTTTTATGATGTTAGTTTTTGAAGTACAATAGCCCAGCTGATTTGCGCTATATCAGTGCTAAGAACATACCGCCTTTTATTTATTTTACATAATACATATTTATGTCTTTTGGCGTAAAAACCTGAAAAACTCAATGCTTTGGAACACAATCGTAGGTTATATATACTCTGTGTAAGCTTAGAAAGGGTAAGTACACACTCTACACAAATACTTTATGTTAAAGGATTTAAATTTTTGTCAACCTTTTAAATGAAATTCGTTTGGTTGGCTTTGTAAGGTGAATGGAAATTCTTGAGTACTCTCGAAGCTTTTCGTGACAGATTAACAAAGAAAAAATAAGGTTTTCTTGAGAGATGTTGGATTTTGTTTGTATTGTCAAGATTTTAATTCTAATAAATGAATGCTTCTACGAAAAGTCGTTTTTTTAATTTAAATTATTAATTTTCTCAGATTTCATAATATTTTGCGTGACAGTCGTTTCACTTTTCGGAGGCATTTTCAAAAAGTTGCTTGTTCAATTTGTTTCAAGTTAATTTTCATAATAGAGAACGCGTTATAAATATCGTATCGTTTTGCGTTATAAAGAGTTTTCCAATAAGAGGTGTTATTTTAAATAGCCCATTATTTCGGTAGATGTCTCTTTTGAAGCTGTTATTTTTTAACATTTGACAAGTAAAAACTACGTGATTAATAAAAATGGAACAATACACGCTTCAACAATGCATTGAAATTATTAAAATTCACTATAAAAATGGTGAAAATTTGGCAGAGACGGTTCGTAAAACTCGAACATTTTTGGGTCGTCGCTTGTCGGACCACAATACAGAAATTGGTGGAAAAATTCCAGCTGTTGGAACAACTTAGTGATGTGAATAATAAAATCCTGAAAATTCCCGGGGACCTCTGCTGAATCACCAAACGTAGTAAACCACTTGGGGTGACCTATGGCAGAGGTGTTGGTTATCCAATAAAGGTTCCCGGGGCGGGGTACCCATTCCCACCTCCCAAATAAATATAGAAAAAAAACTTTTCCATGGCAGTTCACAAATCGATATAAACGCCTCTGCTATATACCAAAAGTATTGCAAATACTTAGTATGTTTATGTGCTATTTCATTGTTGTTTTTTATTATAAATCACAGGTAGTTAAAGAAATAAATTTGTATTTGATTTTTTGGTGATTTAATTTTATTTTTAAAAAAATACCATATATTGAAAGATTAAAAAATTCAGGTTGGGAGCTTTAATTTGTATACGATAATAATTATTAACAACGTAATTTCTTTTTAATAAGATATTTCATCGTAAATTTGTAGTACTTAAATAAACAAAATTATTTTTTTTAAATATTTGCCATTAACTCACAAATAATTGCCAAAGTTGCCTCTAAATTCACGAAAAAGTGATAACTTTAATTACTTTTATTTTAAAATTAAAAACATAAATAAATAAAGTAGCTCACTTCCATACTAGATATTTGCCATACCTTGTGGTTAAAAAAAATTATTTTTCAGTAAATATTTTAGCCCCAAATCCAAAATTAAGTTTGATATGAAAAGGTCTGCAAAGCCGTTCTCGTTCGAAAATCAAGTAAAGGAAGCAATATTAATAGAAGAAATATTCATTGGCGTCCCGTGGAAAGTTCCGTTTCCCGCGTCATTATATTTAAAATCAAGGTTCTCCGGAACCATTATGCTAAAGGCGTTTCCAAGAATTGCTGGAGCAAATTCTAATTTGTAATACGATGTGATGTCTATTATTATTATTTGAGAAACTGCATACTTGTCAGCAGGTCTCATATTATCGGCAGGTCGTGTCTAGTCGCATGACATCACGTCGCGGTTTATAGCGTCGCGACGTCGTCGCCGTATATCACACCGCGGTTTATCACGTCGGATCCTACCACGTCTGATCACAACGTTGAGGTAGATAAAGCGCTTTTAATCGACGTGAAAGGTACTCAACACAATATGGAATGTGCTTTACACGCGCATATCTCCAAATGATCATTTTTGATCAAGCGATCGGTTTTGAATGTTTCTTGGAATCAAATGGATGAAAAATAAAAACACTTAATCAATGACGTTGTAATGAGTACGTTGTAATAAGTATCAGTACTAGTCTTGCTACTGTCTCAAAAACTCAAGATAAAATGTGGCAATTATAATATAAACACTTAAGTGTTTTCCTGCTCTAAGATTTCGGATTAATTTACAATAGGTAATCATGGTCTGTACATAATCAATAAAAAAAAATTTCAAGAAAATTTTAATAAAAAAATTCATTGCTTTTACGAGCGCTTTGTGTAACACTTGGGGTCGGCCACATCTCCAACAACAGTCCCCTCACCTTATTCAAAATTTCAGTCGGTTCCCCAACCGACTGAAATTATGGATTCTAACTAAAAAGCTTTGGTCTGTACAAAAATCAATCAAAAAATCTTTCAAAAGAACAATTTTGAGAAAGTTCATAGTTTTTACGGGCGATTTGTAACACAAAATAACAATATTCCAAAATAACAATTTTTAGGAAATTCATCGACTTTACGGGCGCTTCGTAACACTTGGGATCGGGCACCAACGATGCTCTGTAGCACCGAAACAACTAAAATTTTGGATTCCAACTAAAAAGCTTGGTCTGTACAAAAATCAATCAAAAAATCTTTCAAAAGAAAAATTTTCAGAAAACTCATCGTTTTTACGGGCGCTAAACAACAGTTGCGGTCGGCCACAAATGAGACCCTAAGACAGCGAACCGATATAAATTTTGGATTTGTACTAAAAAACATGGTCTGTACTCCTTATAAAGTAACAAAAAAAAAATTTTTAGAACATAACCTCTAAAAATATTTCATCAGCCTTCGAACTCAACTTGTACTTATTTGTATGCACCCAAATTGTAACAACTAATTATGATGTACCCCTTACAATATTTTCAGCTCTCTCATTTCAAATATCAATGTTTTTAAACCAACTCTATGTACTGACCACCTACCTAATAATCAAATGCAATAATAATACTTTTATTTCTACTACACATCTATACCTGTTTTATCTATATTGTATGTCAAATTTTAACTCTTACTAGTGTTCGCCCAATGGTCGAAATTCGACCATAATTGTAATGTTTTTTTTATGTATTTTTTATTCATAATTTGATTTAATATTATATTGAGTGAGCGGTATTTTTATGGTTATGTTTGACATTTGACATTCAGTAAGACCATAGACAAATTGACCATAGACTTTAACAATAAGCAATAGAGTAAAGATGCGTGTGTGTGTGTCAAATACATGGTAGTGTGTGTAATGTTTTTTTAATTGATTTAATGTATTTTTATGCATAATTTTAAAAAAATATTAGCATTCTGCACTCCTCCTCTATATAAACTATAAGTGTGCGAAATTTCATACTCCTCCGTCCGCGCAATTTTCGTAAAAAGGGGTACAAAGTTTTGGCTTCACGTATTGATATATTGATGATTCTAGTCTTGTTCATTATTTAGACCGGTTATCATGTATAAAGGTTTATTTATTTTTTCTTTGTAATTTAATTACTTAAAATAACATAATTTGTGTACCTATTTTTTTTACAATGGCACTACTCCAAAATTCAAACACGAGAAATTCTTTCTCTATTGAGTTGGGTAGCTTGTTAACAAGAAATTAATATATTGTAATTAGTTTTAAGAACCATATTGTTCACCTTTAAATCTGTTATATGTATGTATTCTAAATTAAAAAAAAAACTTTAATACCATGTGTGCTCAGGTTCACTAGTTAAAATCCTTCGGGTATACGGTGATACACCCTGTTTTCAATAAGACAAATACATACTACGAAAGAGGACCCTTTCTCATAACGCTTAAGCACATAATATATTTGTAGTTATCATTTACGCTCTCTCCAATATTCTAGCCTGATATTACTTCGAAACTTCCAGCACCAGAATGTACTGTAATTACAAGTGAAGCGTGGTTGGGTTTGTACTTTGACATTCCCAATAATAATATTAATTATT
Source organism: Glyphotaelius pellucidus (assembly GCA_936435175.1). Taxonomy (NCBI): domain Eukaryota; kingdom Metazoa; phylum Arthropoda; class Insecta; order Trichoptera; family Limnephilidae; genus Glyphotaelius; species Glyphotaelius pellucidus. The sequence continues at coordinate 31,590,823 of OW386550.1, forward strand.
ATTATTATTATTATACGCCTTTCCCTCCCCCTCCCCTTTACGCCCTTGTCAAATAAGCCATGAGACATGACAATCCGGCGCGTATCAATACTCATTAGCGGTTTGCTGGTAGCAATATTTTAGGCTTTCTAATTCTCGGTATTGTAGCGGTAGGTAACTATGTCATGATTACTTAAAGCTAACTTTGGAACCCGGCTTCGCCCGGTTTTGTACTTAGTCATATGTTTTCTTCAACACTTCTTGATAATGCAAGATTTTTTCGTCATAAATGTGTTTAAGTTTTCTCTTAATATCTAATTCTACACTGTTTTGTTATTCGTGATCACTGCAAACGAAATACGCCTTTAAGCATTTAAACATTTTTTTTAGAGGTAAAGTTGTTATTTAAGACCCAATAACATTGAGCGAGTTTACAAGCTACTAGCCGGTAAATTTAAAAGCGGGTAAATCGGCGAATGAGATTATAATGATGATACACAAAACTATCTATACGCTCAGTAGCGACAGTAGCAGCTAAAATAACGACTCTCGCGCGAACATTCGGTCGACATTTTGTTCGCAGCTCGCGCCACACGCAAGCCAGTAGCGAGAATTACGGCTCCCGCGTGAACTAATTCTGACAGTCGTAACTGTCAGAATTAGTTGTTGGTAGGCCGGTAGTAATCATGTGTTGGTAGGCCGCCATCTTGAATGAGTACCGAGTAAAGTTGACCACCTTTCAATTTTTTTCGTAGATTGTCGGCAATCTGCTAGTTAGCAAGTAATACGATGACACTGAGCGAATTTACAATTTAGCGAACAGATAGTGAATTTCCCAGACAGTAGCTTGTAAACTCCCTCAATTTCATCGAGGCTTTAATAAAAAAATGATTTTATTTTGATTGTCACAATAGATATGTTAGCGTTTACTCAAATTGCTTATTTTTACGAAATAGTTTTCTTTTTTATTTATTTATTTGTTTTATTTTAGTAAATTGTACATTTAAGTTAACAATTTCTTAATTAATTATATCGTTTCATATTTCAAACTATATTTTTTCTTGTTCTATGTATCTCCTACAATACATTTTGAACTTTCCAATTGGTGCGGCCTTTAAAGTTTCTGATGAACGATAAATTGAAAGGAAGTGAAAAAACCTTTGAATAACCTGACAGTATTTGAAAATCTCCTACTACAATCACTTTAAGCGGAAAATTTTGCTTGATGATAAAGACCGTATCCTTTTTTGGCAGTCATTTTGTTACTTCAACGCTTCATAGTTCATTATTAAGTATTCAAAAAAAAAATTTAAACACATAAATTACAAACAAAACTTACACTTTTCAAATTACACCGAATCTATTAAATTTCACAACTTCAACTCCTTATATACACGACGCTTAATTTTTGACCAAACCTTGTTATTTAAAATTTTGAATAATGGCCTGGACTCGCCAGAGCTTACAGACTTAATAAACATTCATATTCCGAGAAGATCAACAAGAAAATCAGACTTATTTTATTTACCATCATGTAGAACTAACATTAGAAAAAATTCCCCGATTCCCCGTTTATGTGCGCAATATAATACAACATTTTACAATATAGACATTTTTAACAATACCCTTCAGAAATATCGAATAGAAATAACGCGTACGATTGAAAATTAATTCAAAATTAATTCAAGATTGTAGAATGTATCGGGAGCATCTCCTATCCTTATCCTATTTTCCTCTTCCTCTCCCCCTCACCAAAAATTAATTTTTAGATCTAATAAAACTCCATCTTCAAATAATTTTAACATAGGAGACCTTTTTGGCTTAACTTAATTTAATTTTATATGTATGTATCGTATCTATATTTAATGTAAAAGCTGTTTGTCTCTTACAAATAAATAAATAATTAAAATAACGTTGCGAGCTTAAAATAGGTGCGTACAGATTCAAAGATATTTTATATATATTCTGCTTCATACAAAAAAACAGACACACAAACATTTTATTTCGAATTATTGTATCCCCATGTTTACATATTCAAATAGGTTTTACTCACGGCTTCGGGAGAACATATTGTTCAAAAACCTTTCCCATGGGAATGAAATGTTTTTCCAAGATGAAAAGTAACCTATGTCACTTCCTGGTCCTCCAACTATCTCTATGCAAAAATCTCGTCGATCGGTCAGTACGTGAAAGAACTCCGTTATGACCTGAAAGAAGGACAAGCAAAGAAACATACCCACTTTGGCATTTATAATACATATTAGTTAGGGTGGTTGGGGGCTTGGTATTCATGCTAACCTATGTTACGTGCGTGTAATATTTAAGAAAATTTTGAAAAAACAAATAATACTGAGATAACCTCCAAATACAGGTACTGCACATATAAAAAAAATTAAACACAATTCCCGTCGCAAAAAAAGTAGTACTTTGGAAGAAACAGTCACACGTATCTCACCATTATTTAATGTGCAAGAAAGAGCTGCAGTACTAAAGCGATAAGGAATGTATATTTATCGCTTTTTTTGCCGTCACGCGACTATTAAATCGCACATTGTATTTGGATGTATTTTTTTAATGACACCTAAATAGTAATTAATTAGTCACCACTCATTGTTATATTTTTGTATGTACTTATTTGTCCATTTTCATTTGTTAATTTTCATTATACGTTGATCCCAAAGATATTTAAATTTGAGAGATGTCTTATCGGTAGTTTTTACTGGGTCGGACTGGGCTTCCTGGTGTCGCCGATATTGTTAACCAATACTACTGAACATTTTTAAAAAATCAACTAAATTCCGTATTCAAACAAGGACCATTAGACAGTAGTCCATCGGCAGTCATGTATTTTAATATCTTTTGTTTATCCTGATGAAGAAACTATTGGTTTTGAAACATGTAGATTATTTTGATTAAATAGTGGTGAATACAAAGATAATTATTTCTATTTAATTAAAATGTCGCCACAAAGGGGGTTATTGAAGAAAAAAAGTTTTTCTTCAGATTTAAGAAATGATTGTTTATCATTTGTTTGAAACATTTACAGAGTGTTAACAATTATTACAATAATGGAATTGCGGTTGGGATGTACATAGATATTAACACTCCAATTAGAAATGTTCACAGCATGAGTAATCAATGTTTAGTTGTTACTAGCTTGTTGTGATAACAGAAATAATGATAATCAAAATTAAATATAAAACATAGTAGTTCAAATATAATACATAACCTTCAGAGAAAGAAAAAAAAGAGAGACCTTTCTTATAGCTGCTTTACTGTCATACAAGGGTATGACAGTAAAGCATATAACTGTTCTCTGCGAAGTGTCATGGTAGGAGTTTGATAATTTGTTTTTTTTAAACATGTGAGATTGTTTGCGTATATATCCATATGGTCACATTCAATGGTATTACACAGACGACACATTTGAGATAGTGGATTGAAGTATGCAATATTGTTATTGAATAATTCAAGGTGGAATATTTTAAAACTCTTTAAATTATGTGCATTAGGAATTTATTATGAATATTGCTCAGACAATGAGTGGAATGTAATGAACTTTTATATAAACTCTTCGCCCTATCACTAATTTCAGGTGTTTCGCACTAAAATCATCATTTTTTTTAATACAAAAGTGTGATGATGATACCCATATGAGCTTATTTAAATTCAAACATTTATTTTTGACATCGGAATTGGTTTCAATTTCTTGATTTAACTAAATAAAAATTTCATCATTATTTAAACGTGTCTGATTCCAATGTAACATTTGCAATGAATATTGCATAGCACTCTTGGAGTTTGAATAACAATGATATTACTCGACGTTCTGCAGAAATTATCAGCGTTAATAAAAAATAATCCATTTCAATTATTATTAGCTAACGAAGCACTCCAGAAATAGTGGTATCGTGAATTAACATGCTGATGAAGTAAATAATGAGAATATTCCACTCAATTCTTGGGGAAAGAGTCTTTCAGAATCATTTTCCTTTGAGTTTTTATGTTATTACCCCACGTAAAAAATTGTAGTAGATCTTTAACAAGTTTCTTTAAGTCCATATTTATTTGATGGAAACTTATCGGAAATATACAGAAATGAATTTTATTATTGTCTTAAGCATAGCGAAGTCCTGTTTTAACTTGACCGTTTGACATATATTTCTGTAAATTTATTTGTGTGTTCCGTTCCCGTTTTTGTAAATCTGCTGCAACCACTTTATTATTTCAAACAAGCCTTAGGTATTTTTACTAGATGGGTATTTAAGCCGCCGCTACCCGAATTTCTACCGATTTCTTACGTATGTTCCTTAAACATTTGAAGTTTTTAAGCTCTTAAATAAATATATGTTATTTTTAGGATAATATCTATTCATTCCCTACGCTGAAACTTAAATTAAATGAAATTCCCTCGATAGAAAAAAATCGCAAAATATGCTCCGAAAATTATTATAATTACGATTACACATATTTTAGAAGTTATATGTATGAAAAAATTCAGTCGTTTTTTAAATGCTATTTTAGACGTTCCCCACAAGATTTTTGCTCTATTTAAAAGGAGTTGTGTTTTATTAAACATTTTCACCATTTTCGCTTCAATTTCGTCGTTTTAAACATTGGCGTGCTCTCTCCAACATTCGTAATTACATATCTCTCCATCTTTTTTTAAACGTTCATGCAGCGCCTTAAGCGGCTAACTTTTACTGTGGTTCAGTAAAGATCCTTTTTTCAAATGCGAAATCGTCTTGAAGAGACCCAGTTTCCACTCTCATGAAGCCAACATCGTTTGTGAACGAGTGTCCGTCTAGTTTTACGGATGTGCGTCGGTGCACCGGGGATCAACGCTGCTAGCTCCATGAAAATACCTGTACAACATTTCTAAAACAACCTCTGCCGTAGGTCAACCCAAGTGGTTCTCTGCGTTTGATAACTAAGAAGAGTTCATGGGGTGAGGTTTGTCCAGGTCTTGACTGTGTCTGTCTCGGATGTGTCTGTCCACCAGCTGCGTGGCAAGCCGGATTGGGAGAGACTGGTTGAGGGAGACCTTACGACCTCGCAAGCAGAACTCTTTTGGAACATCGCTTTGCACTCCCATTGGGAAGAATAGATTCATATGGACCCACTGAAGCCCAGATTCCTACCCACCCCTCAAACCTTTTCCTTCATAGAACTTCCTCTCCTTCTTTTCCTTTAAAAGTCCCTCCGCACAGCATTCTCAAAGATGACCAAAGTAGACCCTGAGGGAAAATATTTTCCTAATGGCCTCCTGTGTGGAGCTCAAAGATATTTAAATAAAAGAGATGTGTTATCGATAGTTTTTACTGGACGGAACTGTGCTTCGTGATGTCGCCAATATTATTAACCAATAGTACAGCACACTTTCAAAAAATCAACTAAATGGACGAATTCTTTCCGTATTCAAACTTTATTGTTAACCAATACTCCTGTACACCTTCAAAAAATCAACTAAATTCCGTATTCAAACTAAGACCATTAGACCGTAATCCGCCGACAATCAGGCGGCCGTCATAGCATATCTCTTAAATTTCAATATCTTTGGCGAAGCTATTGTAAAAAAAAAAAAAATTCGTTTGCACACTAAAAATGGCAATTGTTACTAACGGTTGTTAATCTGGCGAACTCCCTCCTTTGCACAGAATCAAGTTGGTTTATCAAATATTGTGGGGCTCCAGCTCAGATTGAATCGTTGGACGTTCTTGAGATTTGTATAGGATTAACAGATTGTCACTTTTGAGGATCTGCTAGAACAACACAAAACGTTTTGATTTAGTAATAAAAGAAAATTAGAAAAATACTTTTTTAGACGCGAGGTCAAGTGTTTACAATACTTATAACAGATTTGTTAAATTTGTAGAATTATCAATAATGTCTACCTAATTTGATTACATTATTACTAAGCATATAATTTATAAATATTTCCAATAGCCTTTGGCGTGTTTTCGTTTGAAAAGTCGCGAATGAACGTGGGAACATAAATGGCTCAGGGCCCTTTGTAGTGGAAAATTTTTGGTTTCCCTAAAAAAATATTCAATTTGGGTAAGATTATAATAGATTTGGTCACAATTTATGCTGCTTTTATTAAAAAAGGCTTGAATTTCAAAATCAATAAGGGATTGTATTTGCAAAAATGCTCATACGGGGTCTTGTACAGGATTGAACACGTTTCATGGATTAAACCAGTAATTATGACCATATCCCACCAGGGGATCAAGCACAGAAAAATCGATACCTTTACAACATTGGATCGATAGGTGTAACTTCCGACTATTTTATATCTATATAGATACCGAGCAAGGTTTCACCGTTGACAACCGAACCGATATTGACGAGGAGTAAATAAGAAATCGATGTACGCTGGCAACACTAGCGAACCTACTAATTCACATTGCGAAACGTCAAACGAATTGAAATATTTTGGCAGTCCGAATTTACTTTTTGACACTAAACAGGACATTTATTAGTTAATGAGGTCTTAAGTCATATTTCGAAAGATCGAACGGAACAAATTAATTGCGTCTTAGATGCATTATTCAAGTCTATTAATCACCGATACGACTTCTAACATTTCTAACAGCTTCGTTTGTTCAATCCATTCTTTAAATAGGCCAACAATTTTGCTTAACGAACAGCGAACGACGGCCTCCATAGTTGGGTAAAGCTCTTGATTCGCAATCCGAAGGTCATGGGATAGAATCCCGGCGTGGGAAAATATATTTTTTTTTGATAAATTTTTGTTAAATTTGTGTAAGACAATTAACTCATTTGAAATAATTTATAGTATATTTGCGGCAAGTTCCAGAGTGGAAGATACTCAGGTAGATTCAGAATAAAAACGTTGCTTGCAATGGCTTTAGCAGTGTTTGGTGACCAGGAAGGGAATTTTCAACTTACCTCTTCCCCATCTCCTTTACCTTCCCACTACTACTAGCCTCTCAACATACCCCATTTTGGGGATGCCATAGGCTCCAGACGGGAGCAGCTCTGACTCTTGTGAGGTGTTCACATAAAAAATAATTAAAAAAACATTATGCATACATGTGTACATTGACAGTTAATCGAATCTTATCTGATACTACGGAAGCTACGCTATAATTTATCAATCGTCGGTCAGAATATCTGTTAGTAATCACTGACCGTGCTCGTAAAAATTGATAAATGACCACAGATGACGGATTTGGTCAATATCGCAATGGGTTTTTTTCGACAGTACATCGGGTTTTTTTAAACATCAAAATATTAACTCAACTTTAGAGAAATCTGATAGACAATTATACGCAACAATGAGTTTCCATGTCGAATGACTTTTATATTGATAATCGTACAATAAACAATGAGCTTCCATGTCGAATGACTTTTATTTTGATAATCGTACTACAACAATGTGCTCCCATATCGAATGACTTTTATTTTAATAATCGTACTACAATAATGAGCTTCCATGTCGAATGACTTTTATTTTGATAATCGTACTACAATAATGAGCTCCCATGTCGAATGACTTTGATTTTGATAATCGTACTACAATAATGAGCTCCCATGTCGAATGACTTTGATTTTGATAATCGTACCACAGCCTCCACAGTTGTTAAATCGCTGGAATCAGACAAAATAGATTTTGCTCCAATGCACTCTTTCCACTTGGAGTGGTTTTCATTTTAGGTCCTATTAGTGTTGCCGCAATATTGTTATTATAATTGCTAGCTTCCCCGCACTGCCCGGGAAGTATCTTCGTATCCAGTTTTGAAAATCCAACTATTTATAATAGAATATTAAACAGTAAGTTGGAAAGGAGAGCATCAAAGTGAGGACTGTTAATTTAGTTTAATTTAGCGAAAATTTATTATTTTGTTAATTTATTTTTATATTATAACCTAAATTTATATTTAAACACTTCGTGATTCAAACTGGGAGCTTTTTTAACGAGAAAGTATAACAAAAATAATAAGACCAAAATAATAAGTATACGGCTATAAATATACTTCGTAAATACACGCGGCGCGTAACGACTGATGTCTTCAGGCTTACTGTCTCTAAAGGTTCCTCTACCGATCAATGTGGACAAACATTATCTCACAGTTGATGCTGGGTATTGAGCCTTTAGGACTGTTTGCTGGATCTCTGCTCGTTCAAGGCCGCGCAGTCGCTTAAATAGGCGGCTGGAGGTACATCTTTTGGTAATTAGGTGGCCGGGAGTGGGGAGCTGCACGCTGATTAGCCGTTAGTTTGAATTGTGCAACCAATACAAGTCCTCCGGCACGCTGAGACGGTAGACAAGGATGCCGTTTTATGTATGAGTGAGAAAGTATTCGGATCCGCGCGGTGTATTTCGTTACAATATTTATTTATTAACGCCCCTTTTCGGGGGTTTTACACATGACTGGTAAGAAATATACGGTATTTATTGTACATAATTGAATTGCCTCAGTTACAATATGTTATATTTGTTTAAAGATAAACTGAAGATGTCCACTGACTTGGTATAATTATTTCCCTCCATTAGTATTCTGGGCAAAGAGGAATACATATGATAGTTAGTCCCAGAATTTCTGCACTGAAATAAATCCTGACTTCTGATATTATGTTGTAGTATCCGGAAGCTTATCAGTTCAAGCAATACTGGACTATTAACTAAATCATTTAGAATTTTATATAAAAAACCAAGTCAGTAAAAATTCTTCTTTCTAACAATATGAGCATATTCATATCATTTAACAGAGTGTTATAGTTCAACATAATTGCTGGAAAACCCATTTTAAAAATTATAAAACGTAAGAATTTGTTTTGCATTCTTTCAATAGCTTGTACATGAGTATTATAATGTGGATTCCAGACGGGAGAATTGTACTCAAGCTGACTTCTAACATAAGCAAAATATAACAGCTTAATACACTTTATATTGTTAAAATTTCTGGTTAGCCTAGTTATAAATCCCAACATTTTTAAGCCCTTATTACAAATTTCTGTTATGTGGTTAACAAATGAAAGATTTGATTGAAAAGTGATACCTAGGTCTTTATGTGTATTAATGTCTCAAGAGCATTGTTATCAATGTTGTAATTAAAGATCACTAGATTTTTAGAGATATTAAAGTTAAGTCTATTTTCTTTACACCAAATTTTTTGATATTAAACAGTTTTTTGATATTATATTGAAGAATGTTGCAACGGTAAATATTTTGAATAATTCTAAAAATGTTGAGGTCATCAGCAAAAAGTAAAATAGTTACATCATGAAATATTTTTGTAAGATCATTTATTATTCCTTCATAACTCTCATTCGTGTAATTTTTATGATTTGTGTCATGTAATCACGTAGAAAAAGGACGCAGACATGTAATAACGTTAAAATTAGTACGTAGAATTTCTTGAGCCACCGAAAAAAATCGTTACGTTTTAGAAGTACTGTCTAGGGAGTACGGTCCGAGTATATTATTTTAGAAAATCCAATATTTTTCTATCAATCAAATAAGTACATTCAAATTCGCCGTATATAGTCCCGGATGACGTCACACATCACTGAGCAATTACTGAACAAGAGCGAGGCGAGTCTATTTGAAAGTCCACCCTACTACCAGGTATCATAATGATATCCGCGGAGAAAAAATAATATGTTACTATATAAAAGGGATTAGGTAATAAATATAAAATTATTTATGTGTGGTAGGGTGGGTCTATTTTTAGAGTTTTGGATTTAATGCCCACCTGACAGCTAACACCTTATTTTTCCGTTTATTTTCATACTGGAAGTTGGCTACCATCTGAACAATCTTCAGGTTTCATTTATGCCCAACACAACATTACAATACAATTCGGTGTACGATTTAAAGTCAAATTTCTCCGTTTTCAAAAGAGAACTATATTTTTTTAACATGAGAATGAAAGGAAAATAATTTCCCTCGTCGCCTAGGTCATCTAAGGGGATGCTTTCTGGATGGTTATTTTAAGGAAAGGAAGAAGAGGAAGTTCTGGAAAGGAAAAAGGTATGAGGGGCTGTAGGAATCTAGGGGTCAGTGGGTCCAGAAGTAACGAATGTTTGAAACCAATGGGTTGAAATAGACCAGCTAGAGAGGTACAAGGATCTCCCAAAACCTGCCTCTCTGATCGGGCCCGCCACGCAGCCAGTGAGCAGGCGCTACCGCCGCCAAGATCTAAACACACCTCTTGACAGTGAATCACTTGGGGCGACCTGCGCTTGATGACTTAGCAGAGGCGCCTGAATCATTGCGGTGGATGTATCTGCCCACCAACTGCGTGGCTGGTCGGATCAGGAGAGACTGGGAGACCTCTCCAGCAGGACTCCCCTGCACGGCAGTGGGTGGGATAGATTTATACCTCCGTCACTCCTGGACATACTGACCCTCAGATTCGTACCCACCCCTCATGCCTTTTTCCTTTCCAGAACTTCCTCTCCTTCCTTTCCTAAAAGACCTTCTACACAGGATCCTCAAATATAACATTGGCCCAGAGGGTTTTTTTTTGCGATACGTTCCAGAGTGGTAAACATATACTTTCAGTATCGCCCTGGTAAAAGGCGTGTCATATATGGTGACCATATTGAGACAATAATAATACTACTTCCATCCCCATATCCTTCCCCACTCCACTCCCTTCAGCCTCACATCGCACTGCCTCCGGGCAGTTGGGATTCTTATTTACAGAATTTGTAAAGTAACCAATTCAAACTTTTTCATGCATAACCGACCCATCCTAATTTGTCTTTGTATAAATACACGCACGATAATATTATTATATAATGTACAAACAAGAATCGCACTCTCGTATAATATTGTTATGTTGGTACTTTGAAGGAATAAATCCCTTATTTTAACACTCCACATGAAAGCTCCCAGAAAAGGGCTCGACTCGAATCTTTTTAACAAATAATACTGTAATGTAGTGCGTAGTCCTTGTAGGTACTCTACGCACGTGTATGTATTACCTCATAATGGCGCCAAACGCCAAAGACTCTTTGTCTGCTTATTAAATTATGGTGGTACTGTGATTTAATTAGATGTGGGCCTTATCAGAGAGGGCTGTACCAAAAAGACCCAATATTTTGAAAAGAGTCCGTTCTTGAATCTGTTTAAGTTAGTGATAAAATAACCAAAACGCTATTTCTCTGAGGTGATAGGAAGAAAGTACACATCGACAAATTATTTGTAAATCAATGGTTTCTTCGTTAGGATAAACGTATGATATAAATAAGCCTTTTTTTTCTTTTTTTATTCCAGTAAAAAGAAAACTACATTTTCACTTATTTAACTAGAAATAAATAAACACATTATACTAAACTAAATGTTACAAAAAAGTGCTATTCTATTTCATTACTTTGTTGTCGTGAATAAAAATGTTTTTTTTTTTAATTTTCCAAGCTTTTTTTCATTTTTAATGTCATTTGGGAGGCAATTGTATAAGTTACCCCTCTCGTAACCAATGGATTGTTTACCATGTATGTTACACAAATGTATGTTATCGTGTTGTCGTATAGTGTTTGTGTACATGGTACGTTTTAATGAATTCTGTGTGTTTACAAGTTTATTGTTTATTTTGTAACAAATATCAGAATAAACAAACCAGTTAAGAAAATTTAGTATCTGCGGACAAAAAACATTACAACGATCGGTGAATAATTAGTATTAGATGTCATGAAAAAAAACTTAAAAAGTAGGTAATTATAACGTTTATTAAACACAACATAACTGAATGTTTTAATAATTTGGCAAACAATCCTTGCTAATTGACTACTGCATTTGTAGGTCTTACTCCAAATAACTTGATTTTCTTTATCGACTCATGGCTTCCTTTGGAACGTTTACGACTTCCTTTTCCATCCCCCCTCTCTCTCTCCGATGGTGCTACAGCCCATATCGAGCCTTGGCCTCCTGCAACATTCGCCTCCAACTCCTCCTGTCCTCAGCGGCTGACTTCCAGTTTGTTATTTGGAGAAGCTGTGCTGCATCCTGTCGCACCTCGTCTTCCCACCTCAGTCTGGGTCTTCCCACTTTTCTCTTTCCACCTGGGTGTCCAGTCAAAATTCTCTTGGGGACGCGTGTATCCGGCATTCTCTGTACATGTCCAGCCCATCTCAACCTGAGGAGTCTCATGTGGGCTGAGATGTTAGGGGCCTGATATATATTATCATACAGTTCTTTGTTGTGCCGGATGCGCCACTGTTCCCCCTCTTTCACGGGTCCACATATTCTTCTCAGCACTTTTCTTTCAAAAGTATCTAACATTTCAGCCATCTTTACCGTCAGTGTCAGCGCCTCACATCCATATGCCAGTACAGTTCTCACAATGGTCTTGTATATGGTTATTTTGGTTTTTCTGTGGACGCTACGTGACTTAAATACTAGGAGCAAAGAGAAGTATGTTTTGTTGGCTGTTGTGATTCTCCTTCTGATTTCCACTGGATCCTCATTATTCTCTGTCAGACTGGAGCCCAGGTAGGTAAATTGATCGACCACTTCGTAAGAGTAATTGTCTTTAAATTGTGCCGTACTTCTTCTTCTGTGCGAAGGGTTTCTGCTCTGTATCATCATTTTCGTTTTGTCAACATTAACCCGCAGTCCTACTTCCCGTGCCGCTATTTTTAAGGGGTCGAAGACCTCCTTATTGGCTGAAATTGTTCTTCCGACTATGTTTATGTCATCCGCATATCCGACAACTTGACTGCTCTTGAAATAAATATTGGAGCCAGTGTCTATTAGCGTTGTTCTAATTACATATTCGAGCACAATGTTGAAGAGAATGGAAGCCAGGCCATCCCCCTGTTTTAATCCCTGCGATACTGTGAATTCTTCTGACAATTCTCCGTCTATTTTGATCTGACATCTTGAGTCTGACATTGTGGCTTTGATGAGCCTAACCAGTTTAGGTGGAATCTGGAATTGCAGTAGTATGTCATATAGACACTCCCGATCTATGCTATCATATGCCTGTTTGAAATCTATGAACAGTTGCTGCATGTCTATGTCAAACTCCCAGCACTTTGCCAAGATCTGTCTAACGGTGAACAGTTGGTCTGTTGTGGATCTACCATAGTTAGTAGTACTAAATTCCCTCTATCTCAACAGATGGCAGTTGAGTATGATATCAGAAGAGTACCATCTATCGTCGTTCGTGTCTTAAGTAAGACCGGCTACGAATATGGTTCGGGCTAGTCTAGTCCGCTCGCAGTACTGGAAAAACTACTTTGAGCCTTGTCTAGAAAAGACGTCTGTCCAGTTTAATATTCATTGTAATATTTACGACAACTTTATACAAAGATATCCAATACATTCCAATGTAATATTGCAATGTAATTTCTAAATTAAGAGACACGCAGTTAAGAGACAGTTTTGTTTTTTTTTCTTTTTAGGTCTAAAATTTGTAATTCAGTCATACATGGTTTCAAATGTGCCTTAGAGTTCTCATTTCCACTGCAGTCACAGTCTATTTTTTGGTGACACTTGAATATTTCGGTTTGAATGTTTTGGTTTGACACTTGAATATTTCGATCCCGTACCCAGTCCGCCTCTGAACATTATGTTTGTGTACTTTCTGTTTTTCTGCGGTCGCTTTTTTGTACAATATCATGAGCCGAGATAAAATTGTTTGATTCATTTATCATCTCGTAAGCAGAAAGCAGACATCAAGGAAAAAATAAGAAAATTTATTTAGTAACACATTTAAAAAAGCCGTCGATGTTTTCCTAAGAATACATTTCACTAGAGAGATTTCCTGTGAATAAAGGAAATTGTATTTGTTATGGTTTAATTCTAGCGCTAATGGCTTCTGAGATGTCGCGAGGAAATGTTGATGAAGATTGTTAATTAAGTTTTATAATAATTAGAAGTTAGACCGCGAGTGCATGAGTCACACACAGACGAGAGAAGAGTCAAAAGTTAGACAACTAAGCACAGAGTTCAAAGTTTCAAATGAAAAATTATAACAGAGACAAACAGCTAAATCATTTTAAAACGTCCATTGCTTGCATAATGGAGTACTTATGGATCAAAAGAAATTTATTTAATAATAATTTGGATTTCTTAAGAAGCTAAACAATGAAACAAAAATCATAAAAATCACACTGTCGAATTAAATCGCGAGTCTAAATTTAAACGGAATTTATAAACGTCGCTACGCACCCAGTATCTTTTTGCAGTGTTTTTGGGTATTCCAAACTAAATGGAAAAACTTTTTGAAACTTTCTAAACTATTGGTGCGCACAAATACATTTAAACGTGTTTTCTTTAAGACGGTTTGCCTTTAAACGATGTTCAAAAAAAAATCCAAAAAAAAAAATTGTTATGATGATTGAATATTTAATAATCACCATATATTTTCAAAGTTTTTTCTGTGGTTATAGAATCATTCTCTATTTAAAAATACCAAATGATAAGATAGCTTACCCGTGCTGAGGCCTCCATTTTATAATACAAAAAAAAATACATTATGTTGAAATATGTAAAGTTGGTAATGAAAAAATAACATTAAAATAACACTTTACACAAATTTAGGTAATATTTTATTTTTTTTATTTTATTATTATTTTTGAAATATTAAAGTTAAGCACGTTGTTGAAAATACTGTGAAAATGCAAATGTCTGTCAATGATTTTCCTTACATTAAATTTATTTATTTTGGAACATTCAAGCTGTTGATTTTATTATTATTTCTATAAAAAATAAACATCTACCTATTTCTGTAAAGAAAGAGTCATAAAAAAGGAAAAGCACATTTAAAATTTAAAGCTTTGATAACATTGAAGAACATTCATATTTTTTCGAAAAATACACATTTTGTTGATTAACTTTGTCTAGAAGATAATATTTGGACAGAAACTTAAGTAAAATAATGCCTATATAATTTTATGTTGTCTAACTCTGTTGACTAAATAAATTTCTTATTTTTCCCGACGCTGTTGAAGGATTTTCAACTGGAATAATAATAAATATACTTGTAGAAACAAATGGCCTGGGAAATGATCATCTATACACTTAACTTGAATTTATTTGTATTTTTCAATAAAAAGTCTGTGTGTGCCTGAATAACAATCGTATATTTTATGCTTGCTGAATACAAAATAAGCAAAAGGATTCATATTTCTTCTAAGATCGTTTATGTCTGCACTTCTCAATATAAGCAAATAAAAATACATGTGTTACATACGTTGCTGTTGGGCATGTAAAAACATTTTATTTTTGCAAAATGGAACAAAAACCAAAAGCAAAAAAGGATCTCTTTTCTAAAGCTGGGTAGAGATATATGAACTTCTTTGGGCAGTCAATATCGACAGCTTCGAGCAGTAGCTTCATAGCGATCTCCTGATCGATACGAGCGCTGTATCGAGTGATCCCCCAGCTAGGAGCACTCCTGTCCAGGAGAAATCGAATCTCCTGGAGGCACTAATTTGTTTATTTTTTTGTGGACTTGAAAACGTGCTGTAAGGATGGGATGGTGGTAAGAGTTTAATCGACCGGTATACATAGCAATCTAATAAGCCAATATATAAGATTTTAAGATGGGCTGGAATAAAGGAATGGATTGAGCGTTATGACTTTTTTCCTCTTTCCTTATGCCTTTCTTCTCTGTTTTACTTGTCTCTTCTTGTTTCTTCTGGGAATTTATCGCCTCTTCTTGGCTCTTCTTGTTTTTGCTTGGATCTTCTTACCTTTTCTTTAGAAATAATTACAAGGGTCGGTACCAACGATGCCTTCAAGAAACATCTCGAATGATTATGTACTTTTCACTTACGTTTACATGCTAGGGAATGATTTAACAAATAAATGTAAATAGGCGTTATAGGTGTATGTGTGTGTATATGTAAACATGCATAATTGTGTTAATTAAGCAGTTCCAATTGGGACGTAACCTTACTACAGACGCATACAAAAATGTGCAAGGCCACGCTCCCATTGACAATGTTTATAGTAATGTGTAAGCAAATGTTCACGTTCTCGTGAGTGCGCAGTGTACGTCTTGTTTTATGCACTAACTTTACTTTATACATAGATTTTTAGGTACTAGTGAGAGGTTTATTTCTATAATAACTCTTTCGAAAATCCTTTTCCTCGAATCAATAAAGATTTGGACCCTTTCTAATCTCCAGCAATCAGCTTATTTTGAAGAGAGATTAAGCCAGTTCTTATTCTTGGGATTTGAACGCGCACACAACGAATGTTTGTTCAGGGTCTTATCCACCGGTTAGGTAAGTACTACAAGTGAATTAAAGAAGTTTGTAAACAAAGAACAAAGGTTTACCGATAATGATTAAAAGTTTAATTTTTTTTTTTTTTTTTATTTATTAAAAGTAGTTTATACAATGAACAAAAAAAATTGTGTTAATTCATCCGCCATGCTAGGGATGTCCCTGTGTTATGGCGGATGAAGTTTACAGATTGGGTAGGTACAGTGTACAGTCATTAACTTATGCAATTCATTTAAGTAGTTTAAGTTACAAGATGTATTAATTGTATTACAATTCAATTAAAATAGCAAGTTTTACACATCATCGTTACTGAATGTAAGGATCCATTTTGATAATTTTTTTTTAAAGATATGGGGTTGGGTTTCGGATTTTAGGTTCTCGGGGAGAAGGTTAAACATTTTAGGAGCTAGGTACATGAAATGTCTTTGAGCTGATGTGGTGCGTAGTGTAGGAACATTGTAGTGTCGTTTGGTTATTGTTCTGGTGGTGTAACTGTGCTGTAAGAGAGTTTTTTTCTTGTATTTGAACATGAAATGTGTTAGTGTAAATTTTAGATGAAGTTGCCGTATGTTTAAGACATTATATTCTGTGAACAGTCTATTGGAGGAATATCTTGTTGGTCGCTTGTTGATAGAACGTAAAATCGTTTTTTGGGCTTTTTGCAGAGGATCAATAAAATTAAGAGCACAGCCGCCCCAAATTATGATGCCATATGCTAACTGGGATTGGCAGAGAGCATAGTAAACCGTTTTTAGTGTTATAGGAGTAAGTATATTTCTTAGAGTTCGAAAAACATAAGAGCAGTTAGATTCGGGGAGTTAGACTGGCTAAGTGCTGATCCCAACGAAGATGGTGATCAATTAGGATCCCCAGGTATTTTATATGAGATACTTTTTCCAAATTTGGGCAAGTACAGGAAGAGTAGGGACTTGGACAAGAGTGAATTGTTATTTTCTGATTGATAGAAGGTTGGGTTGCAGCAGGTAGACTGAAGGTTAAGAATTTAGTTTTACCAGCATTGAGGGTGAGGAGATTATCATCTAACCAATTCTTTATAAAAAATATATTTAAAAAATTATATGTTATTTCTAATAATAGTATTTTTAGACAGCATATTTCATCACCTAACAAAAATAGTTTTTAATTTTCAGAAAAATTTCATTTATTTGAATTTTATTGCGAAGCGGAAATTTTCTGGGGTTGAAAGGAAGCCTGAAGGATTAAAAAAACACATCAGAACACTGACAATAATTGCTCAGAATGATCAAGAAAATCTACTTATTTAAAAGTTTATGAATTTTCTGAATTTTTTCTTTGAAATTTAAAACAAATCCGAGTTTATTGAACCAAGGGAGTGTTTGTGAATGAAAACCAGAAAGCCAGAGATACTCACGGACAGTCCTACAACCGAAATTAATTATATTTCTGTAAGAAGGTAAACAGGTTTCTATGTATAACAAATAATCCGCTTCGGAAACGGTTATAATAATAATAATTGTAATAAATAATATAAGATTTGCTGCTAGTGTCACGATAATACCAGATTATATCAATTAACTGCTTATACCACTACTCCGAGTAAAATATTAACGAAACCAATTACATAAATAATAAAAATTTAAAATTGTGTTTCAAATTTTTGTTTGAGGGTCTAATACTTTAATGATTAAACATACCTACACGATCGACTAGTCAAATATTAACATTTCATATACACACATCTCATTCCAACTATAGTTTGCATTCTCCAATACAGCGTTTACATAGCCTTGGTAACCAATATTTAAACAATATGGATGTATTTGATAATAAATTAAATTTATCAAACTTTAAACGACGTATGTGCCAACTATTTATTCCTACTTCTTAAACCATCTTTATCTCTATTTTTACTTACCATATATTCTATGTTACCTGCTTTGTGTCAACTCTTATATTTGGTGTTATCTATATTTTCTTTCTTATATTTTATGTTATCTTTAGTTTGTTTCTTATATTTTATGTTATTTCCTATATTTTATCAAAAACATGTACTGAACTATATGTAAAAGCCCTATGAGCGTTTAAATAAATAAATAAATAACAATTTGCACTTTTACTCATTAAGTTACTCCAAAATAAAAATAAGTGTTCATCCTAGACTTGTTGAAAAGTCAATAGATGTCGCACATTAAAATAAAAACGACGTTTTTATCCAAGACTCTACGTGGATTGCATTTAGTTCGGGAAGAATCTTGCAATCATATATAAAGATAGAAGCCAATAAAAATATTTGCCAATCAGTCAATAAATGCTATTTTTACATAAGTCGAAAACCACACTATTGACGATTAATTTGTCACTTTTCAATTGTCCATTAATTTCCAAAGTTTTGGTCCATATTTAACAAGGGCGTGTATCCCAGAGTGGTAAAAAATACTGTCCTGCTTCTTAAGCCATTGGCGCACGGAAGTTTTCACGGTCTATCTTCAGTGAATCCCACCCACGATGAGCTTCTTTTAGCAGCCCAAACAGGTGGAAATCTGACGGCGCCAGATCAGGCTGAATGGAAGATGGGGCAAGACTACCCATTCAATTTTCACAATCTCTTCAGCTCTGTCACGACTGGTGTATGGTATTGCATTGTCATGCAAAAGAAGAACTTCCGCCATAGCTTTTGTTGAGCGAAAGACGTGCTTTAAGCTTTTCAAGGGTTGTGACGTTTTGGACAGAATTTATTGTGCATCTCTGTTCCAAAAAATTAACCATAATCAAACCCGCTGCATCCCAGAACACTGTCGCCATAACTTTCCTTACCGATGGCACAGCTTTGAATTTTTTCGTCCTCGGTGAGTTTGAGTTGTGCCATTTCACTGACTGCCTCTTTGATTCAGGTTCAAAATAATGAACCCACATGTACACATTTTCAGTCTTTCATGAATGGGAACTGGCACATCACCTCCTGCATTCAAGAATTCAATCACAGAACACTGTCTAATACAAACATTGATGTCGGCCATTTTGCAAGCGATAGCAGTGCTGCCACCAGCTGTTGACGCAGAAAGTTATTACCGCAGTAGATTGTAGATGAAGGTTTGAGAAATAGCGTCAAATTCATTTTTTTCGTTTAACTAACTTTACTTAATTAGAAAAAAAGGAGGCTTTAGTTTTTGACTGGCCTAGAAAAAGACATTTTTTACATAAACATTTTTTTTATTCATTTTATTACGAATAACATTGCGTTCGCGTCGACTTCGCCCGCGTTAAACGAAATTTTTCTTAATTTCTTTTTGTGTGACACCTCACGAGAGCGCCTGTCCATACAGTGTAAAGACAGGGGAACGCTATGAGTTGGGATAAATCCCATCTGTAGGATGTCGGGATAAATCCCATCTGTAACATCTGTAAAAATGAATCGAAGAAACGACCTGTTTAAATGAAGCCAACAACAATTGTGAACGGGTATTCTGCTAGTATCGGTCGAGTTTCACGTACGTGCACAAGTTTGACGGCCTCCGTGGTCCCGAGGCAAGACTCTCGACTCACAATCCGAAGGTCGCGGGTTCGAACCCGGCGTGCGCAAATAAATTTTATTTGATTAATTTGTGTTATTTCACAATTTATTCATATAAAATAATATATAGTATATTTGCGGCACGTTCCAGAGTGGAAGATACTATCAGTATCGCCCTGGTGTAAGACCACCATTCAGAATTGAAACGTTGCTTGAAATGGCTTTAGCCGTGTTTAGTGACCAGATCTGAATAGCCAGGTACTTCCCCACCTTCCTCTTCCCTATCTCCTTCCCCTCCCCACTACCTCACAACATACCCCGGTTGGGGATGCCATAGTCTCACTGGCTCCAGACGGGGCAGTTGGGACTCTTGTGCGGTATTTAACTGTAAAAAAAAAAAAAAAAAAAGTGCACTGGAAATCAATTATCCTAGCACCTTAGAGCAGAATTAATTGAAATAGCTATAGAACAGACTCAGCATGCCTAAATTGTGTCTACACTTTACAGATGGCAACGGATTGTCTACGATTTGTGCAGAATCAAATAGATTTATCAAGGATTTTAAAGCTCCATTCCAGAGCTAACAATAGAAAATAGAAGCAGATATTAAAAACATAATCCTAAAAGACTTACAAGTTCAGCCTCAAGGGAAAAGCTCGTGACATTCTACGCTATGTTAAGCCAAGCTAAGATTTAAATATTACATAGGTAAAACCATTTTCAAGCAGTATTAGCTAAACATTTTTCTAAGTTAATCTCTGGTTCTATACTCAATCCGCTTATGTTGAAAGAGGTTAACTAACAAGTATACTCGTGGGAGATCATATGCATGTTTTGTGCTCCGAAAACGAGGAGTTCTGCCTATTAGAACGCCAATAAACAGAATAACTGCTTAACGATTTTGCATTGACCATCGACATTTTCAATGTCACTTACAGACTAACAAACTATCTTTTGACGCGTGTCACAAAATAGTAAAACTGTCCGCTTGCCTTATTAATTTGTAATCTTCTCGATGATATATTGGTGTATAACCGTTTTACGGAGGGGGCGAAAAATAAATAAATAAAGATATTATTAAATATATGTTGCAGAATTAGGTTTAGGGCTAGCAAATTGTTCAATAAATTTAAGTGATCTTCTGCTGACCTTATACAGATATAAAGTACCCTACATCCGACTTTTAATTTGGTAGTCATTGTTGGAAGCTGTAAATTAGTGCATTTTGCAGATTACCTACAAATAGTATGTCGGTAATGCAGATAACTACAGCCCGGCCAGATGGCGCTAACGTCTTTTTGTTGTTTGAAATGACAAAGTAGTTTTTTGTTTTGGTAGGGTGGTTTGGTATATTTATGTGGTAGGGTTTCCGCTTTGATATAAAGAGGTTGTTCCCAGTTTATTTGCTATCCTTTTAACTGACCATTGTACAACAAACAAGGCACCTTTGTATAAAATTCTGACATGTCTTAGTGTTTTTAATCATTTTAACCTAAAAGGACTGTAAATAAATTAACTCAGGGAAAATCTATCAATGAACTCAGTGTTTTAAATAAAAAGGACACACAAATTTAAGCTCTAATCCCAAAATACTCGATTCACCTTAGTAACTCTAATCAGGGTAAAACAATAAGTCTGATTTAATATATCGATTAGTATGTAGTAGTGCAGTGGCGTGCACAGAGTTTTTGATCAGGATAGGCAGTAGGAAAACCTATGATAAAAGTATAAATGTATTCATAATATGAATATATTCATATTAGATAACCGAGAAAAACATTGCTTTTTAAGTTACTTAATCACACATTATTTCCTTCAATACAACAATTTCACAGGTTAAAATTTCCATATTTTATCAGATAATTCACAATTAAAGTACGACAAACGTTTTTGAAGAGACAATTTGCATTTATGAAAGACAACTATATGATAGAAATAGATAACAACAGGTGTCACTGTCGTCACTGATTGCCATTTGGTAATTTTGTTCCAGAAATCACTGCCTAATACTAACAAAAAAAAACCTCATAGAAGCAAATTCAAAACGACAGTTCCAATCTGTGCTCTGTGCATTTCGTAAACGATATTATATCTTGTATGAAGTTAGCTCTACGCAGAAACAATTCCTGCTTAGGCCGCATTTTAGTGAGGCAGTCGGATGGCGCGCGTGAAGTTTCTAGTTGCAGTTTATGCTATGTTTGTGATTTATGTCGTTTGATATGGCGCTCACGTTGTTTCGATTGCTCAGCTTCTTGAATGTATTTTTTTTAGCAATAATTTAATAAATTATAATATTATTTACGTGCTTATGTGTTACAAATACGGTAGGGTAGGCAGTGCTTATGTGCCTATATGAAGTGCACGCCCCTGATAGTAGGCATGTGTTCGCTACATTCAGTCAAATGTCTTACATACAATTCAATAGAGCCTGCTTGGAGGAAATATCAATATTGATGGGGATCAATATTGATATTTGGGGGCTGAGAACGGGTGCATTATCGAGAAACCGAGCGAACAAGAACGGAACACCCGTTCAGTTTCGCAGCATACATGCAAGGGCTTAGAATCACAGGGGCCTAACTACAAAACATTGGTGTTTTGAATTTAATAAATACTGTTTGGCATACATGTCTACAATCGAAAATATAACATTAGAAACGCATTCCCTATTTATTATGTTATTATTTACATTAACTGAAAAAATATATTCTTAGGGCCCTGCGGATTTAAAAGCTTTTTTTTATTTCTGTATTGCTCCTTCACAATTTAAATACATTTTTTAGCAATTTATTATTAACCCCACTAGGGCTCGCCTGTATCGGAGAATATTATCACAATTTATTAAAAGTAACACATATAAATATCGGTCATTACCAAACAGTT
Source organism: Glyphotaelius pellucidus (assembly GCA_936435175.1). Classification (NCBI taxonomy): domain Eukaryota; kingdom Metazoa; phylum Arthropoda; class Insecta; order Trichoptera; family Limnephilidae; genus Glyphotaelius; species Glyphotaelius pellucidus. Next base: position 31,613,390 of record OW386550.1, read on the forward strand.
AAATAAAAGCAAAATAATTCAATTTAAAAATAACAATGATGAATGTAGAAAATTTGTAGAAAAAATAACATATGAATTAACGGTTCCATGCCAACTCAGAATCAAGTCAACTCAACACCTCTTCGAAAAGTCTTTAAAAGCTATGAAAAAAATTATTTTAAAATAACCCATATCCTTAACCTAACGTAACCTATTTAACCATTTTCTTATCATCACATTTAATGACTTTTCTGAAGATGTTCTGAGTTGGTTTCATTCTGAGTTGTTCGGTCACTGAATCAACAACAAAGTGTGGAGGGTCAAACAAAATGTTATCATTCATTGTGTCATTTGTTCATACTATTTTCAACAATAAAGAAAATTAAAAAGTTCAAGAAGCCAAGTGTCAATTGTCATTAGTTACCTACTGGAAAAGTAATTTAACCAAGCTTTTGGTGTTAGTCGCACTTGTTTAGCTAAATGGATACCAACAAGAACTACTCGATTTGAAATTCTTTTTAATTGTAACTACAATATAAGGACTGATCCAATGGCGGACTAAGGGGGGCGGAGGGGGCGGCCCGCCCCGGGCGGAGGCCTGGGAGACCCCCAAACGCCTTCATGTTCCCTTAATCAAATCCTAAACAAGGCTTTAAGTCACCAGCACACTGCAAAAAATGCAATTGCCTTGGAAATTTTTTTTAAAATTTGCAATTTTTTTTTTCAAATTTCGTTTTCTTAAAGATGCACTTGTTAATAATGCTCTCACCAAGTGTTTTAAAAAATACAAAAAATTGATGGGGTACATCATTTTATGTGAAACCATTTGAAACAGTTTGAATATTAAATTATCCTTCAGCAAAACTTTGAATGCGTTTTTCTCAAAACTTTTATAACAAGTTTTTCAACCTGGTTTATACCGTATTAAACAAACTATACATCCGATTTGCATGTACCAATTCTTAAACTGATCGAAAATCCAGTGTCTATGGCACCATGTAGGGGAGTTTCGATATGCATGTCGGGGCCCCTAGGCAATGCACGTTTCATGGCCCCCTTACCACAGGGGCCCCTAGGCAGTAACCTACACTGCCGTATGGACAATAAGGCCCTACCAGGGCCGGATTAAACATGTCAGGGCCCCTAGGCAACGCACGTCTCAAGGCCTCTTTACCCTAGGGGCCCCTAGCCAATGCGGGGCCCCTGGACAGTTGCCTACACTGCCTTATGGATAATACGGCCCTGACCATAATGACTGGATTTTCTTTCAGAAAATTAAATAAAAAATGTCAATTTTTTTACAGTGTCCTGGTGCCTTAAAGCCATGTTTAGGATTTGATCAAGGGAACATGGAGGCGTTTGGAGGTCCCCTAGTTTAATTTTAAAGTAGTATGTATTTTACTGGCTAAGGCCAATCTATCAAAATTATTATAACGTTATTTTGACAGTCAGTTTTTTATAAAAACAACTTCTTTTTTTGTCAGGTACCTGTTTACTATCGACAAAATAATTCAAACATTTTTCCATGTTTTCTGATACGGTAGGTACTTGAGTATCTAGGCCAATTTATGGATTCCATTTGCCATTTACCCTCCGCCATGACACAATCAATATAATCACACGCCGCTTATGTTGTGCTGGTTTTTCAAAAAAGGAATAGCATGTATTTAGTACGCTTGACACACTTACCTTTGCAGGCGGCCAATGGATAAATAATTTTTAGATAGATTTTTTTTTAATTTTATAGATTTTCGGCATTCACAATATCTTCAGTATCGACGCCCTTGTTGGGAAGTACGCTGCACAGATGTATTTGTACATCTGTACGTCAAACGAGAATGCGGATGAGCGGAATGTTGGATTAGAATAGAAACAAATCGATATAATAATGAGAAGCCTTTTATAAAATACCTGCATTACTACCCGGCTTCGCCCAGGAATTTATTTTTCTCTCTCTGTAGATTCCAGCACATATATCTTATAATTATTTTTTTATTTAACTTATACGCAATAATAAATAAATAAAAATATGCGTTAAGAAAATGAAGATAATATGAGTGGTTCTTAGTCGAAGTATGGTACAGTTAAAAGTTACTGAATTGGATATCGACACCTTACCTCAGTGGTCAAGAGCACTCGCCCGGAAAGTAGAGAGGTCATGGGTTCGAGTCCCAGAGGTGCCAATATCTTTTTCTGACTTTTCTGTTTCCAGATTTTCGATTGAGTTTCGATCATAGTGTCTTCATTTAATTACATATATCTTATGTGGGTATTTTATCTGCATTTTTTTATTATTTTTATGTAAAACCCCACAAGAGCGATCCTTGACGGCGTTACGGAAAGGTTTAACCCCATGAATGGCAGAAGACCATATTTGTCGCAGCTCACATGCATCTCATACAAATCGCTGTAACTCCCTTACTATAAGAGTGAAAAAATGTGTTAGAAAGGCAAAATACCACGCTTTACAGTCTAACCTAAAAATAACGACCATAAAAGTAAAATTTACACTTTTATGAAACCAAAGTTTTGAATCGTAATTTGAAAAAAAAAATTGAAACCTTGAGAATTTTTTATTAATTACTTTCATATGAAAAGACAAAATAGTGAGGGGACTGTAAAGTTTACAATACATTTCTAATAAAATTTGAATGTGTATTTTTTTTTTTTCGTTATCAGTAATTTTAGTTAAAAAACGTGAGGTGAGCCATTTTTAAAACTTTTTTATGTTTGCGTGCAAAATTTTTATATTTCAAAAATTTAATTTTTATTTTGAATTATATGAAATCGTTTTTATCACCTTTCAAAATTAGTTTTTAGTTTTGGGATACGTTTAGAAATATTCCATTTATTTGCGTTTTATTGTAAAGTGGAAATATTTTGACCATCTGAAAAATTCGCCAAAATTCTGAAGGAAGGGGCTGTAGGAAGAGATTACTTATCAGGAAAATCCTGTGGTGAGCTGAAAAAAGTTGGGTTGACCGATAAAATCTAGGCGGAAAAAGCTGTGAAAATTTCATCGTTCCAGAACTTTAAGTTAGAATTTTGGCCGTTTCAGATAAACCAATCGGCTTTACGATTACTTTATGATTTTATTTTACTTTATTACTTTATGAAAAAAAATCTTTTTGCTTACTACTACTGAAAATTAACATTTTTTTGTACTCCTATGTAAACCTCTGTAATCAATTGTAAAATTGTGTATTCAAGAATAGACATAAATAAATAAAGATTAGTTTGGAATTTGGATTATATAATTAAATTAAGGTAAAATATTACTAATTGGAAACAAGTCCGATGATTTCTTCGTTAGGATAAAATGAAAACTGACAAAAATAACAATTGGCAAACAAGTATAGACAAATACTTATCTACAGAATAAAAACATTATCAATCACCACTCTTTGTGATGTTTTTTCTTGCGTACAGGTACCTGTTTATACTTGTTTGTCTATTGATATTTTTTCTTTTTATCCTGGCGAAGAAATCATTAGTTTCGAAACAAGTTGATATTTTTGATTAAATAAGTGATGTACACGAAGTGATTTGTTTTTTTTTTTATTAAAATGACGCCACAAATTGAATTTGTGATTATCGAAGAAGTGAAAAATGTTGTTTACTTAACAGATATGAAAAACTTGAAATATTACTTTGTAAATAATCTAAAATTTAATGAAAAAAATATTACATTGAAAAAGTGGATTTACGATTATTTAAGAATTTTTTATTATTAAAATATCATCCGAAAAGCTTCGAAATTAATATCACACCGTCTGATATTTTCTAAATCCCAACCAATTTTCGTCAGGAAATCCAATATCCAATCACGGAACCTGATTTTCCGTGCGTTACAAAGTAAATCATTTTCATAAACACGTTTATGAATCTTTTTACGCACGGTTTTACGCAATGAACCTGATAAAATTGGACGAAAGTTCATGTAAACAAAATTTTTGCATGTCAATAACTAACAATTTACTTCAAATATAAAAATGCTTACATATTAGATAATCTAGGTATTTTTATTACCGGAGTTTGGAGACAAGTTACGGATACAAACAAGATTTCTTCACCGAATAATACAGATACTTAACAAGCGCCTAGACATGCGCATGTTTTAAATAATTTTCTTCAGAATTTATAAATATCGCTGTCACATAAAAAATCATTGATAGTTTGTATTCATTCATTTGATTGAATTCCATTACAACCTGGTTTTATGTTTTGATTGTTAGTCATGCAAAAATTGACATGTATATGTCTTTCAATTAAGTTTCGTGTGTAATGTAGGTTTTACACAATCTCTTTTTTCAGCCCGATTCCTGTAAAGAAACCAAAGATAATTTTTTTCGCTTTGTGCGATCGCTATTTTCATCTCCATTTTCATATCTACGATTTCAGTTGGCATCGCAGCAAACAACATGGTTCATGTGTTGTTTGAAGTGATGCCAATTGAAATCGTAGGTATGAAAATAGAGATGAAAAAATCGATCACGTTAACCGAAAAATTTTGTCTTTGGTCTCTGTACGGGAATCGGGCTGAAAAAGGAGAGCGTGTTAAGTATCTAGTCCAACAGTTATCGTATGAATGTAATTTTCGCACTTATGAATTAAGAACTAATATTATCGCTAATTTATTATCAGTACCTGTTACGGGACTCACTTGACTTACTTCAATCAGTAATTTTTGATATTTTTACTTTTTACATTAGCTCCACACAGGAGGCCCTGAGGAAAATAATTTCCCTAAGGAAAAAGGTACGAGGTATGGTAGGAATCTAGTGGTCGTTGCGTCCAGGGGTGCTGAGCATACGAATCTATCCCTCCCACTACGATGCAAGGCAATGTTCTTAGAGAGTCCTTCTGGAGAGGTCAAAAGGTCTCCCTCAATCAATCCTGCCGTGCAGTTAGTGGACAGACACATCCACCGCCGAGATACGGACAAACCTCACTCTGTGTACTCGGGTACCACTGCAAAGTCATCAAATGTAGCGGACCACTTGGGGTGACCTATGGCAGAGGTGTTGCTTATCCAATAAATGGTTCCCGAAGCGGCGTACCTATACCAGCCTCCCAAATTGGTTGCTGTAAAAAATGCAGTAAAAAGAAGTTTTGTACAAAATATAAATAAAATTATGATCTCCGGTGACATTATTGATGTTATTTTTTTCAAAATAATGTTTTTCAAACACAGGCAATAACCGAAAATTCTTTCACTTGTCGTCACTGATAACTCAGCTGTGAGACGGCCAAACCCCTCATCACGACCGTAACTGTCCAATACCTACTGATTCTTAAGGGGGTATTCTAGTCTAGATGCATGAATTGTAGGTGTTTTTTAAGGTGCAAAAAAAAAATACAATAATATTTTTAGTATCCATATTTTTACCAAATATTTATTAAATATTAAAGAATGCATAAAAAAAAATCAAACAAAAAAATTCTAAAAGTTACAGGGTGTTGAGGTGGTGGGTCACGATTGCAACCCTCTTAGTAATCAGAAGAAAAAAAAATAATTCTTAATCCATACAAATGCTACTATGGTCCGTACTTCGGAAAAGTAAAAAAAAAATTCGCAAAATGGCGGCTGTCTGAAATAAAAAGATATTTTTTACTGGTATTTTTGACTTTCGGATTTTTTTAAAAATAGTAAAAATTAATATTTTGTTATGATTCTAAAAGAGGGCGATAGAAAAATGTGTACAAAAGGCTCACACCAAATTTCAAGCAAATCGGTTCAGTAGAACTTGAGATATCATGTCAACCGTCTCAAAAGTAGTTTTGAGAAAAAAGCGCTTAAAATTTTATTCTAGATTATTATTAGATAATGGTTAAATTTCATCTAAACTGCGGCATTAAAATGGTTAAAACTTTTAAAATAATGCGAATTTTTTAAATAATGAAATATTTTTTAATATTTAAGCTTTGGAAATAAGAATATAGAATACTTCCTTAATGTTTTTAAATATCACCGTAGGTCAAAATTTGATTTACATTTTTTATTCCAAATAATGTCAGGAATCACTGGTTAAATAAAGTAAGTCAAATACATATCCCTTAACACCTCGTATATAGGTAATAGATAAATATATAGTAGATGTTACATAAGGGATTCGTAAACCTACGCTAAAATCCAACGTCTGAGTGTTTTAAAAAATGCGAGGGTGGTTTCAAGTATCCCACCCTTTAAAAAAAATTTAAGATTCTTTGTGCGCAAAATGTAAAAAATCTTACGAAAGTAGGTACCACCTAAATATCCGGGTTAGACACGCACAATCTTCGGAATCACTCAGGGCCCCAAATCTCAGGCCCTCGAGAGATGCTGAGAAGAAGTTTCGAGTTGAAAGCTCTCCCTTGAGAGGGCCGCCCCGACCCCTGCATCCGAAACATCTGACTGACTCCGTAATTGAGTCGTAAGCACTCATTGAAAATTACGTTTCAGCGAAAAAGAAAATTTATACCTCCTTTGTTCTATGCGCCCCGGATAAGGGATCTCAGATTAAAACACTGAATGGCAGGCTCATATAGATTAAAAACCGATATTAGATTATCTACTACGGTACATATTGTCTGTCAAATAAGAGTAGAAAATATAAAAAATGGAACTACAAAATTTGTAGGCTGGCAACACCATTTTACCTGTAAAATTTTATTTTAAAGTGCAATGACACTAATGATACAGAACACTGTATACACATTTAAAAAAACATTTTTTGGTTCTTAAAAAAAAAATTATCGAAGAAGCACTGTTGTTAAAATACGTACTTAATGACATAAATTTGATTAAATTATTTTTTACAAAGTGATTGGCTTTCATTTAATTTAACATAATTTGAATTCAACAGTAGGTAGAAAGGAAGAATCATTAAACAAAATTGCAAAGGTATTATAAACCTATCTATATTGCAATGAAAAAATATTTTTTTCACTTTTATGCCTTTTTAATTTTTAATAAAAATGTAGGTTGCACAAATGCACAGCTTTACCATTTCATCATGAGTTATATTTTTAGCATTGCCATTTGAACAACAGTGGAGCCCTCCTATGTTTTCTACTCTTATTTGACAAACTTTATCTAACTGTAATCTAAACTGTATCTAACTAAGAAACTTAATTTGAATCTGTTCTAATTGCTCAATGTATTTTTTCTGGTATGAGACCTGTACATCAGTAAATATTCAATCTTAGACCAATTTTAGTGCAATTATACCTAGCCAACATTGCTTCGGGCTTAGAAAACTGTTTGCAAGATCTTATGAAAAACGATATAAATAAATGACAATGAATGAATATAAAAGTGAATGTAGGTATTGCATTAAAAAACAGATTTACAGATTAACAAAAACAGACCCGATTAGTGGCAGAGTGGACAAATGCATTTGGTTATCGGCGTCGTGGGTCCTCCAAGTCTCCATCATTGCATGAGCATCGTTTTCCGTTTATAACGATGGTGATGACAGACACTGTAACGCCATACAAGACGTTGGCTAGAGAGGGAGAAAGCTCAACACGGCATGAAAACCCAAAATTTAATAGCGATAAATGCATTTTATTTGAATACCGCACAATAGTACCAACTGCCTTCAAACGTCTGGTAATTTTTTTTTTACATGAGCCCTGAGGAAAAAAATTTCCCTCAGGGCCTATGTCATCTTTGGGGATGCTGTGTGGGGAGGGTTTTTTAAGTAAAGGAAGAGAAGAGTTCTGGAAAGGAAAAGGGTTTAAGGGGTGGGTAGGAATCTGGGGTTCAGTGTGTTCTGGTCATCCGCCTCCAAGACCTAGCCAAACCTCACCCCATGAATCCGGGCACCCCTGCTAAATCCCCAAACGTAGCGAACCACTTGGTGTGACCTATGGTAGAGGTGTTGGTTATCCAACAAAGATTTCCGCCCATTAAAGGTACCCATTCCCGCCTCCCAAATTATATATAATTAGGGTATGTTTTGAAGCTGAAGGTAGTGGGGAAGCGAAAGAGATTGGGAAGACGAAAGTGGGGAAGTGCCTGGTTATTCACAACACGGGAAAATCTCAAATCTTAGAAAAAAAGACTGTTTCATAAAAACATTCCAATAAGCATGTACTGTGCGAAACAATATTTTGTTTGATAAACGGTTGAGTCCATTATTTCACACATTCTGCAGATGATTTCGTAGTAATATCAAATGTCAATTTAAAGTGTATAAAAATGTCAACGTATAACAATAACATCCCATCCACGACGCCCTTCAACCGTCGGGTGGCGCCGGTATTGAATTAGCCTGTAGGAATACCTTGTTTGATGTACATACCCCATTATTTTTATGGGTAGTTGCCTGCTGGGCGAGTCGTTGAAACCTTTCCGATATTTCGCAATAACTCCGAAATAAACACCGGAAATTTCATTCGACGTATTGACCAAACACAAATATAATCAGGTCATATTTGCGGGGAGAGCTTTGGCATTTTGAAAACAATTTTGAAATGTTTTTTTTTAAACATCTTTCAATGAGCTACTGACATTGGAAAAACGATTTAGGTTAATTATTATTGATAAAGAGGTATTCGATAGCCTCAAGTGGTGATCGGTTGCTTAGCTAGTAGGAGGATGGGCCGAGTTCAATACTCATAGACGGTAGCTTAATTATTCCCTTCTCAACATGTCATACATGTTTAGTGAAAAGGTCTGAAATTCACATTTTTTTATTGGAATAACTTTTGAAGATTATCATTGATGAACAAGACAAAACTAATGTATCATTGATGAACAAGACAATACTAATGTATCATTGATGAACAAGACAATACTAATGTATCTAAATATGAAACAGAAGACACAGAAAAATAAATAAAAGTAAAAATGTAATGGTCGAAACTGTGACTCGAACCCAGAATCTCCTGTTTTTCTTGTGTCTTAATCAACTCAGCCATTGGGACCTATATTTTTTCTTTCATTTATGTCGATCTCATATTTCAAATTCAGAATTAACAATATTGTCCCAACCAAATTTTACCATATTTTTGGTAGCTTTGTTTTTAAATGATCAGAAAGTTCTAAGGCATTTATTTGTAACCTAGATATTGTATCGATAGTGGTAAGAATAGAGACCCCGGGTTTGAATCCCATACCTTATTTTTTCTCTGTGTCCTGTTGTTTCATGTTTCGATTAAATTTATTATTATTATCTTCTTTTTCGACGGCATAAAAAAAAATATTGGAATATCTTTTGAAGGTTTTACATATCAATGCAATATTTAATCATTTAGTAAGAAGATAATATTAAAAAAAAAATTTAAAAAAAACATGAAACACACAAAGACACAGAAAATAAAAGGTGACGGTTTCAATCGGGGTCGAACCTAGGACCTCTGCTTTACTGGGACAACGCTTTAACCATTGAGCAATTGTCTTGTTCTGTTCCATGTTTCGTTAAGGTTTATTAATAAAATCTTCTTAAATGATTATAAATGAGATATGTTTGTCTTAAAATGTTTGTATTTATAATTCTGTTATGAATTGAATTTGTTTAATATAATTTCCGAGTCCTAATTAGGGTCTATTCACTATCCAATTTTAGAACTGCTTGCAGGACAGCGTGCTGAACCGCCAACTGAATTATTATTATTTCGACACTCCGACAATAGGGGTAATAATTATTTTTTAATTGTTATCAAGTTTTATTTGTAGAACTCCATTTTTTTTTATATATATTCAATAATGTTATTATTATCCGATTTATAAAATCCATTTATTTATAAACAAGTTCTGCTTTGTAATTATTATTACGCGTGACAGCTGTTTCGCCTTCTGAATTCATTATCAAACTGTGGTCATGCCACTTACCGACGAGTTACCTATTAATGTAATTTCTAGATAGGATTTCGATGACTAATTTCTATTTATGAGCAAACTGACTGAAATTATTAATGGTTTTTACCCTATTTAAAGTTTCCCCAATTACTTGTATTGTTTAAAATCGACTGAAAATTATTCGGTTGGTGGTTTTGCCTACAATTTTCATAGATCCTTCATGAGGTCTTATAAGCAGTTCTGCAAATCGAACGATGAGGAGGCCGTATCTGGTTACCAATAAATTACAGCCGCGACCATAGTTATGTACACTTTAAAATAATGTTTTTCTGAAATATTATCATCATGAGTTTTTTTGTTATTGTTGTGTATAATTATTTTTTTAACTTAATTTTGAATCCAGTGGCGTAACTGTAGGGTGACAAGGCTGGCAAAATGCGGGGGCTGGGGCCCCGAGCCGAGAGGCCGCGAGTTCAGAAGTAACTTAACGTTCTTTAAAAAAATTAGTAAAAATTATAAATTTGCTGATTTATTAATAATAAAGAATCATTTTATGTCGTGCAGCTTTCCTGAAGTATGTACTGCATTAATGTTATTTGTTACAATTCCTGTGACAATAGCTTGTGCTGAAAGAGCATTTTCCCAACTAAAATTAATAAAAACCTCTTTAAGAAACTCAATGGGACAAGACAGGTACGTAACTCGGCTATTCTGTCTATTGAAAATTCTATGGTCCGATCTTTAAACTTTGATGACGTTACTGACACTTTGGCGGAATAGAAAGCTCGGAGAAAAGAATTTTATTAATAAATTTCTTGTAAAGATTAAATTATTATTTCATTATAAATATGTAATACCTATGCTTATGAAAATAAAATTTATTAGATATTTAACAAAAATGCACACAATATTAGTTATACTTATGACTAACTTTAATCTTGTAAAGATTAAATTATTATTTCATTATAAATATGTAATACCTATGCTTTTGAAAATAAAATTTATTAGATATTTAACAAAAATGCACACAATATTAGTTATACTTATGGCTAACTTCTTAAGTGATTTATTAAAATTCAATTACAACGTGACGATTTTTACCGGGGGGGGCCCCATCCAACGAATTTGCCACGGGCCTCAGATGGTATAGTTACGCCACTGGTTGAATCCTGTCTTATTTTTATTATAATATGATATCTTGTTTTAATATGATATCTTCAATTAAACCAGAAAAGGCTACACAAAATAAATGTTTAAATATTTCTTATTCTATTATCTTATTATAGGTACAGTTACAAGGATGGAATCCTTAATTGGTTTTATTTTGAATTTATGAATTAATAAATAAATTAAAAAAATTAATAGTTTTCTTCTGATTCCTATTATAGCCTCTTCTTTTGGAGATTGGTTATCATCTGGGCAATCTTATGATCAAATAATCGGAACTACACTCGTACCAGTCACTGTATGTAGGTTTTAAAACAAGGAGGTGCGAGACAATTTCTCCTCTATATTCTCATCATTCTTGTCAGGTATTGTGACGTGTTTTGTTCAATAAGTTAATTCTTGTAGTTGCACACCTTTTGTCTCTATTCCCTTATTTTCTTACAAACATCTTGGCATATTTACATTTTAAATAGATAGGTACCTACTAGTTAACTGTTAGACAATATTCAAATTAGTACTGGAAAAATAATGTTTAGACAATATTATTATTGTCTAAAAACAACATTAAACCATACCCGGTATTTTACAATTTGTTATTCAACACTGTAACGTGCTTTAAAATCAGTTACAAAAGTTATTTGTGGCACATAATTTTTTAAGCAATCATTTTTAACAACAAAAAACTTACCTGTACTTTGATCCGACTTCCATCGAATCCATGAAAATGTTTTCACTTTGAAATGTTTCATAATATATTTAAACCAATTTATTTTAAACTACTTTAATACTTTACTAGAAAGCTTATACTTTAACGATCTATTTAACTTAAAACTGTTAGTCTGCTATTATAAACTTGAAAATAAACTTTAAACTAAACTGTTTATCAATATGTTCAACGACAATAATAATATGAATGTATTTTAACGATTTAAGATTTAGCGTTATCCACTATTAAGTCCGTGTAATTTCTTAGAGTACTTCGTCACTTTTCATCGGATTTAATGTTAATATCATCAATTTGCAAGGCAGTGTTTGAATTTTTCTACCGGCGCTACATCGGCGTAGCACCGCGGAAATTCCGTAGCAGCGACTGTCGCGTATGAACGCCCGATCACCACTGGAAGCTAAAACCTGAAAAGCCCTTCTACGCCGCGTAGCCTCCAGTACTCCATACAACCTACGCTCCAACATAGAACCTCCCGTTCAAGCATAGTTTGCCAAGCTTTCCAAGTTATGTACAAGAGTTTTGGATGCGTCCGAAACACATAATTCACGAGAATATTTTCTGAAGTCGAGCTTTTACATTTCTTGGAGTGAACGCTTGCCAAGGGAGGTTAAGCCTTGACTTCATTTTGGGTTTTGACGGTTTCAAATGCCAAGACTCGTAAAATAAACTTTATTAGGAAGCTGTTTTAAGAGTGAAGTCTTCGAGTGTATTTACGTAAAAATCGTGTTTCCTGTGGGGCATCTCTAAACTGAAAAACAATCTAACGTTAGTTCCTCTTTTGACCGCCTGCACTACTATTATTAACTTATTAGTTTCCAGATATGAAAATGTGGTAATTCGCACACAGAGGTTGCGAGTTCAATCCTTTGCAAAATAAGTCCTCCATCATACGATAAACTGTAAAAAACAGCTTTAAGTAATGAAAATTAGCTGAATTCAAATAATGTTGCGGCCGTAAAAAAGAGGGTTAAGACGTAAAGTACATATATTTTACTAATTGTTCTTTCCCGCGCATAAACAATTTAATATCAATATTATATGTTAAACATTTTATTACATATTACGGATAAAATGTTGATTGTTTTTTTTTTATTATCTTTGATTTTGAGCTATTAGTATTTTTTCTACAGTGTAATTACTTTGCTACCTTCACAGTGTGCTTATTTTTTTATTATTAAATATTCAACTCATCGACCCTTGTAATAACAAGGTTCCATCTGTCGCGGTAAAGTCATGCGATAATGAACTCTAAAGTAGCTTATTATATATCCCATTATCGTACGACTTTACCGTGACAGATGGAATCCAAAGGGTCAACATGACGAAAACATTTTGAAAATGGACCTTACTTTAACTTTACCTGTTATATAATTCTATCAGAATGTATTATTTGTTATATCCCTCTACTAACCCTTTTTAACAGTGTATGTTTTTGAAAATACATACATACATAGATTTAAGAATTTTTCTTCCCTATCTAGATCGAATAAATTGCTGATCGGCTGTTTTCATTTTTATTTCTGATTTAACAAACGGCTTTGCGGGCTATTTTTTTATTGGATTTTAGCTACAAGTTAAGGCAGGAGCGATTTTCATTTTTGTAAATGTGATTTTTGTGCTCAATTTTTTACCTTTTTTAATTTTCTACATTATCACCACACAGGAGGCCCAGAGGAACAAAATTCCCTAAGGGCCTACGTCATTTTGGGATGCTCTGTGGACGGTTTATTTATGAAAATGAAGAAGATGATGTTCTGGAAAGGAGAAAGATATGAAGGGTGGGTAGGAATCTAGTAGTCAATGTGGCCAGGAGTGAGAACATATGAACCCTGCCCCCCCACTGCGGTGCAAGGCGATGAGTTGAGAGAATCCGTCAGAAGAGATCTAGATTATGTCTGCCTCAAGCAGTCTCTCCAGATCTTATGCCGTAGGTGGTCAAAAGCATCCACCACCAAGACCCTGACAAATCTCACCTCATGAACCTGGGCACCCCTGCTAAGTCACCAAACATAGCGAACCATTTGGGTGTCCTATGGCAGGGGTGTTGGTAATCTAATAAATGATTCCCTGGGTGGGTTTAAATGTAAGTATTGATGGAAACTTGTCAATGTTTAATTTTAATTTAATAAAATGTTATGCTTTTGTTAACTTTGTACGATTTGTCATTTACTATGAAACAACCGTTCTTTTAAATGAAATTTGCAAAAACTTCCAAAGCGTTTAAAAAAACGGCAAAATTTTTCAAAAAACTCTGTCAATCCTTATCGAGCAGAGGTTCCCAAACTTTTTTTTCTCGTAGACCACTTTCAAAATTTAACTGGTTTCGGTGGACCCCCTGCTGCTACATTCTACAATATTCCCAAAACTCAAAAAAAATGTGAAGATTAGATCTAACGATAGAAATTTTTGTCACGGCTATCTGTTAGGATTGCATGAGAACCGTAGCTCCTAAAAAAAAGTTTGCCAAAAATCTGAAAATTAGAATCTTAATGTTTCAAAACGCTTTTTTTTAAAGTCTCTATATGACCATTTTCCACCGAAATACAGCCTGTCAAATATCACCGAAAAATTTGGAATTTGTTTGCTCCTTTAATTTTTTTATAGTGTAATATCTGCCTACATTGATAGGCAAAGCCAAGGCAACATTTTTGTTCTTTACTATCGAAACTAGATAAATTTTCGTGGACCCCCACTTACAACTTGTAAACCTCCATTTTTTATCACGCCAACGTAGACCCCCGTCGAGTCTCCCGTGGACCCCTGCAGGTCCACCTGGACGACTTTGGGAATCACTGATCTAACATGTACTGCCAGTTTTAATGCAGATCTGAAAGAGTTAGTAGTTCCTACCAAACAAAAAATTACGGTTTACGTTAAAATAAATCGTTAAAGATTTTTTTGTCAATTGTAACCGTGACCTTCAACTAAATTTAAGAATCAAAATGATTAGGAATCACGTTATCTTTATTCTTCCATGTGACATCGAAAGTTGGACTATAAGGGGAGGGTAGCTAACGAAGCATTGACATGCAAGACAGTTGCTTTCAAATGTAGATCAGTGGGCGCTTCTACAAAATGACCTGAATAGGAAGGGGTTGTATTGAAGGGGTCGTTTATCAAATGGTTTAAAAGTTACAAAATTTAACTGGTCATAAAAATAAGGTTCCATGGACCGACATGATCACCAACATAGAAATTCTCAGGCGGGCTAGAGCAGATAGAGAACTGCTCACATCAATAAAAGTCAGGAAAATTTCATATCTGGGTCACGTACTTCGAGGGGAAAAGTATCACTTGCTCCAATTAATATTGAAAGGAAAAATAGAAAGTCGCCGGGGGCCTGATAGGAGACAAATGTCTAGGCTACGAAATATACGAGAGTGGACCGGCATTAGAAGTGCGGAGGAGCTATTCCGGGCAGCACAAGATAGAGAGACATTTTCCAGAGTGATCGCCAACGTCGGGGGGACCTGATAGGGCACACGAAGAAGAAGAAGATAAAAATAAGAAAACTCAATATATATTGGTTCACCATAAGGGGCGCAAAATTTCTAAACTAGTGATCCATTTGTTGACGGGGACGGTTGTTAAGAGCCATTAAACCAGCGGCCGAGAATTTAAATTTCATCGAACAATGATCTTGCGATCGTACCGTTGCAACAGTACAGGGCGGTTCCGATGAGAAAGATTAATTATTCTCTTTACCAGCATTTTAACATAATAACTTAATATCGATTTTATTTCATTACAAATTTGCTTTGGTAAATACCCACATTCAAAAATGCTCAAACTTGTGATGATAAAACAATTAAAATTATGTACTCTTTGTAATTATTTTTCGATCATTAGTATTTATAATTTTTCAATAATGTCTAAGCAAAATAAGTATGTAATTTTTTTTAAGTATATTAGTTTGTAAGACTGTAAATAAATAGAAAAATTGAAGTATTTTCGTCACAAAACAAGGGCGCGGATCTATTTTATTTGATATAAATTAAAATTCTGAAAAGTAGCTTTCCCAAATAATTTATTGATTTATTTTACTGCTTGATTATATGATTTGAAATGTATGTTGTATATTACAAAATTTTATTTGAAAATTTAACAAATCTGCCAACGACTTACGGTAAAACCTTATTGTACCCAATATAAACATATTTTCTCAAAGTTTAAAAAGTGGCCTCACTAGATAAAAGAACAGCCTTTCGAAATCAATTTATAATTTTATGTGGAAAAGAGTCAATACGTCTAAAATTTGATTTCAAAATTACATATTTTCGATTTTGTTTGGTTATTTCCTTTTAAATACGAACCGGAGGTGGCTGGTTCGAATCCCGGATTGCATAAGTATATTTAATTTGATTAATTTGTGTTATTTGATAATTAATTCATTAAAAATATCTAATAGCGTATTTGCCGCACATTCCAGAGTGGAAGATACTCTCAATATCATAGATGTTGTTGAAAATCCACCATTCAGAATCGAAAAATTGCTTAAAATGTTATTAGCTGAGTTTGATGGCTAGATCTGAATCCCCACCATCCTTACCCTCCCCACTACCTTCAGTCTCACAACATACCCCAAATGGAGTCTCACGGTTGGAAGCAGTTTCAATTTGGGAGGCGGGTATGGGTACTGCCGCCCCAGGAACTATTTATTGTATAAGCAACACCTCTGCCATAGGTTGCCTCAAGTGGTTCGCTACGTTTGGTGACTTAGCAGGGGTGCCCGGTATCATGGGGTAAGGCTTGTCCAGGTCTTGGCGGCGGATGCGTCTGGGAAGGAAAAAGGTATGAAGAGTGGGATGAAATCTGGGGGTTAATGTATCCTGGAATGATGTATGAATTCATCCATTAGTTCAAAGTAATGGATCGAGAGAGTCTGGCTGGAGAGCTTAGGTCTTCCTCAACCAGTTTCTCCCGATTCGGCCAGCCGTGCATTAGGTGGGCAAAGGAATTCGCCGCCAATACCTGAACAAACCTCACCCCTTGAACCCGGACACCCCTGCTAAGTAACCAAACGTAGCGAATCACTTGGGGTGACCTACGGCAGGGGTGAAGGTTAAGATTGGTGTTTTACTCAAATTGGGTGGTTTGACGAATATGTACGACTTTGGAGCTGCGAAAGTATTTTGAATATATTTTGGAAATCTTTCGAGGAATTCAACCTTAATGCAATCCGAAATAATGTTGCCGCTGCATTATATCGGTGCCATGAAATAAAATATATTGAGTACCTACTTACATTAAATGTCTGCATGTTTGTGCTTCATGAATATATAAGTATGTATTAACGAATTAATAATATAAAATCAAAGATGTGCAAATATATTTGTTTATTGGCTCGCCAGATGAATACATCACATAATTATTACAATTTGCGGCTATGGGTACCGCCGCCCCGGGAATCATTTTTTGGATAATAAACACCTCTGCCACAAGTCACACAAAATGGTTCGTTAAGTTTGTTGACTTAGCAGTGGTGTCTGGATTCATGGGGTGAGGCTTATCCGGGTCTTGGAGGTGGATGTAAGTGTCCATCAGCTGCGTGGCAGGCCACGTCGTGAGAGACTGGTTGAAGGAGATCTTTTGACCTCTCCAGCAGGACTCTCTCGGAACATCGCCATCGACCCCCAGATTCCAACTCACCTCTCGTGCCTCAATTCCTTCCCAGAACTTCTTCTTCTTCCTTTCCCTATAGGTACCCTCCACACAGCATCCCCAAAGATGACAAATGCCCTGAAGCGAATTATTTTCCTTTGGACTTTTTTGTGGAAGCAAAAATTAAAAATAAACCGGAAAATGAAACTTCAAAAAGACGACACTGCCAAATTAATAAAAAATCAAATAAATGACACATGTTTTAATTGTAAGAAACCCGTTTGTGGAGAGTGCATTCGATTTCATAAAAAAACGTAGAAAATCGATATTATACAAACATGACACATGCTTGTGTTAAAATTGCAGCATTTTGCACACATGTTTTTTTTCAGGAGGCCCTGGGGAAAAAAACCTTCAGAGCCGATGTCATCTTTGGGGATGCTGTGGGGAGGGTTTTTTTAAGGAAAGGAAGGAGAGAAAATTCTGTTGAGGAAAAATATGTGAGGTATGAAAAGGAAAAATTGGTAAATGTATCCATCTCTCCCACTGCGGTGCAAGGCGACGGGTTGAGAGAGGTCCTGCTGGAGAGGTCTAGATTAGTGTCTTCCAACCCGGTCCGATATGCAGTAAGTGAGCAAATGTATTCGCCACCTAGACCCAGATAAACCTCACGCAACGAACCAGGGCACCCTGCTAAGTCACCAAACATAGCGAACCACTTGGAGTGTCTGTTTGTACACTAACACAAATGAGTCTTGCCTTGAATACGCACTGCGCAGGTATGTACATGTGTGTGAAAATAAAGTCAACATTTGAATATTATGACATATGCGTCATTTTGCTTTAGTTTCTGCTTTAGACGTGTATATTTGTAGCTGGAACTTGGCGCGTGTTTTTGAAACCATGGATTGATTTCTTGTAATCATTTTAATAATATTTAAGTTGGTAAGGTAGTATTTTTTGTGTTAGTGCACCCACGCCTCTGCTACTAAACTGCCCTTTTAATGCAATTTACGCTCAACGAAGCTTTACGAGTACGTACCTGCTTAAACTTTAGGGCAAAGTTATTTTAAAACGCGTTTCGTGACTTCGTGGCCTACGTGACGGTAGCTTTGCTTTTCCCTTGAGATATCCCTGCTGAAACTACCAAGGTAATCAGTAGACATCAGAATATATTAGGTACACAAAAAATTAAATGGCGAAATATGCACTTATAATATACAAATGTACACTTGCAATGCCGAAATATGCTCTAACGGACCCAAATGTGAACTAATAATGCCAAAATATTCACAAACAATGCCCAAACGTGAAATAATAATGCACCAATAATGCCCAAATACGCGCTAACAATGCCCAAATATGTACTAACGGTAGATACCAAAATATGCACAAATAATGCTCAAATATGCACTAACAATGCTCAAATATGCACTAACAATGCCCAAATATGCAGTAACAATGCCCAAATCCCCAAAGACACACAAAAGCACTAACAATTTCCAAACATCCACCAACAATACCCAAATATATACAAAATATTTACTAACAATGCCTAAATTAAATGATAAAAATAGTAAATTGTCTTTTGGAACCAAGTTCTTCAACATTTTTTTTCGCGTTTTTTTCCAAAATCTCCCAAAAAATCGATTCCAAAAATAACTTTTATTTCTCAGAAGAGTAAAAAATATCGATCCTTTCTAATTTACGAGTGAACACCTCGTATTTTGAAGAATAAAATGGATGAAATGTGATTAAAGACGAAAAAATGCTGAAAATTTGCACTACCGACCGATAAAAGCTCGAATATGTACCGAATAAAGACATGCAGATCAAATATGCTTTTTGCATAATATGCAAATAATGCGAATGCTTAATGTCCACTGGTCAATATGAGAGATCAGCAGTAAAAAAAAAGTTATAAAAAATATTTAAAAATAAGACAGAGATCATCGGATTTGAAAATGCTCGCCATGCTATCATCACACCGTATCTCCAAAGCTGTAGGCAGAGAGGATTGCCCCTCTCTCAGCATATTGATTCACATTCATGCATCGTCTCATTAATACTCTTATGTTATTCTGACTCTTGACGTGACCCGACTCAATTATTTGATTTACTTGGTAGTGATATGTCTTAGATGGTTCCATGCCAACTGAGAATAAAGTCAACTCAACACCTCCTTCAAAAGTCATTAAAAGCTATGAAAAAAATCATTTTAAATTAGCCGATAGCCCTAACCTTACGTTTATTAATATTTAACCGATTTTTAATATAAATTTATTTTTATCGCTCTAAATGACTTATCTGAGATGGTTCTGAGTTGGTTTCATTCCGAGTTGTCCGGTCACCGTCTTAGATACTCGGACGTCCCAGTTTTCTTCTACCATTCACACACTTTGCTTTTGCTTATGACTTAACTTCATTCTATCTATGTATATTTTCTGGTCGTCTTGAAGATGTCGACACATGTCTACTCATATACAGTTGACTGAGAGCTGCATATGATGTAATATCAGTAGGTTGTAAAATTCCTATTTGAATTCATAGCCCCAACAACCTCGCTTGTTTTAAAACTCCCAGAGGAATTACCGTCTCTCTCGTGTAGATACTTACCTCCGGCATTCTACCTACATAACATACAAACCCCTAACAATTTATTATTGCCGACCTCAAACATTATTATTTTTTCTTAAATTTTATTGTCTCGCGTAGGTACTTTTTTTTCATTTATTACATAGTTTACACACCAAAAATTCAATTAAATAATGACATGTTATCAACTACTTACAGAGCAGGCAATTGTATTATCGTACTGGTAAAAAAACTTGATCACAAAGCGCCTGACGTCCAGCGCACATTGTTTTATCGATTATTCATTTGATTTTAAAACGCCCAGTTGGTTTTTCTCCTAAGTCGATTTTGAACGTGTGCATAGTGTTCGTGATGTCTCTGCCACGGGAATCCCCGTTGCATCTAGAACTAGGGGCTACACGAGCTGAGCCGAATAAACACTTGATAGTGGCGCCCCTCTCAAACGCTGGTCAGAGGGGGCGCCACTATCAAGTTTCTGCCCCGGTTTAAAAAAAGTCGTAGATCCGGGAATGTGTGCAGTTCACATGCATTAGAAGTGAAACCTTCAGAATAAAGTCCACAAGAGTGGAGAGGCTACAAAGCGCCGCACAAAGAGGAGACCGATTATTCTGTCTCATTCGATTATCCTGTAGATATATGTGTTTGTCTCTTTTTAGTGTCGCTTTTTCGTTTCATCAAGTTTCAAATCATAACGGTGTTTACCTTATACAACTCGTTGGTCAGAAGCAAATTGGAATATGGGAGTGTTAAAATATTAAAAAAATCATTGAATTTGTACAAAAAAAAAACATAAGACTTTTATCATTTTAACTTGGATTAAATGCCTTACTCGTATCTTACAAGGAACGACTCCAACAATTTCATTTTACAACCCTGGAAAAAAGAAGAGAATTTGCTGACTTAATATGTTTATACAAAATTATTCATGATAAGCTTCGAACCACTCATTGTCTGAGCATTATTCGTATAAAAGTTCATAATAGGCGCATTTTAAGGAGTCATAAAACATTCCATCTTGAATTATTTAATAACAATATTGCATACTTCAATCCACTGTCTAGAATGTGTCGTCTATATAATACCATTGAATGTGACCATGTAGATATCTATGCAAACAGTCTCACGTATTTCAAAAAGCAAATTACAATCTCATTTATAATTGGAGTGTTAATACCTATGTACATCCCAATGGCAATTTTATAACTAAAATAATTGTTAACACTCTGTAAATGTTTCAAACAATAAATAAATAAAGAAGTTTTCACTTCAAAAAGGCAGCTGGAATATTTCAACAATTGTGACATTCTGATATACGAGACCTATGTTTATCAACCTATTATAATAAATAGTATCATCGAATGTGAACATCGAAAATTCGGTGACCGGCCAACTCAGAATGAAACCAACTCAGAACCACCTCAGAAAGGTCATAAGGAGTGATGATAAAAAATATATAAAATTGGTTAAATGGGTTAAGTTAGGTTAGGGTTAACGGCTATTTTTAATTTATTTTTTTCGTGGCTTTTAATGACTTTTCAATGAGGTGTTGAGTTGACTTGATTGTGAGTTGGCATGGAACCGGAAATTTCATCTGATTTTTTGCTTATGACGGCAGAGTACCTAGTCCAAGAGAGTAGGTACTTACGTAACGCCATCGTTCTAGTATTTTCTCTGTTTTCGTTTTCATACAAGACGTGTGCGAAGGAAGAGGAAGATCGTCGATTATTTAAGTACTACCTCTCTCTGGGCTGATATAAAATTTTATGGCTTACTTATCTGTGAAGGCGGCAAAATAGAAAAAGAGTTTTTTAATTCATTTATGAGCACTTTTTAAATCCACATTTTCTTTTATCTACGAGTATAGTAGCGATGTGCGACGCCCCCGTTAGTTTTTTTTTAAATAATGAGCTGCGATGAGTAAACTCCGAGAATTCTTAAGCCGAGGGAGTAGGTACTTCACCTGGTACCGAATAGCCTACCCACCCACCCATAACCTCCAACCTACGCTTCAAGCTCTAATATTATATTCTCAGAATGCTGGTGTGCTGAAATTTCATCAGTTCTTAGAACAAAATTGAATCATTTGATACCGAATTGCGCGCACCCTAATAAATTACTTTGCATTAACTTTACAAGACACATTATACCACGAAAATATTTACCTATATAAGATGCAAAAAAACTTTGTAATTTTTTATTAAAATCTAATGCTTACTTAAATTTTGTTGTGGTAAATAACCCACAAGCATAGATTTTGAAAAGTAAACTACTTTTAAATTTAATTACCACAAAAACCATCGCATCGGTTCAGTCGGGATAGACGGAAAAATATGCATTGTAATTTGATTTTCATTTCCACTATTTTTTTTGTACGGATTTGACAATTGCGAAGTTTCGTTTCAAACTAAATACCATTATTACGTAATTTACCTAAACTAAGAACCTAATAATCTATTTTGTGAACGTAAATAGTTGTTTCTTGTAGTAATTGTTGAAATGAAGTGTGATTTTCATAATCTTTGCTTAAAAATGCGGCGGCTTATGGATTATTTGATTGTTTTCTTTTGAAAGAATACGTACACGTGTTTATTTATTTATAAAGTGTAATTTAATTTCGAAGTTTAGTTTTGATTTCTTGCATACGTATTTATTTATTTATGAAATAGTATAACACAATAAAATCACAAGCCGCTCATCTCACTAGAACAGGGGTGGTGAACCTGCAGCCCGCGAAGCTTTTTGGTGCGGCCCGCGAGCACTTTTTTGGCGGCCTGCTAAAAGCACAACAAAAAATTACACTCAGATAGCGAGAAATGTTTTGTTTTACGGTGTTTCAGATGAATTTTTAAGCTTGTTGACTCGTACAGAATCAATCTTATTGTGTTCAGTTTTTAACACAATGTAAAAATTGAAGATGCGACACACTACTGGCGCAATTCAAGGGGTGACCTGAAAACTCAGAATCATGCAACTTGAACACCTTTGAAGAGTCATTAAAAGTGATGAAAAGGGTTTTTGTAATTTTTTTTTCATAACTTTTAAAGACTTTTCAAAGGGTTGTTGAAGTTGCATAATTCTGAGTTATTATGGAACCATTCAAGGGTTACCATTCCCGCTTTCCGAGAGCAGTTATTAGTTGCAGAATTTGTGAAAATGTTTAGTATTTTTCATAGTATTTTTTTTTTAATTTCCCTCTGAATTTTATTACAACGTCGTAATATTGCTTGACAAAATATTTCATACACGCTTAGGAATTTAGGTACCTACTATCATAATAATATTATATCTTGTTTTGTATAAATTTTTTGTTCACACTAGACATCTATGTATTTCAACTGAAACTAATTTGCAAAACATGTGTTCGATATAGAGTCATCTAGCGGCAGAACCGCGAAGTGCGCCCGCTCGCTTTACAAACGTTGGACGTTAGCGTTGCGTGAGAAATTCAATTCGGTTTTGAGTTGCTTATTGCCTGTCCGTAGTGTTCGTAATTCGTATATGTAGGTGTACTGGGGACCAATCATATATACGCTCGCACACATTGGACTTTTTCACAGCTGGGCGTCGGTAAAACTCTAAAAGCCCCAACGGGCTAAAAAACCCTGAAAAACATTACCAGTCCGGCACATCCCGATCCAAAACCCCTCGCAAAACGGTAAGTGACAAAGCTTTGCTCGCCAAAATTCACCCCTTCTCATCCCCATTTTTTGCAAATGCGAACTTGAAAATGTGCAAACCCTCAAATGTTTTCATAATTTAGCGCTTTCATACAATTACACGTTATTTTTGTGATATTAAAGGTGATTCCGTCTTGTTACCGATGTCTTAACATTTCAGGTTATATTTCTTCACGGTCGACTGTCCTAAACGTCGAAACCCTGGATTTGCACAATTATCACAATTATTCCCTCAACGGCTCCACGATAGGCGACCAAAATCGCTTCGTTTTCTCCAATTTAATTTCAAATCTGCCTCCAGTCGTAAGTACCCCAAGGATTTTTCCATTCTCAAGGATACAGTTTCATTTTGACAACTTACATTATTTCTTTTCATGTACCATGTTATCATTTAGTTTTGACAAATAAGTCATTGCTGTTATATTTTGGACAAATGGTTTGCCTAATTCAAACCATGCTGTTGGTCAATAAGCCAAAAATTGCCTTTCCAAGGATATAATTATTTATCAATAATAATTCCAACGTATTTTAATTTTAGACCTATATTTTGTTATTTGACATCTGCAGAAAACACGGTAATTTAAATAATGTGTCATGGTTTGCTATTGCTATCAAATCATTCAACAATAAAAATGAATAATGTCTAATTTCATTAATTTACACTAATCGCCAAAATGCTTTTATAAATGCTTAACGTTAGACATGTTTAAATTACTATTATTGCTGTACCATTTCTTGATTTCTTTTTTAAATTGTCTGGAGAGCTGATACGAAAGCTTTACCTTCACAATATCTTTTAACATTATTTGCTGTTAGGAAATATCTGTCAGTTAAAATTATGATTCCTTACTATAAATATAAAGCGTATTTTGAAAGCGAACAATCGCAAAACCGTCGATCTAAATATTATACGAATAACAATTATGCTTTGTTCAGAAGAGCCATTCCCTATCTTTTGTGAGATTGAGGTAGATCTCAGGCGAGATCTCCTGTCAGATTTGTGTGATTTTCTACGGCCGAAAATGAATTTAATCATGCATACTTACAGGAATTTGTGTTTAAAACGACCTAAACTAAAATATATAACAGCTCACAGCTGAAATTCTGACATCGACCCATAGAAAAACCAAATAACAGCCGTAGAAAATCACACAAATCTGACAGGAGATCTCGCCTGAGATCTATCTCGATCTCACAAAAGATAGAGAATAGCTCTTCAGATGTTTTTTTTATTATTTGTCAATATGATTTAATGAAAAAACTAATCTAAGCCTAATCTGATTAAATAAAAATTAGATTGTTAATAATAACTAGAGTTTTGCCCATTGCACCTGACGGGGGTGATTAAAACCACAGCAACTACCACAGCAACCGCCACAGTAACCACCACAACAACCATGACAACAACAATCACCACAACAGCCACAAAAACAACCACCATCACAACCACCACCACAACCAATACAACAACAACCACAATAATCACCACAATAACCACCCAACAACCATGATAACCACCACACAACCACAATAACCACAACAATCACAATAACCACCACAACAACCACAATAACCACCTCGACAGCCGCAAAAATAGGGCTTTGCATGCAACACAATTTTGACATTTACAATTCTTAACACACTTTGGGCGTGAAGGGGGTAGTTCTACCGTTTGCTCTGGTCCTACTTAAATTCCTGGAAAGGCATTGCTGTCAAATACATTTATATAAATATTTTCACAAATCTCTTTGTAAGGGTCCCAATTATATATTTATATGAATGTGATACAAGTCTTCGCCATTTTCTAATCTTGTCTTTTGTGTGGAAGAATATTTTATCAAATGGAAACTTAAACTTTGGCACTGGATATTTGCAAATAATTTTTTTTTTGTGATGATTTAAACCAAAGTGAAAACCAATTTTTTGTGATGTCATACATACATTTTTTACACATAAAATGTCACTGAATGGCCCAACACTGACTTTAACTTCTGTTTATGGAGTCCTATCTCAAAATAGGCTATAATTAATACATGTAGTTGGGATGTGGCGAGCACTGTAGAAAAAAATCATCCAAATGTACATATTATTTTCAAATATATATCGATATAAAACAAATTCCATTTTCTCAGAACAGGTTCCATGTTTTCGCCTGCCTGAAGTGTGTTCTTATTGCACTATCGTATTTTTGATGCAATTTTTTTTGTGAAATCAATTGCGCTTTTCATTTAATTAATTTTATCCTGTGGTTTGCGAAATTTAACACCCAGCTTAACGAAATTTTACATGTCATAAAATCCTATACCAACTCAAAGCTGATAAAAAAAAATCCTAACAATTTGCAACTAACCATTAATTCATCAATAATAATTACAAAATCATGTGTGCAATGTATTTGATTGGGCGTGAATATTATATGCAATGACACATTATTATAAACGGAAAGATTAACCAACAACTTAATCGGTTATATTATTATAAACAATTGAGTCATTAATTTGATTTATCTTAGCCGCTAATAAGTCTCCTTCAATGGAAGGAATCTTCCGAACAGACCCTCCATTGGTATGCTTGGTGTAACTATAAGTGACCAGCTCAGGTATGGGGGCTCCATCGAAGCCAGAGTTAATTTAGCCTCTCAAAAACTGGGCGTACTGTACAGGGCCCGCAGATACTTTAATAGTACACAACTGCTAACCCTGTACAAATCGCAAGTATGCCCCACGGTTGAATTCGGCAGCCACCTCTAGTGTGGAGCTCCAAAATACTTGAAAAATACCCTCGACTCTGCAGAAACGGGCGGTCCATTTGTTATATTCATCCACCTTAATGAACGGATTGCAATCTTTAGAGCACAGGCGTCGGGTGGGAATGCTATCCCTGTTTTACCGGTATTTCAATGAAAGATGCTCTGAGGAACTAGCGTCATTGATCCTTTCGGCACCGGTATAGTCGGGAGGCACGCCAAACAACATATGTACACGGTTGACATTTGTTACATGAGAACGGGTCGTTTTTTCAACTTTTTTTTTTTTTTACATTAACTCCACACAGGAGGCCCTGAGGAAAAAATAATTTCCCTCAGGGCCTATGTCATCTTTGAGGATGCTGTGTGGAGGGTGTTTTTGAGGAGAGGAAGGAGTGAACATGGGTCTTGAAGAGACCCATATTGTAGGAGGGAGGAAACACAGAGGCCGGCAAATCGTTCCACAGCCGAGCTGTTGAACTCAAGAACGAGTCGTAGAAACGACCCGTGTACAAATGTTGAGCGCGCGTTTGGCGTGTTTCCCGACTATGCACCGGTGCCGAGGGGATCAATGACGCTAGTTCCTCGGAGCATCTTCCATTGTAATACCGGTAGAACAAGGACAGCATTCCCACCTGGCGCCTGTGCTCTAAAGATTGCAATCCGTTAGTTAAATTAGGAGAATCTATCAAACGGACCGCCCGTTTCTGCACAGAGTCAAGGGTTTTTTTCAGGTATTTTGGGGCTCCAGACCAGAGGTGGCTGCCAAATTCAACCGTGGGGCGCACTTGCGATTTGTACAGGGCTAGCAGTTGTGTACTATTAAAGTATCTGCGTGCCCTGTACAGTATGCCCAGTTTCTGAGAGGCTA
Organism: Glyphotaelius pellucidus; assembly: GCA_936435175.1. Taxonomy (NCBI): domain Eukaryota; kingdom Metazoa; phylum Arthropoda; class Insecta; order Trichoptera; family Limnephilidae; genus Glyphotaelius; species Glyphotaelius pellucidus. The sequence continues at coordinate 31,640,540 of OW386550.1, forward strand.
ACTTAACTCTGGCCTCGATGGAGCCCCCGTACCTGAGCTGGTCACTTAGTTCTTAACTCGTTCTTAAGTTCAACAGCTCGGTTATGGAACGATTTGCCGGCCTCTGTTTTTCCTCCCTCCTACAACATGGGTTTCTTCAAGACCAACGTTCATTCCTTCCTCTCCTCAAAAAGACCCTCCACACAGCATCCTAGATGACATAGGCCCTGAGGGTAATTATTTTCCTCAGGGCCTCCTGTGTGGAGTTAATGTAAAAAAAAAAAGTAATGGAACATTGATTGAAAAACAACCCTTTGCAGTATTATCATTATGTTATTGCTAAAAAAGATGTACAAATTTCATCTGATGCGTCTGAACTAAACCCAAGGTGATATCTGTATTATAGAAAACAATGTTAAAATATCTGTGCTAATAAAATGGTGTGAGGTAAAGTAAGCACTACCAAAATAAGTTTACTTCGCCTTTTGCAATGTTGTTTTTTTTGTTCAATACTAAACCATATCATAATTAATGTCAGTTGCTTCTATAAAAGTTGCCTAATTTTTCATAACATAGTCGCTGTAATTTGCCATTTTTTTTGTTATGATCAATGTTAATTTTTATAGTGATTTATTTTTGGGGTATTATGCCATGTTGGGCTATCTCCCTTTTTAGCCAACGCTTCGGACAGCTTCCTAAGAGCTGGTAGTACATTACGTTTTAAAATGATTTTCTACATTTAGTATTGGTGTAGCCATCAATTGCCAATATTACCGGTATTATTGAGCCCTAGCTCCATCATCTTTATAAATATGAATGGGATTTTTATGAATTTCGATTGCCAAAATTCACAAATTCGGTATTGCATCTGCGTAAATAAGCACGTACTTCACCACAATTGATTACACATCTGCCCTGATGGTGGACACAGTAATGTTGGCTAAAGAAAGTGCAATGGCATAATACCCCAAAAATAAATCACAATCATTTTGGCCGTGAAAATCTAAAATCAAATGTTAATTTTATTTAAATCTTCTTTTTGTTATTTTTCTGTCTCAATCAATATCAATCTATATAATGCATAAAATTTTTAACCGATAAAAACACAGGCATCCAAATGATAGACTAGCCCATCTGGGAAAGGAGAACTAACCTGGATATGCGAAGCAAAGAGGGGCGTAACTGTCTCCCTTTTTTGTAATTTGTCAATAAATGAATCTGATAGTGTACAGACAATTCGCATTTTAATATCACTATTTAGTCAGCAAAAATAAAAATAATTTTTAATCCTTTTTACGATGGCTCGCAAATTGCGTAAAAACTTAACTACAGATCCCAATTCGGGTAAACAAAAGTTCGAGCTTGATTCCGAAATTGTATATTTTGTTACACTAAATGTGTTATAATTTACACACCCCACTCATCCGATTTGAAGGCGGTTGTGTTAAAAACGTACATGGCAAAAAAGTTCCGCATTGGACTGCGCTGCAAACTGTTGCCTTACAACAGGGGCAGGTTATTTCAATGTGCACTCTTCAGTAGTCAAGGTACGACTGAAGCATTCTCGAACCCTCCTGGTGCCAAAAATATGGTCACGTGATTTGCTGCCGGCTTGTCGAAACGATACCCAGATTTCATGTTAGGGCAAGTCTTATCAATTTGGATGTCTATGGATATAAGTGTGCCCGAAGTAAGATCAATTTTATCTTTGTGCGAAATTGATCAAATATCGATATTCTTTCTTGAACAGATCATAGGTACATACCAAGGAAAGAGTATTCTGACAGCGAGGTCTGTTTGTTCTGTTTGTCAGGGGCAGGTGGCGTGCGCGGGAGCGATGCCGCGCTGCAGCAAGCGGCAGCGGAGTGGCCCTCCGGCCCCTGCACCCACCTCCGCCCCCCCGCCGCCCCTGCACCAGCTGGAACCCCAACACCACACCAAGAGGACCAGACACAATAGGTGAGAGTCACTCTCTATACACTATTATTCTGTACATCTTTATTTTTTGTTTACATTAGCTCCATGCAGGAGGCCCCACGGAAAATAATTAGAGAATGCTGTACGGAGGTTGTTTTTAAGGAAAGAATGGATAGGAAGTTCTGGGAAGAAAAAAGATATGAGGAATCTGGGGGTCAGTGGGTCCAAGAGAAACGTATGAATCCATCTATCCAGCGCAGGGCGACGGATTGAAAGAATCCGGCTGAAGATGTCAAAAGGTCTTCCTCAATCAGTCTCTCCCAATCTAGTCCGCCACGCAGTAGGCGGACAGACGCATCTGCCACCAAGACATCACCCAAGAACCTTGCTAAACGTTGTTTGCCACTTGGGGTGACCTTTTGTTAATCCAAAAACGGTTTCTGAAATTGTATTACCGAACAATGGCTTGAATTTGTCTACATTAAAAAAGAAAAAAAGGTGGTTAAATTTAAAAAAAAATTGTTAATGTATATTCTTGATAAACAGAGTAATGAAATGGAGTAGCGATGTATTATGGTGTTTTAGTTTGATTTAATGTATTTATTATTTCTGGTTAATATGAGTGAAAATGTAATTTTCTTTTTTAATAGAATAAAAAAAAAAAAAACAATAATTAATTCCGCCTGTACCTATGTTTTTTTGAACAGTACGCACATAGATTGTTATTACTGGCATACCAAGAATTTATTCATAAGATTAAATTATATTGTTTACATAACTTTATTTTAACCCATCATGCTAATTTTTTCGCTTTTCGGAACAACTCTTGTAGGTCTCATAGAAATTGTTGTGTCTCCCTTACTATCATACTTAGAATTATAATCTAAATTTAAGATTTTAAGATATAATATAATATAATAATATAAGATTTTATTTTATTTTTAATTTTTTAAGATATAAATATCTCAGAAACTTCTTTTGTACTCTCTCTATCATTTGAGAGTAAGTGAAATCCATTGGTCCCCATACTACTGAACCACTTTCCAAAATGCTACGTACTAAACTATAGTAGAGCACGCGAATCGCGGCCGAGCTGCAAAAATGTCTGGAGTTGCTTAGCACAAATCCTAGCATTCTTAAAGCTTTGCTGCAAATCGTTTCAATGTGAACGTGAAATGTTAGGTGCGTATCAAATGTGATTCCCAAATCTCTCGAAACAATAATGTGCTGAAGAGATGAATAAGACATTTTGTAGTTAAAATAAATCATTTTGTTTGCCTTGGTGTAGCACATAATGGAGCATTTCTTAATATTAAATCCTAGTTTATTCGGATATTATCCCTGGCTATATCCATCAGCCTTTTTGTCCGGCATGCTGGGTATTAATAGCCTCGCCGATAGAAGGAAAACTGCTTTGCTGACAACAGCATATAAACTTTTAAACGGTAATATTTGTATTCCCGATATAATACAAAAATTTGAGTTTTATGTCCCCGACAACTTCACAAGAGCGCGCAGACACAGAACTTTTGTTGTTCCGAGATGCAGAACTAACTTACCATTAGTAATGCCGCTCGGAAAAATGATTCTATTACTTAATTCCCTGTCCCCTGAAATCGATATTTTTCAACTAAATATTAAAAAATTTCAAAACGCCATTATTACTTTATAATAAAATGTATGTTTGTACTTATTACTTTATATTGTATTACTTTATAATAAAATGTATGTTTGTAATTGGTTTTGAACTGTAAATGTACATTTAAAATAAAATAAATAAATAAATAAATAAATAAATAAATAAATAAATAAATGGTGTTAGAAAGAGAAAATACAACGGTTTATATTCAAATTTAAAAGTTAACCACAAAAGAAGTAAAATGTGGACCTTTATGAAAACAAAATTTCGTATTGCAATTTGAAAAAAATTTATGAAACTTTGGGAATTTTTTATTAACTATTTTTACATGGAACGACAAAAATGTGATGCAATTATAACAATTATAATACATTTGTTGTATAAATTTTCTGTTTTATTTTTTTTTGTTATCAGTAATTTTAGTAAGAAAAAACGTAATGTGAGCCATTTTTAAAACTTTTTTTATTTTGCATGCTAAATTTTTATATTTCAAAAATATATTTATTTTTAGTTTTCGGATACATTCAGAAATATTCCATTTATTTGGAATTTATTGTAAAGTGGAAATATTTTGACCCTCTGACAAAATGTGGTTGAGGCCTGAGGGGTTAAATATCAAGGCAATATCATAAATATGATGGCATTATGTGATTTAGTGATCTCTCAATTAAATGCAATTATTATTATATTTGCAATATTATCAATGCATCTATATGGAGCAGTGGTCAAATAAGTGAAATACATAGGATTTATTGCATTAGTGTTTTCATGACAACAGCCAGCTCAAATAACCTGTAAACAGCATTGAGTTTTGATTACACAAACATAATCACCTTTTAATCGCAAATCAGTTTGCATGTGTTTGGCAAATAATGCTGGGAATTTCGTTGTAGGTAGACACCGGTGTTAAAATAAAATATATTTCAGTGCTGGGATAAATCTGAAATATACTTGTGCGGTCTGTGTTTATTTTTATCTCTGTGGATTCAGTCTAAGAGTTTGGAGCCCACATGAACCATTTGGCATCTTTACTCGATTCACTAAACATTTTGTGCAAGCCAGACACATTAAAATACATCTAGAATAACATCAATTCAGTGTGTCCTCGTTAATGTACACTTTTCCGATTCTAATACAAATTTCTTTATCAGAGAGTCATACGATATTTCTAGAAGTTCAACCTTGAATTGTCAGTGATATTTGTAATTTAGCTATGCCAAAAATGTTGTTTGTTTCTTAGTGAGATAAGTGATTGTGATTTTCGGAGTGAACCGTTATTGGTTTAGTTATTATCATTAATTGTATTAGGTCGAGTTTCTGTTGCGGTTGTATGGACGAAGATAAGTAAGTGTGCTTGTATTGTCTTTGTTTATGTGGTCAGATTTTCTTGTCACTTTCGCTGCTTTTTATAATTACATCCTGTCTTATTGAGAACAGGTCGTAATTATATGATTGTGGATATACATAATTGCCAGTGGAGGTGGGTGATTTTTTTGTAGAATGGATGATGGGCAATATATATGAACCTAACCTACCTGTGTAATATCAAATATACAATTTTATAGACTAGCACAAGAACAAGTTACAATTACTAAGAAAATTGATCAAATTGGCTTCATGAATCATTTACTGTCAAAATTAATTTATCCTTTGATTGCCTAATTAATTTAATCAAAATTAATGGGTAATTGATCAATATTTCAATAATTTGGCTTCAGTTATTCCAGCCAAACTGTCAAACAAATTTATAATCATACTAAAAACAATCATCTCAATTCGTAATAAGCTACCTATGCTATTCTGTGCATTATATCCATCAGCATTCAAAGACCTAGGCAGGCAAGATGGAATACGCGTTCGCGAAATCTAAATACCTTCAAACTTTGTGAATCCACTCCACATTGTCGTCTCGTTGTGCGCGTTAAGTCTCCGAGGACGGTACGGTTTCATTGCTCTAGTTACTGTTTACTAGAAAAAATAAATCCAAAGCATTTTATTTGGAATATGGAACATGACGTAATTATTGACTCACAAACACAAGGGATGCGGAGCATCCGAAGTATGTATAAAGGGACTGCACCTGATAAGCACCAAAAAAACCAGGGGACTGTCGGGAACCCATGGGGGATTGAAGAGTAGAGCTGAGGCCACCTTGGTGGACCCTCTTGGGGTCTTCGTGGATCCAAGGGAGACTGGAGAGGAGAGCTGACACCATCTCGGTGGACCCTTCCCTCTTGGGGCCTTTGGGAGTGGAGAGGAGAACTGAGACCACCTCAGTGGACTCTTCCTTTTGGGGTCATTCGGGGAACAAGGGAACGGGCCTAGGGGGAGTGGAGTAGAGAGCTGATACTACCTCGTTGGACTTTTCCCTTGGGGAGCCTTCAGGGAATCCAAACAAAGAGCCCTTGGGAAAACCCTTACCGCTTCATGGGGTTCCATAAGGACCTGAAAATAAACTCAAAGGAATGAGGTGAAATAGAAGATCGCCAATGGGCCCATGGCTTGTGTCCTCATGGGAACTATCCATACACTGTCTCCGCTTTTATAAAATACACATCCTACATTTAATTTGTCTGATCTGAAGATGTATGTTAATTGTTTACAGCAATAGACGATGCTCCAGATCAGAAGACACAACCTTCAGCGTGAAGAGATGCCTGGCGTGGTTCCGGGAATACACTACTCCTGACGAGCCTGATATCCTCGGTAAACTATACTTAGCTGTCTTTAATTTTAAATTGTCATCGAATATGTATTTACTGAAGGTTCGCAGATGTGATTCATTTCGCATCCAGAGTCTTGCTCAATCATACAGCATTATCACTGTACTAAAAGATGAAAATGACTTCAAATCAATCGAAAAGGAAGCATCAAAATTGTAAACAGAATAGTTGGTAACTACATAATTCTTTTAGAAAAGGTCTTCTGTGACAACACGCGACATGTGATTAACCCGTCTAATCACAGGAGACCCTAGTTGTCCCAAAACATCATATGCCGTTATAATAACAGGAGACCCAGATTGTCCCAGAACGACCGAGCGTCATTAAAAGTTAGATATCTCTCTTCCTGTCAAGCAAAAATTTGTGATTTCTTTTATATTTGAAAGCGAAAGAAATATTGCTTCTTATAGCCTTAGGAATAAATGAGCTATATTGATCAGATATTTTACAAACCCGATCATAAGTGACGATTTTATTTTGCGCCAATGTGTGACGTAATAAACAATTAATTTAAAAATAAAATTGTATGAATGTGATAAAAAGTGAAGTGACAGTTTTATTACAAATTTTCTTAAAAAAAGGAATCTGTATTTAAAATTTTAATTTTCTTTTATTTTATGTACTTTTTTGGGGAAACCCCAGGTACGTAATTTTTAAGCTAATTCACATTTTCAACATAAAAATTTTAATATTTTAAAACAAAAATCTTAATTTTTGATAAGCACATCGGAAAGATTATTTTATCTAGATTTTAGAACAATTTTTTTTTTTCAAAAAGATTAAAAAATAACAAATAAAAATGAACATTTGAAATGCATGGGAAGAACCGAGAATTTTTGCGTGCAAACTTTGACAGGCAAAAGTTCATAGATATTATTTTCTCATTATTCGAAGGGTTAAGTACATCTTCCACAATCACAATTTTTCAACAACAACTACAGAATAATAACATACTAACTTTTTGCCCGTTGCAGGCAACTAATCGGTACTAAAGTATGAAGCGAATTGACTTTGAACGTGGATGAAGCGAGGTGTGTTAAATTAAATATTTGAATGAAAAAAATTATGTTTGAATGTAGACAGAGCGGAGTGTGCACCCACCCAGAGGGCACAGGCAGTTGACTGCTCAATTTTGTACACCTGCTCTTGGGCCGCTTCGATTGCCCGGTTCAAAGGGTTGAGTACGGACCTTTTCTCGCAAAATTGGGCCTAAGAGCTTGCTGCTCAATTTTTTCACTGAGCCCTTTGGATTGTGTAGGTCGATACGCGTAATTTGATACCCATAAGGCCTATTTTCCTGTTGCAAAGAAGACTCCTACCACTGAGCCACTTTGGTCGCTGACACTCTTGAAACAGCCCAGGGAGCTTACCGCTCAATTCAGTATACCTGCTGTTGAACCGCTCCAGCCGCCGGACTCAAGGCTTTCAGTATTTAATTTTATTTCATTTAGAAAAACCAATGGAGCCTTATCTCGTAATAACACATTGCTTACAGCTCTTGTAAATTTGCTGGTTTACTGAAAGTGAAAATTTTAGAAATTACCAAGTTGAGTTGACATTTTACCGTGAATGTAATTCAACTTTTTTCTTCACTAATGACTGCCAGAATAAAGAAGTATGCAAAACCAGATTGGTGATACTGTTTTGGTTTAATCAATGCACTTGGCTTTGAGTCTAATGATTTCTTGTTCAAATAAATCAATTTTTATTTTGAATATTTCCAGGTCCAGAAGGAATGGAAAAGTTTTGCGAGGATATCGCAGTGGAACCAGAGAACGTGGTGATGCTGGTGGTGGCCTACAAGATGGGCGCCAAGCAGATGGGCTACTTCACACAGGAGGAGTGGCTCCAGGGGCTGGCGGAGATGCAGTGTGACAGCATTAGTAAAATACAAAACAAATTGGATCACCTCCGGAATACATTAAATGACCCGCACCAGTTTAAAGGAATCTACAGATACGCCTATGACTTTGCCAGAGTAAGTAATATAATGTACATTTTATTAATTGGCCCTTGAGAGTTATTTCTATGGTGAAATTTGTACAAGTTAGGTTCCTACGTATTTATTGTAAAAAATTGATTATGTATGCACAAAAAAAAATATGCTTCCACACAAAAACTTTAATCCCTCAGGCCTCAACTGTATTTTGTCAGAGAGTCAAAATATATCCGTTTTGCAATAAAATCAAAATAAATGGAATATTTCTGTTTGTATCTGATAACTAAAAACTGTTTTGGAAAGGTGATGAAATACGCTCTCAAATTTTACAATTTGAAATAAACATATAAGTTTTGAAATATAAAAATTTTGCATGCAAACATAAAAAAGTTTTTAAAATGGCTCACCTTACTTTTTTTCTAGCTAAAATTACCAATAATGAAAAAAAAATTAAACCACATACATTTTATTAGGCGTGTATTATTTTATATTTATTGACGGCCGGCTCTTGACTCGCAATCCGAAGCGCGCGGGATCGAATCCCGGTGTGACAAATAAATTTTATTTAATTAAATTGTGTTATTTCACAATTTATTCATTTAAAATAATATATAGTATATTTGCGGCACGTTCCAGAGTGGAAGATACTCTCAGTATCGCCCTGGTGAAAGACCACCATTCAGAATTGAAACGTTGCTTGAAATGGCTTTAGCTGTGTTTGGTGACCAGATCTGAATAGCCAGGTACTTCCCACCTTCCTCTTCCCCTTGTCCTTCCCCTCCCCACTACCTTCAGCCTCACAACATACCTCACTGGCTCCAGAGGGGAGCAATCGGGACTCTAGTGCGGTATTCATATAAAAAATAAAATATTTTCGTCAACTCACTTTTTTGTCGTTCCATGTAAAAATAATTAATAAAAAATTCCCAAAGTTTCATAATTTTTTTCAAATTGAGGTCAGGAACATTGGATTCATAAAGGTGAACTTTTTAATTATTATGCAGTTAACTTTTGGATTTGAATATAAAGCTTATTCTCTTTTTAACACCATTTAGATCATAGGTTCCCAATGTTATTTTGCCACAGCCCGCGTTGGGAATGAATTTTTTTTTTTCTACAGCCCCCCAATATTTTTGGTGGGTCGAGAGCAAAGATATTATATTGTCGAGAGTTCGGTACTTACCGTCTGTCGCGAATCTGAAACAGCTATTGCCACCATTATATTTACCACAACTTGTGGGGGGGGGCTCAACTGTCCCGTAATCAGTAATTCAATAAAAATATTATATTAAATGTATGTCTCACATCGTAACCACACGTCGGTGACTTCTATGTCCATAAATATATCTGAGCTATTTGTTTACATTGTTTTTATTTTACATACACATTTTACTCTTTTATGAGCCCATGGAAATTTTACATTGTCACAGAATTGAAACAGTAATAATTTCTTCGACAAGTGTTAGTAATAAATAACGGCATATATAAGTGGGTTCATACCCCCCTCCCCTTCCATCAGCCTCAGTATTGCGGAGGACTGTGCCTGAGTCTTCTACTGCCCCCCTATCTCAAGCACCCACAAGGGGGCGTTATCGCCCACGTTGAGATCCTATGGTTTAGATCGTATTTCTAACTATGATATTAAGGGAAGCACTATGATTTCTATTAGACCTATATGAGTTTTTCTGAAAACTGAACAAAAAGACGTTGATCAGAGTATTTTATTTTTATTTTATTTTATTTTATTTTATTTTTATTTATTTTGGAAAATCAACAGATATATTACACTTATAATAATAACCTTAATAATATACATAATATCCAATGATAGATTTTCACATAATTAAAATTATAATTAAAAGTAAAACAAAAAAGTAAGGGTCCTGTACCCGTAAGAACTTAAAAATATAAAAATTATTAAAAAAAAAAGATATAAAAACACAATATAAACTATAATAACCTGCTTACTAAATTTCAACATAAAGTATTCTCACTCCACAACAGCAATAATAATAGTATCAACTATGTAATAACCATTGGAGCGACTGCGCAATTTAAAACTATTTTTTTCCAATTGCTCGACATTTTTTGGTGATCATTTTGAATATTTTCCGCCCAAATGTAAAAAAAATCATACCTCCGAGTTTTAATATGGAGACATACAAACTGATTGTAGTTCTGTATATATATATAGCCATTGAATTCGCCTATCTTTTGTCGATTATCACGTATTCGTAGGATTTATAAAAAAAATATTATAAAATCGTAAACTTCTTTTTAATTATGTACTCACAAGGGAAAATTTGCCAAAATTGGCAGGAAAGCAATCCGAGGTATTTTAAATGGTGTCATATTGTGGCGAAAAGCGCTCCAGTAGTTATACACTCGTACAATTGTTGTGCAAATCTATGACAAGTTATCTCATTTTTATCTTATCTGATTTTACAATTCCTGAAATAAATCTAGGCATTTTGACAATTTTCATTTATCAAATTTAAGGGTATAACATCAGTATTTTATGTGTTATGATTAGAGTGGTCAAAGACATCATTTGTTATTTATTTGTTTAGGACAAAGACCAGCGCAGCCTGGAAGCCGTGACGGGGCGGGCCATGCTGCAGCTGCTCCTCGGATCCTCGTGGCCGCTGCTCAGCCGTTTCTCCACCTTCCTGGAGAACTCGCGCTACCGGGTCATCAACCGCGACCAGTGGTGCAACATCCTCGAGTTTAGTCGCACTGTACACCTTGAGCTGGACAATTACGACGCTGACGGAGCGTGTGAGTGGGATTTATTACCTCCTGGTTTACGAGTGCCTGATAGCTTGAAGAAAGGAGTTTAAGAGGATATATATGACGCCAAAGTGAATGATACAATCAGATACTTGAATCAGGCCATTTCAAGAGTCAGAATAACCGAAGAGTATGTATGAGACAATGCATGAATGTGGAACCCGTGTGTGCCAAAACAAAGTTGTATGGCGGTCCATCCTTTCTGCCTACCCCTGCAGAGAAAAGGATGATTTTAGATTAGTAGGTTTTCAAGTGACTGAGGAAACGAAACTTACTAATTGTGAAATATGTGGGAATTCAATTCAATCACTATTTTTATGGTCACCTCAACTTTTAACAATTAAATGGATATTTCAAAAGTCCTTAGCTCATGATTTAAATAATATTGTGATCTGAAAATAGTTTTCTAGACTAAGGGGTACTCCTTCGTTCATGGGCTTGCTGGAAATGAATTAGATAATTATGGTGATTTATTTTTGGATTATTACGCCTTGTTGGGCTTCCTTATTCTTTAGCCAATGTTACAGGGTCCATCGTCAGGGCAGATGTGTAGATTGTGATGAAATGTGTGCTTATGTATATTAAGGTATTGCACGCGTTAATCTTCTTGATATAATAATTAGTTAAATTAATGTGGTTTTTGGCATTAAGTTTTGGTGTAGCTGTCAAGTACCGGATAACAAGAATTATTTAGCTTAACCCTGTCGTCTCTATTATTTAAACAATTAGATAATAATTATTTATTTATTCAAAAATGTGTCTAAATTTTTTTGTAATGTGCTTGGCAATTTTTTTCTTTCTTTTCATGTCAAATGCTTATTCCCCCCCACTGTATTTTACTTATTTGTGTTTATTATCTTTCCAGGGCCCGTGATGTTAGACGAATTTGTGGAATGGCTCAGGCAGGAACGCGAACAAACAAATATATCTCTAGAGGCGGACAGCTGAAACTAGCAGCGAAGCACCTATAGGACTTCAACCAAACCACCCCACCCCCGCTATCAACTCTATCAAACAAATATATCAACTCAACATGTATTATCCCAGTCATAGAGTTATCATCATTCCCCCTTAGCTGCACCACTGCACTACGGAGAAGGCACTAAAGCTCTACCCAACCAAAAGTATTTGAATACGGAACAAATTATACAGTTTTTCAAATTCATAATTGTTTCAGTTAATGCAATGTTCTCTGCCGAGAAGGAACTGTTGCCCTACCGAACCAACTAAACTATTTAAATATGGAACAAATTACGCAGTTTTTCAAATTCATTCTTTTTTCAATCATTGCAATATTCACTACGGAAAAGGTGTTGAAGCTCTAATGAATTTAATTATGTAACAAATTTTAAATTGTTCTTTATTCGGTCATTGCAATGTTTACTATAGGGAAGGCATTGAAGCCCTACCGAACCAACAAAATTATTTAAATATGGAACGAATTACAGTTTTTCAAATTTGCTCTTTTTCAATGATTGCAATGTTCTTTTTATTTATTTTTAACAAGTTTCAATCATTTGGAATGGTAAAAATTGTTGTGCAAACGTCGGAAAAAAGAGTGATGGTAACTCTAAGAATCCTACTTATTACGATACCCACAATCTGTACTATTGAAGGCTGATGCATTTGGTCAGTATATTCAAATTACATATTAATAATTAGCGTCATATGTAAGGAGCGTATACATACACAATGTTAGTGTTTACTGATACATACTACGCAAAATTATATGCTAAAGATGTCGTTGAAACATTTTTCAGAGAGACCTGTTTCCTATGTATACAAAGTAAGATTAGATGTAGAATATTGTTGTATTATTCCGAGTGTAACTTTGCAAATGATATACATACATTGTAGAGACTGATTCGAGTTAAATTCAATGGCTACAGACCCCTTTATTGATCATTGTTAATTTTTACCAAATTGATCCCTAATAGTTTATTGTGTTGAATTGTCATTGTTACAACCTGTTTAATACTTCATTAGTCAGTTCATGAAGGATTTTCCTCCGATATTTATGAATCGTGTAAATATATATAAATACATACTAATTTCACTTTGGCTTCAAGCAATTTTTTTTTTTTTCAAAATTTTTTTGTACATTACGTAATATTTCATCTTGCTCAAAATTTTTAACTTTCCATTTTGAATTAGGAACTTGTTAGTTTTTTAAAATTTACTAATGAAACATCCAAAAATTGAATACTCTTTTTATTTCACCACAAGTTCACAATTCATGCCGCTTTTTTTTCGTTTTAATATGTTTTCTGAATGTTTTATGTTTGTCTTTACCATTGGCGGAATTAATATTAAGTTGTTTTGTTATGACAAAATTATGGTTAGTTATTGATCTCGTTCAGAGACGTGTAAGTAATAATGGCGTAGTTTGGCATATTATCTTATTCCAAACTTATTTTTTTTTCTTTTTTTTTATCTGCATTTATTATTTTGTTAGTAAAAAACCTGAAAAAAAAATCCGTTATTTATCAATTTTCCTTGCACCCCTTTTTGTATGTAAATAAAATTCAGAAATATAAGGAAAAAGTTTATTGTCAACACGTTTTGTTTAATTAGAATGGATAGTCAGATTTTCTAATATTTGTGCATACTGATCAGTTAAGACTAATGCTTACCGAATAAGCTGCAATGCTGACGTAAAGCTGATTTTCATTTGTTTCATGATTCATTAGATCCGGTTCAAACTGGGAGTAAAAATTTCCATCAACTTTTCACTTCTAATGTGAACAAAGATCCCTAATTACATAATTCTATTCGCATAATTTTTAAGTGGACAGCGGATACACAGCAAAATTCAACGATGCCTGCCAAGTCATCACAAAGTCGAGCAACATTAATTTTAGCAGCGTGCTGGTGAAGACCACCAAAAATTTGAAACACTGCTTGAAATAACTGCGTTTAATGACTTCTAAACAGACAGGTGTTCTCTCATCCTTTCTCCTTCCCCACAACCTATTCATTCTGTCACATAATACACTAATATTGGGGTGTTTGTAATTTGTAATTCCACTTTTGCTCCTACGTAATTGGAACTAAAAACAAAATATTATTGATCTCCAAAAAGCCTATAAAACAGGATGATAATAATTTTAGATGTAACTTGTATAGTTTACTAATGAGATTCTAGTCATCGATTGCTTACAAGCCTCTGAATGTATAGAATAAAATAATTATCTGAAAAAGAATAAAATAAGTTGTCTTCGCCGCAAACATTAAATACATCGCCCACAATACAAACAGGTGAATCTTAAATTTGGTTTATTTTTAGGAGAACCAAAACTGCTAGAGATACTACTATTCATTTTATTAAATGTTTCACTAATGGGGTTTTATGTACGTTTTTTTTTTTACTATATAATTTCCAAATATGAGATACGCCTGTTTGTTTTGTGGGTGATGAATAATATGCTCACCTATAAGCCTGTCTGGAGGGAGAGACCTCAGTCAATGCAAGACATATCCCATACTGTGAAATATTAAAATCTAATTGATGATTTAATGTAGTTTTTTTTTTAATTGTTGCGTAATAAAATTATGTACACATACATTTCAAGAACCTTGCACACATTTTGAAAGCATTTCAAGCATCTAGTTAATTAGTCAGACAACTCCGAAAAATCGAAATTTGAGTTGAGTATGCAGTTATACGTAGAAGTGCACCCTCTATCTAGTACGATACTAAGATTACTCATAAACACTACCAAATCAATTGGATCGTCTTAAACGACAGTGAACTAACTCACTTTGCAATTTTTGAGTTAGAGCTTGAAAAGAGGTCTCCAAATCATAATCTAGCTCCGTCAGAAAGAAGAATCCGATCAGAGAAAAACTATCTACGATTGACCAAGATTGTATTTCTCTGATTGGTTCTCTCTGGGAGAGCTTGATTATGATTTGGAGCCCACATTTCAAGCTCTAACTCAGAAACTGCAAAAGTGAGTTAGTTCACTATGGTTTGAGACGATCCAATTATAATGCCGAAAAACTTGTAGTGAAATAAACAAAAAAGTATATCTTTTCTGGGATACTAGGATATTTCAAAATGTCATACTAATGTACTGAATCCTCAAGCTGCCTCCCAGTGTTATTTTAAAGCATGTTTAATATGTTAAACACAGATATGTGCAATTAATATTTGATTTATTGTGAACATTTGAATTTTTCTTTCCTCATCTCAAAACTTAGTAATTGGAGATGTCCGACTAATCAACTGGACGATTATGACTGGATGATTTATGTGCACTGATACATAATCATCACATAGCCTAAAAATGGAAATAATCTGTTCCCCAGAGCTGCGTGGTTTTAAGCATTAGTTTTAAATAAAAATGTTTACCTCAAAAACAATGCCACATATGCTATATTTAAAATGCAGATTATTTGAAACAAAATTATTAAATACATGAAACGGCATTGCTTTGGGAGATACTACATATTTACTTTTGCACAGGACTGAGGTCGTCCCTCCAGCTTTTGACCTAAAGTTAATATTCAGACATGCAACACTAAAATATCTATAAACGTAGTCTAGCCCATAAAATAAGGATTGTTGAAATATATATTTTTGGAATATGTACCCTCGGTACTTGAATATTTGAGTGGGTCCGAAGATGTCATCATCTGGGAGTGGATTAACAATGGTTGATAACGATACAAGTAAGATTTATTGAAAAGACTGGCATTATGAATGGTAAATATAAATTTTGTAATAATGCAACCCATACCTAGCTATTATACATTACATATTATGTAACTTTAAGGGTACCATTGAGATGGACTAAAATAATCAATGGAAAAAAGATCAAATTAATGATTCATATAAAAAGAAATTATTGTAAATGAGCTGAGGCCATTTAAGCTACATAGTTTTTTAAATTTATGTACTGTCAATAATTTATGCATGTTTTATTTTGGTGTGAAAATAATACAAATACTTGGTACCGATCTGAATAATAATATTTACCAATCGAATTTCCTGATTTTCTAGAACTAATTAAGATTTGTTCATACCAAGCCCGGAACTTTGCACAAAAATTAATCTGAGTTTTAATGTCAATAAAAGACAAAAAAAATTACAGTTCTTTTTTTTTACATGTTGATTCGAAATTAATTGTCCGCTTTTAAAATTCCTACGGCAATGACACTCAAGAGCATAAAATGTAATTAATGTGATTTGATTTCAACTGGCTAGGGATATTTTAAATCTTAAAGGGTCTTTTGTATTCGATTTTCACGGGAATTTTCAGTGAAATGTCAAAAAGTAATGTATGCAACGACTTATAAAACCTTTTGACTTCAAAATTATCCAAAAACATTGTCTGCAGACTTTGTTTTTTCAAAGCAATCTTGTATTATTCAATGCACCCCCAAAATGTCAAATTTTCAAGCGGACAACTGCAAATTTTTTTTTAATATTTTTTATTAATACAGAGACACTCACCGTTCGAAGACTGAATTTTGTAATGGATGAACCTGTGAACTGGAAAGTTAACGTCAGCGAAATTTCTTCGGTGATTAGAGAGTGGTTCTTGTTTTTGCCGCCTGAGTGATCTGTTAATTTTGTCTCGGTTTTTCAATGCGAAATCGTGTCAAGTCATATTTTTCATACAAATTCATGAACAAATTTTTATCGTCCCTTGCCTCGAAAATGATCCTTAGGTCTGTTAAACTTAGGAGGCTGAGTGATTGTTTTTTAAGGCTTAAAAAAAGTGCGAAGTCTATTAATTTATTTATATATGCTGCAATCTCTCTTGCACACTACGTAATAGTGAGACAAACAATGTACATTTGTCTGCTTCCCACAAAGGAAAAATGCAACCATTATCATACATCTCTCTCATTCATATTAAAGAAATGAAAAACCGTTGCCATCACCGTGGGAATTTTAAAAGTGCACGTAGGAACTTTTTTGTTTTTGTTCATTTGGTTGATTGATTTGATAAGGTACCTATTTAGAATCATAAGTAATTTTATCAATTTACATAAATACCTCATTTTGTCGATTTTTCTTTGATAATTTTGGGTCGTATTAAAGTTGTATGCCATTAGTTTAACTTTATTTTCTTGTAAGCCGAACTGTGTCCTTCTCCTGGATTTAATTAAACTATTGAAAATGAACCACATTCCTTTATCACCCTTGATAATATAGAATGTGTTAGGTTGACATAGCAAATTATCAGTTTGGGAAGTGTGCAGAAAGAAGGTTATCATTCACTTCTTGCCTTAACATCAACCCGCTGCAATTTATCAATACAAAATTTTTTTAAATATAGTTATTGACTAAAAAAACAATGTACTTTTTGTTTGTAAAGCCTCGTTCACAGAAGTGCTTTAATACAATTTTTGCCGTTTTGTTTTTGTATGGAATCGGAAGCATTTTGTGTATTATGGGGGTCATAGTCCAGCTACCCAGATGCTGAATTCAGCGATGGATGAACGTGTCGCTAAAAATTATCATTAACTATTCAAAGTTCATCTTTGATAAGGTTCATATTTTTCATTTACATTTTGAAAGCGAACAAATTATAGAATAATGAGACACAAGAAATGCCATGCGCCCTTATTTCGTGATCCAAAAGTCTGACCATTCTTTGCTTAAATTTCATATGCAGATGTGTAAAGGCGGGTCTGCTGCACACAAAATGTTTTGTTTTTTTTTTATTAAACACTAGCAAGTTCCTGGCATGCGTTGCTAAACCACTTAATAAATAAATTGTTTCTCCCTGCGTGTCCTTTCCCATTCTTCCCGTTTCCCTTCCGCCTCCCCTTCCTCTCCCTCGTCTCCTTCCCCTTGCGTTCCCACTCTGCCTTCCCTCTCCCCACACCCCTCGCCCTCTTCCCCCATCCCGCAAACCCCCCTCCCAAGTTCCCCTCCCTCCTCCCAAGTTACCCTCCCCCCTCCCGCATTCCATACATTCACTTCCGGTTCATTCAGTTTTCAAACAGCTTGCTTACCACCTATTGCAATTTTTAATACAAATTTCACAATGCCAGAGCTCACCAGTATATATAGAAACCATCGCTGGCAGGCACAAATCAAATCCCCAAAGTTTCATCGCAATCGGATGAACTGTTAGCAACGCATAATTTCATGATGCCAGAACTCACTATTGCATATAGTAAGAATCGCGGGCATGCGCACATCAAATCCCCAAAGTTTCATCGCAATTGGATGAATGGTCTAGCAACGCATAGCATACATACATGAATGGACAAAAGCAAACATATTTTTATATATATAGATTAGCATAAAACTCCTGCACGGAGAAAGTTTTAGAACAGTCACTAAAACATTTTGTATGCATACAAATGTGCATGGCCACACACCCCATTGTTTTGAAAAACAAAACATTTGTGTACAGGAGACTCGCCTTAATTAAATCCAACTATAGATATAGGAAGGCATTTCTAGTGTTCATCTTTATTCTATCGAACAAATCATTAAATAACTCTTTGGGCAAGTCATTCTATATGCTACTTTGAATCTAGTCTCCACTTTTCTCCACGACTGGTAACAAGTCTAAAAAGTATGATACTGATCTAAAGGGTACCAGGAAAAAGGGGCAGCTGTTGCAAGGTTGTCAGGGCCCAGTAGAGTGCAAAGAATGAAAAGCGATCTGATATTTAAAATGTTGATTACAATGGTAAAATATGTAATTTGATCATCTGGAAAACCCATTATAAATTATAAATTAATCACTTGAAGAAAACATAAAAATCGCAGCGCTGAACATTTTATTCCTGCCAATGAAGATTAAGTTCAATCGGGTTATTCAATATCAATATTATGACACAAATTATACACCAATATATTATTATTTTGTATTAAAATAAAATACTGAAATTAGACACCTGGTTCCTAAATGAAAACACTGAAATCTAACAATAAGACTTGAATTTTGTATTTATTTGCTTAATAAATTTTCACCACCTGTTGTTTCTATTCATATTTTTTTTATAAAAAAAAACACCACTGTAAAAAATATAAAATATATTGTATCAATAATTGAATCTAGTTTGTTTTATTGGCTTGAATTTTGTTTTAAGTAAGTAAGTTCCTGTAGCCTAGTAATTACGGGTGAACATGGCGTCACAGGCCAGGCGAAGTGCTTTTCTGTATGCGTGTCTGCCTGACTGATCCATCCATACGTACAGAATTGCTCCTGCGGTGCCACAGCGCAGTCCATTGTGGAACTTTTCAGCGCAGGATCTGATTTTATTTTTGAATTTTGCGGAGATGGTTTACTATTAGTTCTCGTGAGCATTTAGGCCATAGGCCCATTGTGCTATCTCCCATTTTGCCTCAATCCTTTAACAATAACCCA
Organism: Glyphotaelius pellucidus; assembly: GCA_936435175.1. Lineage (NCBI taxonomy): Eukaryota > Metazoa > Arthropoda > Insecta > Trichoptera > Limnephilidae > Glyphotaelius > Glyphotaelius pellucidus. The sequence continues at coordinate 31,659,869 of OW386550.1, forward strand.
GTCCCTTTTATAAAGTTCACCAGAGTTATCATTGGATATGTGACTATGTCTTCTAGTTCTGCAGTGTGTCTCCCCAGGTATCTGAGCCTAGTTCCCACCAGAAGAGCGATTCTCTATCTTTTGTGGGAGCGTTATCAAGATAACGGACGTGATCTCCCGTCAGATTTGTGTGATTCTTACATATTTACTGTAACATATTTAGTTTAAATCGTTTTAAACACGAATTCCTTCCAAGTCGTCCCTTAGCTAACAACACCACATAAGTCATTTTTCCCAACTTTACAGGAGACAAAAAAAACTGTGCAGTGTTGAGAGGCCAACGGACTTGCACGCTGTCACTACTTTTCGAATTACGGCTTCTGATTGACTTAAATCTATATCGTGTGACCAATGATTAGACGCGCAATGAGCAGCTCCATCTAAAGGTATTAAAATGTGAAAACCGCCAATTTTCGACTTGAGCGGTGTTGTAAGCTAAGGGACGAAGTATGCATGATTATTTATTCATTTAATGTACGTTGTGCATAGAACAAGCAAATAAATCACACAAATGACAGGAGATCTCGTCCGTTATCTCGATAACGATCCCACAAAAGATAGAGAATCGCTCTTCAGGGCAGGACATTGGCACCATAAGTGAATTGGAGTCTCTTCATCCTCTTCACATTTTCTATTGGTGCTTTCCACTCCCAATAGCTGCATGTGTCTCCTTAGATGGCAGTGTCCCGTTAGTAGTCCTACCAGTTCCCTCAGCAAGTTTCTGTCCATATCGAATAGTTTCCTGGTCTGTCTGGGGTCCGGTCCGTTTATGAGTACTTTGGATTGCCTGTGGATGATCTCTAATTGAACCAAATAGTGCAGTGATACTAAAAATGAGTGAGGTGGGTAAATTATAACACATTTTTCAATTATGTAAACAAACGTAAACTTTTGTTTTTGGGATTTTTAGTTCAGTTTTTACGCAACCAGCAATTTGCGTGCCACTGTAAAAAGGACTAATATGTAATTTGTAAGCAGATTTTACATTCGCGGGATAAATGGTGTTATTAAAGTTAGTAAGCGAAGTTGCCTGTATACTGTCAGATTACTTTATTGACAAATCACAGAAAGGGAGACTCTTTGCACAACAATGTTTGTTCCCCTTTCCCTGATGGACTAGTCTTACCAATTTGGATGTCTAGGAAGAGCTGTTTTTACTGATGAAAGAGGATTGATGAAGGACAGGAAAATCCGAGGAACGGAGCAAGTGAAGAGTATGCGTGGAGAAGGCCAAATTTCATCCTGGGATATAGCGCCGAGATGAAAACACCGATTTATTTACATATATTTATTTTATACTAACTTCCATAACAAACCAGATGACAACGGCGCAAAAAGATCGTTAAACATAACGAGATGACGATTTACCATTTTAGCCAAAGATGTGTAACATTTAGGCAGGAGCAGAGATGACCTCTGTGTAACGCTTGACCTTGCTGGCCACGCTCATATCTATGTACTTGTCGGCAATAGAGACGACCATGCCTCCGAGCAGAGCGGGGTCCACCTTGGCTGTCAGGAAGATGGTCTCGTTGGCCTTGGTGAATTTCTGAAAAAACGGCACATGAAAATGATGTCACAAAAGGGCAAATAAATGTATAGCTTGGAAAATCGCTCCAGAACTCAAAACTGTCGTGAAGAATATTCAATGATCATCTTCAACATGATATATTTTAACATTTGTAGTAAAGAAATTTTCAAAAGACGATCCAACATTCTCACAATTCCCGACTGGATAGTAGACAACTGGGGTAATCACGACTCCACTATTCTTATTAAGTTAATTCTTCATTATGTTTAACAATAATTTTTTTCATTGCAGCTTGTGCGGGGTGCATTACACAACCTGCCTTATTTTAACATGATTTTTTCAAAACGAAATCTAGCTTCTTCTTCATAAACCTTCTGGCATCCATCTTTGGACACAAGCCTCACAACGTTTTACAGATTTGCTGATCCTTGACAACTCTCACACATACAAAGCCTGTAATTGTCTTCAAATCGTCAGCCCTTCTGACCTGCGTCTCTTTCCCTTGAATTTCATTAATATTTTTGATGATAATCAGAGGGGAAGACATGAAGAAGATTTAGTAATATATTTAAAAAAAACTGCATGTAACTAAATAAATTGGGTTCAATGTTGGTACCTTGAGGGATGCCTCCAGAGCCTTGCGCTGGGCATCGTCCAGGGGTTTGGCAGTGGTGACCTCGCAGATGACCTCACCGCGGTGAGCAGACATCATGATCTTGAAGGCATTGATGACGTGGTCCAGCCTCTTCAGACGCCCGTTCTCTGCCATCAGCTCCAGCACATTGCTGGTGGCTGGGGATAGGGAAATCTGAAATAATACACAAATGATTGGAACTACGATGACAAATAAAGTGTCCCAACAGAGTTCATAACTTCATGGAATCAGTGAATAAGGAAGATTGCAATCACACTGATTATTCAAATGTCGCTTGAAATTATGTGCACTCTTTGAGATCAGTGTGCGCTGATGATTACAGTTGTGATCCCCTTGGTCCAACTGCCTGTAAAACCATGGCATCCCCAATCTGGAGTATGTTTTGAGTCAGAAGGAAGTGGAAGAGGAAAGGGGAAGTAACTAACTATTTAGATCTGGTCATCAAGCACGTCTAATCGTCGTTGCGCTAGCAGTAACTTTTAAGATGAAGCTATACGTGAAATCCTGTTTAGATACTATTTAGATTCATCTTTACGTCGAATCGGTTTACATTATGAACATAAAAAAATATGCTACGGATAAATTGAAGCTTTTACTAGCTTTTCTATGTATTGGAATTACAATAAAATTATTATTTACATAACAAAAAACAAAAGCGTAACCCACTAGAAAAAATATTTTTTCATGACTTAACTATGAAGTAATATAAGAAACAATTTTTAAAAAATACCCCTTTATGTCTAAGACTATTTTTGAGGTTTGTATGTTCTAACTTTTTTTCATTCTTATAAAATTATGCACAAAATAAATAAAAACCACTTTTTCGCTTGCATTGTGCAAATACGAAGCGGAATTTTAAATTTTGTAGGCAAGAAAATCGAAATAAGTATACACAAAAGAAATTAACCCCTTGAGGCTTGACAAAACAATATCATGTCATAAAATATTCCCGCTTGACATAGAATTTCGAATATTTCATTTTTAAATATGTTTTCAAACATATTTCAAAATAAAATACTGTTTTTGCAAAGCAGACGACTCTTTCAGATCTTAGTGTGGAAAATCGACATTGTCGTTGCGCTAGCAAGACAGGTTATGTGAGTTTGAGAAAGTTGATAGCAATTTAAAATATTAAAATTTTGAAGTTTTTAAGTTGATCACTGATGTTTTTATCATGTAAACAACTTTAATTACCACTTTAAACAAAACTAAAAAATACATTTAAGTAAACAAAGGTATTATAAAGTTATAGTCACTTCACTGTTTTTTTCGTTTTACATAAAAGTATTTTTTATAAAATTTGCAACCTCACAAAAATATTTTTAAATTTTTTGGGAGCATCTACAGTACTTTAAATGCAAATACAAAGTGTGGTGTTCTCTCATTCTAACACTGTTTAAATCATATATCTCGCCGTAATACAAAATCAGCTAGCATTTATGGGTCCATGTTGGGAGAAATATATCGCCATTAAAATAACTTTTTTCAAATTAGACTCTAATTATTATTACAACAGATTCTAAAACAGTTCAAATAGTCTGATAAAATAAAATATTTATAGCAAATACGAGATTGGTTTATATTTATGTATAAATGCAAATTGGTTTATATTTATGTATTTTTAAGGCACAAACCACTTTTTTCTTAACCATCACCTATGTTCAGACATTCTCGAAGAGCATAAAGGTACAATACAATATTGAGACATTTTTATTATTATTATTATTAAAACTTTTGTAAAAAAAACTTTAACCACTGCATAGGAATAAAAAATGTAGGTACTAATAATTAAATATTGTAAGTACTAATAAAAGATTTTGGATTCACCCATACAACAAAATAAATATTAATTGCAAGGCTTTCTTCGCTGCCAAGGATCCACATGAGAATGATATCAAATTGAGGTTTTTTCCAACCTCCATGCCTTCTCTGCTGAAATCTTTCTAAGGTATTCCGGTAAATTATCATTATATAAACTCGGATATTATCCCACCTCCAAAACAATTTCACATTCAAATCATGTCCAGAAGAGCTATTCTCTAGCTTTGTGAGAACGAGATCGTTCTCCCGCGAGATGTCCTGTCAGATTTGTGTGATTTTCTACGGCTGTTATTTGTTTTTTCTATCGGCCGATGTCAAAATTTCAGCTGGGAGCTGTCACGTATTTTAGTTTGGATCATTTTAAACACGAATTCCTGCAAGTATGCATGATTATTTATTCCCCCTCGACCCCTCCTACCCTCCTTGACCCCTCCTTGACCCCTCCTCCTACCCCTCCCCCAACCATTTTCTGATGCTCTCTCTCTCTCTCTCTCTTATATGCTCTCCCTTTCTTTTGTGTTTACCTCATTATCTTAACTCTGTACTTTGATTTAGTTTAAATGTTTATTGTCCTGAAGAAGGTCGAGTTCGACCGAAACCAGTCGACGAATATAAATTTAAATAAAGTAGTTTTAAACAAGGAACTTGTTTCATTCTGATTTTTATTCATTAACAGCTTTAGAAAATCACACAAATCTGACAGGACATCTCGCGGGAGAACAATCTCGTTCTCACAAAAGATAGAGAATAGCTCTTCAGATGTCATTTCTGTCAAACGAGTAGTAGACGTGAATGCAATTCGCGTAGCGTGCTACCAGTACTGTGAGTAGCGTGCAACTGTTGTCAAACCCGTAGCAGACATGTCGAATCGTGTATGAACACTAGTTAAATAGTATGGCGAATACTCACAAGTAGCGTGTCCGCTACGCGCACGAAACTCAAGTCGCTTGTAAGTATCTCCATGTACAAACGAGTCTTCCCTTACGCACATACGCATTACGCACATGTACTTTTTTTGGGTAGAATACAGTCACCATTTGAATATGATACGTGTTTCATTTTGCAAACTTAGTTCCCGATTTTGACACGTTATACACGTAAGGCGGTCGGTAGGGTGCGTTTGGCGCTGCGATTCGGCTTTGCAGTTATTTTTCTCATTATTTTCTTATAATTTTAAATGGGCAGGGTAGGCAGTGCTTACGGGCAATGACGTTATATAAATAGACTCGCCATAGTCTCACATACTCACAATATAAAGTGGCAAGTAAGCATCACTCTTTTGTTTTCATCGGTTTTCAGTAATTTCTTAATTCAAAAGTTATTCATGCATACAAAAGATACGCTACTTCCACACCATGAACTACCTCTCTACACAATCATCAGAATGTTTGTAGTTGGAAGTTGGCCTCAGTGTGGCCGTACCATAAGACAATCAAAGAATGTGTGTGTATTTTTTCTAATGACGTATAATATTGTCTGGCAGGAAACATGAAAATTAATTGTATTGTTTATAATAATCGATAATAATAAGTAGTTTGAGTGTACCTGTAAATGAAATGTTATTTCTTCACTTTTACTACTGTTTGCCGTGTAATGGAAACATTTTTTCAACCCACAGGAGAGCACTTTGGCGCTTTTTAAATGCAATTTACCTACCGGTAAGGCACAATCTTACTCGACGAGCGACAGTTTAGTAAATAAAGTACTAGAAATCAAGACTAGTGCAATTGCCTTACTTTTGGCTTCCCACTTTGAGATTTCTACCCCGCGTCTACAGTATATTGTAACGTCATTGCTTACAGACCTGTCAAGAATGCCCGCTTCTGCCCATGGCATTATTTTAAACCCCTTCACAGTCAACAGCAATTGATTAAGTGAGAACACAAAATATTATCCAAATCTTAACTGAGCTTAAGTATTTAAAGAAAACCTTTGTCGGATAATCATACAATATTATGCATTTGCACAAAATTATGGTCAAGGCAAGTAACAATGTAAATACATTATAATCTTACCTTGGTAGCCAAATGCTTGAAGGCTCCAGCCTTAATGGATCGCTTAATCGTTGGGTTGACGACAAACTCCTTCAGTTTGGGGTCGGCCTTCATCTGCGTCTGGAAGTTTACCAACTCCTTCTCAACAGCGTCCAACTGCTTCATCTTGGAGGCGGCGGAGTACAGAGCGGTGGCGTAGCGACCATCCAGGCCAAACACCTGCACCGGGGGCTTGATCATCTTACCCGTACTTCCAGCAGCACTGCTGAAGGAGCGGGCCTGAAAATATTGTTTTTACATTGAAACATTGATCATTACATAACCTAACCTTACTTAACAATCCTGAACGTCAAATCACTCAACAATGAATCAATTTCGATATTAAATGCACAAAAATGTTCAACGCAACCTAATAAACAGTTAATTTTGTAAAATTACCAGAGCTGCACACTTAAAAGAAGACATTTTCGTTCAATTTTATAATCGCCCTGCCGAAAACGTAAAATGGAAATGGCCTGACCAGTGCTGCCAGTACTGAGATACTTTGTCGATAAGATTTGACATTTCTGTCATCTGTTTTTGGTTCCTACTTGCGCAATTTAAGAATATTTTTGCTGTAGCAAAACCACCTGTAAATTTCTTTATTTAAGATCTATTTTTGCTTGCTAATGCAAATACAGTTTAGAAAGTTTGTAGTGTATGTTAGTCGTGCTGTTGGTAGTCAGCCGTCTTTGTCGATCTGTCATTCTTTGTTTATAAATTTGGCTTTGTTTCGTTTTGGACCGGTGATGACAGTTTCCAAATGAATGATTTCGACTCTTGAGCCCGAGGCATAGGTCCAGTGCGTGGTTTCAGTGTTTGACTTAAGTGCTTCGGGATTTAACACAATGTCGGCATTAGGAAGTCCATCGAAGGAATCTGTCCAAGATGCGATGTCCAATTGCTCAATCGACGAGGGTTTGCCGAGAGATTTAAGCCAGACGAGCCTATCTTCCAGCAACAGCCACGATGAATCTTTTAGATGTGTGGACCATGCAGAAGGGAGCCTTCAACGCATGTATGGATATCTTCAAGCAGGTCAACTCTGTGACGTGGTGCTCATCGCTGCAGGACGCAGGTACCTATTTTGTATTGCGAATTTATTGATACTTTCAACTCTATACTCCAGCAAAATTCCCTGTTGCCAGATACAATTTTATTACACCTCAATATTGTAGATTTTTATATATGGTCAATGGAGTAAAGAGCAGGGTGAAAAAATTAAGCTTACTCCAATTCATTTTTTGTCTATGAAAACAAAGAAATTGAAATTTTGGTGAGCATGGATCACCAATTCCTAACAAAGGGGTGGATATTTTTATACCAACACTATGGATGACTCAAATGCCAATCTAAATCTGGGCATTTTGTGTGACTCGCTTCATTTCCAACTATCCCAGAAAATGTTTCCCAAACTGCATAGGCTTCATTTTTATTTTTTTTGAGTAAACACCCCATTGTTATTGTGAGTGAGTATATCATTTTCTCTGCTTGTAACAAAAAAGGGAGGTAATAAAACATTTGTTTTTATTATTATTGTATTTCCCTTGAGTAAGTACAGGGTGGCGCAAAATTAATCATCCATTTTTGTTTTTGAATAACTATTTTACTAAATTTAAAAAAAAAAATTAAATAATGGAAATCTTTATTTGGACCTTTACATTTTTTCTGTTAAGTGGAAAAGATGATATCCGTCAAGTGGCTGCCGCCAGTGTTGATACACATTTGTGCCCGTTTTATCGCATTTTCCATGACTTTCCGAAAGATTTCCGGTGATAACTGTTCGCATTCCTGTCGAATTTGGAACTCCTTAAGGATTGCGTTTGTCTAAGGCGCGTTGGCATAAACCCGCGACTTAAACTAGCCCCAAAGAAACTAGTCTGGGATGGTTCAATCGGGCGATCTTGCTGGTCATGCCAAATCGGGAGATTACGCGACCAGGAAACGCTTCCTTCACAATATCCATTGTGGTTCGTGCTGTGTGTGCGGTTGCACCGTCTTGTTGAAACCACATGTTCACCAAGCCCGCTCATCCAATTCCTACAGTAAGAAGTCGTTTATTATGGCCCTGTAGTGTTCGCCAGTAACAGTGACCGTATTCCAATGGCGTCCTCAAAAAAATACGGCTCAACCACTCCTTCTCCGCCGCACCACACAGTGGCTTTGAGTGGATGTAATGGCCCTTCGTGCATCACACGCGGATTTTCGGTGCCCCAGAAACGAAGATTTTGCTTATTGATGTAATCGCTTAAGTGGAAATGCGCCTCGTCGCTCATGATGACTTTCGACCCAAAATCGTTCTCTTCGCTGTTGAGATTGAGGATGGCAATTAATCCACAATTATTCCACGCTCTTGCGGAGTTTAGCGCTCCATTGCTTGTCTGTTTGTATTCTGCAGCTGTCTAGTTCACAAATGTCAAATATGATTGACGTACGACGCCATTTGCTAAAATTATAACATCTTCCGATAGGGTGATTAATTTTGCGCCACCTTGTATATTCCTTTTGAACAGCATTAATTATGCAATCAGTCATGATAAATGATTGTATTATGTTATCATTTGCATTCTTTTTTTAAATATTTTTGTTTCCATTCAAAATATTTTTATTTACGTTCTGCAGTAAATTTATTGTTTTGTTACCATATCAAACGTGTTTGTTGTTCAGAAAAGCAGAGCACTCATATTAAATACCCAAATGGCCAGATTACTTTAACTTGGAGTAGTGCCAAGTTTATTATTGTTTCATTTACTGTCCATGACAGGGAAATTTCCTGGATTTATGTAAGAGGCCTTAGGAAATACTTCTATTACAGTGAAAATCATAATGGAAATATTTTTTTTTTTTTTCGTTATTTGTTTTTGGGGTGTTATGCCGTGTTGCGCTACCTCCTTCTTTAGCCAATGTTTCGGACAGCGTTACAGTGTCCATCATCAGGGCAGATGTGTGATGGTGGACACTGTAACGCTGTCCGAAACGTTGGCTAAAGAATGAGGTAGCGCAACACTGCATAACATCTCAAAAACAAATAATGAAGAAAAAAATGCTAAGTGATTTGTTTAGTAACGCTCGATTCGCCTGTTGGTCAGAGAGTCGCGTTGGGAAGGGCTTATTTGTGCATTTGAGGGGTATTGAGCCAAAATTTCAGCTCAACGGTTGATCAGTTGGTTGGAAACAACGGCCTTAAGAGGAACGGCTACATGGCCTTTTTCATACAAAACGTAAATTTGAATTTGAAGTCAAAATTATATTTTTAATCAAAATGTATAGCAATCATCTAGTACGGATATGTGCTATTTTATTTATTTGTTTTTTAAATTATGAAATATGGGTCAAAAGAATTAAATTTTTCATGATTTTAGAAGAAAATTTGGCATTTTTTCGGGAGATTATAGCAATTACAAAAAAATCTTACCCTACATAATGTAAATATGTATAATGAAACATGAAATAAAACCATCATAAAAGAAGAGTTTTTGGGTGGAAACATAAATTATTAATTATTAGCAATTAAGAGCCATTAACCAGCAACCGAGAATTTAAATTTCGTTGAACGATGATCTTGCGATTGTACCCTTGCAACGGTACAGGGCGGTTCCGATGAGAAAGATTAATCATTCTCCATACCAGCATTTTAACATAATGACTCAATATCGATTGTATTTCATTCCAAATTTTCTTTCTTAAATACCCATATTAAATGATCAAACCCGTGATGATAAAACAATTAAAATCATGTACATTATGTAATTATTGTTTGATCATAAGTATTTATAATTTTTCAATAATGTCTAAGCAAAATAAGAATGTAATTTTTTTTTTAAATATATAAAAATGTTGTGAGACTGTAAATAAATAGACAAACTGAAGAATTTTCGTCACAAAACAAGGGCACGGATATTTTTTTTTATGATTTTATTTGAACTAAAATTAAAATTCTGAAAAGTAGGTTTCCCAAATAATTTATTGATCTATTTTACTGCGTGATTATGATTTAAAATGTGTGTTGTATAATACAAAATTTTGTTTGAAAATTTAACAAATCTGCCAATAACCTACGGTAAAACCTTATTGTACTAAAAATAAACAGATTTTCTCAAAATTTAAAAAATAGTTTCACTAGATAAAAGAACAGTCTTTCGAAATCAATTTATGATTTTTTGTGGAAAAGAGTCAATACGTCTGAAAGTTGATTTAAAATTGACATATTTCCGGGTCTATCTGGTTATTTCCTCTTAAAAGAAAATTTACAAGTGTTTCTTCTATTTGAACTGGTTGGTAATGGTTCGTTTATAGATAATGGTTCGATTATCGATAAAAGTTTATACACAATAGAACTTACTCACAAATAATTGCAAAAAGTTAAAATCATGAAAAATTAAATTCTTTATTGACCACTATTTTATATAAAATAGTATGTATCCATACTGGGTATTTGCCACAAATTTTGATTTAAAAAATTATTATTCAGGGTTGGGTTTTTTGGCCTAAAATTCAAATTCAAAGTTTTGTGTGAAAAAAGGCCACGTGGCCATTTCATTTCCAGATTACAAATAACCTGACAATATTTCAATTCTTCTTACTACTATCATAAAAAAATGTTATCTGCAGGTTTTCAGCCCACAGACTGGTGCTCTCAGCGGCCAGTGAGTACTTCTCTGCCATGTTCGCCGGAGCCCTGAGGGAGGCGCAGCAGCACGAGATCACCCTGGAAAATGTTGATGCAGATGCTCTCCAGCAATTGATCAACTTTTGCTACACAGGAACTATTGGTTTGTTTTTTTATAAGTCAATTACTTGTCCTTGGCTGATCTACCCAAAAATGACCTTACATCTATTAACACATTGTGATCGGGCAGTTTTCGGCCGCGTATCGTGCTGGTAACGGGTGATTTTTCGCGTAATTTCGCGCTAACGTAGACCTCTAGAAAAATTGCGATAACTTCAAAAATATTTGTTTGATTTCAATAATTCTTTTTGCAAATTATTTATTTTAATTCATTTTATTTTATTATATTTAGAAATGTATTCTTTATCGTTAAACTAGTGCAGAATTTCACATAAAGCAGGAAAGTTATGAAAAAATTTATATTTACACTACCTCGGTACCTACCGTACACCCCATCTATTGTTCTCAAAAGGTTTTTACCTGCATGGCTACAACCCTACAGAGGCTATATAGCGAAAACTCAAGTATATTGGAACCCGCATTTTAACGTGACCCGCGCTCCACTAACAATCTATCAAAAACGTATAAATACGTGTTCCGCTCTCTAGCATTAATTTGCTAAACACGTATTAATACGTGATCAGATTACAATGTGTTAACATGTATTTCCCTTGTTAGGCCTCCGGGAAGAGACGGTGGAGTTGTTACTGTCCACCTCGTGCCTGTTGCAGCTGACGGGAGTGGCCTCCGCCTGCTGCAACTTCCTGAAGAAGCAGCTGCACCCCTCCAATTGCCTCGGCATCGCCATGTTTGCGGAGCAGCAGTCCTGCAACTCCCTCGAGAAGCACGCCACCGATTATACCTGCGAGAACTTTATGCAGGTCTGTTTCTAAAGCCCTACAATAACAATAGGTAGCCTGATCACCAGGTAGAATAGATTTTTGCTTCTTTATGCACCTCTACCCACAGTTGACACAGGAAGAGCGAGAAATTTTAAAAAATTGTCACTCGATTATTGGTTTGTTGGTAAATTCTTGGAGAGAGCCATTTGAAGATTTAAGTCTTCACCACTAAACTTAAAGTAATTACATTTTTAAGTACAAAATTGATCTCAGATATACTTCTTTATTTTAACCTGTTGAAAGCCAGAGCAGAAAACTTTTTTGGTGTTCCACAGAAGCTTAACCGGTTGCTTGCCGATGCAAGCCAAATTAAACTCTAAAAAATATTTTTTGAAATGCTATTTTAAACCTTAATTATAGAGAAAACGTATGAAGGATAAGGTCAGAATCGCTTGAGGCATTCTTGTTCTTAAGGTATAGAATGCTTTGAACACATCTATGGAACCTGAATAATTTCTATGAATTCTTTGTGTATCTCTGGCAAAGTTTTTTTCTCAGCATTTCAACTGTCAGTGCGATTGCATCATTCTGATAAGAAAGATCGTAAACATTTGAATTCGTCAGATAAACGCAAGCTATGTTGTTATTATGCATAGTTTATTGTTCAAGGAATGTGTTTCGGTAAATATTACATAAGATAGCATAAAATAAACCCACAAAATATTACGTCAAAGTCAAAACATCGCGAAATTTTCGAGTTTCCTCTACTACTACTACTACGAGCTACTAGAAAACAATGATTGTCAATAAGGAGTTCCTTATTGACAATCATTGTTTTCTTTTCCCTTTTCACAGGTATTCCGAAACCAAGAGTTCCTATCTCTGGACCACAAGCAGCTGGGCAAGCTGCTCAGCTCCGATGACCTGAACGTGATCTCTGAGGAATGTGTGTTTGAGAGTGTCATGACCTGGATAAAGCACGACCCACCCGGTCGGGAGAAGTTCTTACCTTCGCTACTTGAGTTTGTTAAACTACCTCTGCTATCGCCATCTGTAAGTCATCTTTTTATTTTCCTTAGATAGTAATTATATGATAGTTTTTATATGAAGTAAAACAATTACTCTGAACATAACACAATTTTTCTGTAGTTATTATTTACTATCTAAAGAAAGAAAATACCTTAAAATTATAGTTAAGGTAATTAAAAATGTTTTTTTAAATTTTATTTATGTTTTATTTTTATGTTAAAACAACAACAAAATTAGTCCTGCAAAGCTGTCACATGACAGCTTGTCTGCAAGTTCTACCTTTGTTCTTAATTTAATAATTCTCGATTTGGAAGGCGGGTATGGGTACCACCGTCCACTTATTGGATAACCAACACCTCCGCCATAGATCACCCCAAGTGATTTGCTACGTTTGTTGACTTAGCTGTTCCCAGTGAGGTTTGCTACGTTTGTTGACTTAGCTGTTCCCGGTGAGGTTTGCCCAGGTCTTGGCGGCAGATGCATCTGCTCACCTACTGCGCGGCAGGCCGGATCGAAAGAGATTGGTTGAGTTAGGCCACCTCTCCTGCTGGACTCTCTCGACCCAGTTGCCTTGCGCCGCAGTTGGAGGGATGGATTCATATTTTCGGTCACTCCTGGACACTTCCTACTTAAATCTTTTTCCTTCACAGAACTTCCTCTCCTTCCTTTCCATAAAAAAACCCTCCACACAGCATCCCCTAAGATGAAAGATCCTGAAAGAAATTATTTTCCTCAGAGCCTCTTGTGTGGAACTAATGATAAAGAAAAATTATAATGTGAATTTTTTTTTTGTAAGTTTTGTTAAATTTAGTTTCACTCTAATATTTAATTTATTTATTTATTTATTTATTTATTTAAACGCCCATAGGGCTTTTACATAAAGTGCAGTACATGTTTTTGGTAAAGTATAGGAAATAACAAAATATAATATAAACATAATATAACTGTAAGAAAAAAAAAGATAACATAAGATATAAGAAACAAAACATAGATAACACTAGATATGACACAAAGCAGGTAAAATAGAATATATGGTCACGTAAATTAATGTGAGATAGTTATTTTAATTATAAAGAGAAATAAGACAAGATTGTCATTATTTATGTTTATAATTAGCAACCTTTGTTATACATATTTGGTACGTGTTTATCGAAACATAGCTACAATAATATATCGATAAAGGTGCTATATAGTGCATGCTATATAATGCACCCTTCAACCTTTTTTCTTCTGATTGATTGCCCTCTCCTATCGGAGTTTGTCTCATATGAAAAGATCTCAATGGAACTGGACAAGTTTCGAAGCCTTTGAGGTGCAGCAACTTCCTTTGTCATATTTCCACTATTCCTCCCCTGGGGTTATTGGTTCGTTAAATTTTGTAGACATCTCAAATTCAAAAACTCAAATATTTGTGAAATAAACTGTCAAAAATCGACAAATTAAAATGTAGTTTATCAAAAGATATTACAGGCCAGCTCTGAAGTAATGGTTTCTTCTTTATTTTTTGTTTTAATTGGAAGACATGTCACAATAATAAAATAGAAGTAGTTTTTTATCTCTCATTTTTTTCAGTTCATTTTTGACCACGTGGAAGCCTCATGCGGAGATGTGCCCCCCTGCCAGTCCCTGATCATGGAGGCTTTGAAGTGGCACCTCCTCCCGGAGTGCAGGCCACAGTTCTCTTCGCACCGGACCAGCCCCCGCAAGTCTACTGTTGGAAAACTGTTGGCAGTCGGTGGCACTGATGCTAGTGTTAGTTTTAAAAATTACACTTATCAGTTTTGAGAAAACGTAGCAGAGGAAGATGCCGCACTTCATGAGTTTGTAATATAGGTGACTGGTACAACCTCAGTTCCGCAGAGTTGTTGAAGGGTGAAGGTTGCAGAAGGAAGGCTAATAATCGATTAAATAATCGAAAACTTATAAAATAATTGTGTATTTTCTCTCTAATTCCCTTTAATTTGTTATTATGTATGACAAATGATTTTCAAAATGTTACAAATTCAAATATGTATGTAAAAAAAAAATTTAAAAGCAATCTAAAAATTATCACAAATATTCATGTTTTTCAGCTTAAATTGATAAATTACCTAAAAGTACTATATGAGTTCACACCTGTTATTTTTTTTATATTGAAATCTGATTGATAAATCTTGCGTTTTTCTTACTTATCTTTTTGTTTTTATTTACAATATTTTATTATTTATTTACTTACATGATTTCATATAATTGATCTAGAATTCCCTCACCAAACACTTTATGGTGAGAAAAGACTATTTTTATTTTCTTTTATATCACAATAACACAAAAAAAAATTTCTTTTGTAAAAAATACAAATATTAAATAAACAAATTTTTCAAAAAACAAGTATATATTTTATACAAAACATATTATAGCATACAACCTAAGTAAGAATCGTGGCTCATTTATCAGGCACAATAATTTGTACAGCACCCTTGAGGTGATTTTGCAAAATATATACATATGTAAAAATGTAACCTTCTTCTTTCTTCTTCTTTATATTACATTAAAAAATAATAATAATTACAAACCAGGCGAATATTGGATATGTGATTCTGATAATCGAGAAGAACATTTCTGTAAAAGTATTGACTATTCGTAAATGAACTATATGTACATTCATTATGTATTATTTTATGGTTTTATTTTTCGTTTTGAACCTCAGTTTTTTTTTCTCTGCTGTAAAACTGATGACCACTTATTTTTGTTTCCCATTGTATATACATAATATATGTTTTTTTTTATTGTTTGTTTACAGGGAGCCACAACTATTGAGACTTACGACCCGAGGAAGAATTCTTGGTCACAAATAAAAAAAATCAAACTTAAAAAGCTGCAATTCGGTGTTGCCATGATAGGGGACAAACTGCTGTTGGTCGGAGGAAGGGATGGACTGAAAACACTGAATACTGTGAGTTAAATTACTTAAATAATCCTCATTTAACCCCTTGAATGTCGGAGCAAAAAACTTCAAAATATCTCCTCAACTGTCAACTGAGAATTCATGAAACTTTGCGAAAATTACCTCTGAATGAATCTCATTATATATTCAAATTATATTTCATGTTTATATTGTAAGAAAATTATCCAGAATAACTTGAACTAAAAAAAATAACTCCCTTTAGCGAGAAAACTAAAAAAAAAATTGTTTGTTGCTGTTTTAAATTTTAATCGTTCTCTAGACTTTATGTCCAGGTTAAATCTTCCCCACAGGAAAAAACTTAACCCTTCCACACACTTTTCCACAAATGATCATCTAGTCAATCCACGCGATGTAATTGCATTGTATAAGTATAATAAATACATAACTATACAAGAACAACAAGTCAACCTACCAGAGACCATATGGCATAAGCTGTTTTTATTATTTCTTCATAAACATTAATATGTATCGTACGTGAAAAACAACAATCAAAAGGTGTTTTCAAAGAAATTATGACCTTTATACTACTTTGAAAAGTCAATATTTTGCGACACCGTTTTACTTAAATGAATTTTGGCATTCTTAGACAAGTTATTTCGTAAGCAGCTGTCATAAAGGATTCACGAAATTAATAGTGGAATTTACATTGACATTAGTGCAAGCGACTCTGATTTTGTCCTCGATATATAGTTTTCAAAGCATAAAGGTTATAATCGCATCGGAAAAAATTCCAGCATGGAGCACCGAACATGGTAGTAAAAATTGCCACGCACATGTGCTCGAATAACGGTTGACTGGTTAAAGATTCCTGATTTAACCCTCCGTCGGTCGCTTGGGGTTTTTGAAAGCCCGGACTTTTGTAAAATTAATTATTCTTTCTTACAAACCTTCCAAATTTCAAACTCTGTCTACCTTCCTAAAACCTAGTAAGGTAGTTACGCATGCACAAATTATTATACAGAACAACTAAGAGATTGACACGCGCAGTATTGTATGAGTTCTACATACATAAACACATCCTTCATCACAATCTACACAACGGCACTGACGATGGATACTGTAATGCTGTCCGAGACATTGGCTGAAGTAGGAGGGAGCGCAACATGGCACAACATCCAAAAAATAAATCACAATGTGCACACATACATATACATGTACAGACTCAAAAATACAGTGTTTTTTCTTTGCAGCTTATATGGCCATATATTATATTTTGCTTTGCATAATCATCTTTTTCGCACATACTTGTTTTTCCTTTTTCACCGGATTACAATATGGTCCAAAAAAATATTTGACCTCTTGTGGAGACTGACCTGCCGAAGTTTTAATTAATTTCTTAGCCTGGGCACAAAATCATAAACATTCTAGATGGGTTTTCAATAAATATTTGTATATTTTTGCCTTTCTCTAGGTGGAGTGTGTTGATCTCAAGACCCTGACTTTCTCCCTGCAGCCTCCCATGGTGACGCACCGCCATGGGCTGGGTGTAGCCGTGCTGGGGGAGGGACCCAATGCACCGGTCTACGCCCTCGGAGGACACGATGGCTGGACTTACACGGGCACTGTAGAGAGGTATATACATTATAATACTACCATTGAAGCAGAAATGGTTAATACGTATCCAGGATTACTGGACATGGTTAATAATGCGCAAATAATTTTTAAAAATACTTTGAATCAGTTAAATAACACTGAGAAACAACTATGAGATTTGTGTCTTATTATTCATATATATATATATTTATTTTTTTTTAATTGTACAACAGATAAATAATCCAATTACCGTACAATTTTCTCATTTTGACAATCTTAACACCTAAGAAGATGATCATTATACAAAAAAATCTTAGGCTATCTAAAGAAGAGTTGTATACATCTAGTGTTTTTGATATTTCGTTCAACAGTACCATTCCTCTTGTTATGCTTTGCTGTGCTAGAACATCTGTTCTGCCGTATGGTATTTTGAACAAGTCGTGTCGACGACTACGACTGAAGTTTTCAGGCACGTATAAACCGTAGCATTCCAAGAGGAATGGGCTGTCAATATAGTTATGGATTATGTTTAAACTAAGAATTGCAAGATTTGCATAACGTCTAGTTTCCTAACTAAATCTATTTGTTGCCTCAAGTAACTCCATATGGTGCATGAACCTCGGATAAGTTCCGTGCATTCGCATATAGACGTACCTAAGGAATTTTTTCTGGATTTGTTCCAGCATATTAATATATTTAGTCTGGTGCGGAGTCCACACACCACTAGCATACTCCAGCTTACTTCTTATGACGCCATCGAACATGGCTATCATTGCATCTAGGTCATCAAATTGCTTACATATTCTGATGACAAAACCCAGGAGTTTGTAGCATGCTGGAGTGAGCCGTGATATGTGATCGGAAAATGTCAGTTTGGGATCAAAGACGATACCAAGATCTTTAAAGCTATTGACTCGACATAACGTTTTCCCTTTAACGGTGTACTCAAAAACTACGGGCTTCTGGGAGCGGGTATATGTCATTGTTACACATTTTTTAATATTGAATTCTAATTTGTTTTTATCTGACCATTCTGCTATAGCATCAAGGTCAGATTGCATTTTTAAGCAGTCCTGGTGACAGATTATTTCCATCAAAAGTTTGAGGTCATCCGCAAATAGAAGACATTTGCAATATTTTATACATACCTGAATGTCATCTATAAGTATAAGGAACAACAGAGGACCAAGGTTTGACCCTTGGGGAATACCTGATAATGCCGGGAATTGTTTGGACTCATGTCCATTTATTATTACATATTGTCTTCTAGATTTTAAATAGGACGCGAAGAATATAAGTGTTTGTTGATCGAAACCAATTACTTATTTATTTATTTAAACGCCCATAGGGCTATTACATATAGTGCAGTACATGTTTTCGGAAAAATATTAGAAATAACATAATACAATATAAACATAATATAAATATAAGAAACAAAATAAAGATAACATAAGATATAAGAAACAAAATATAGATAACACCAAAAATAATAGTTGACACAAAGTAGGTAACATAGAATATATGGTAAGTAAATTAATGTGAGATTGTTATTTTAATTATAGAGGGAAATACGATAGGATTGTCAATATTTATGTTTGTAATTAGCAATCTTTTTTTAAAATATTTATTACGTGTTTATCGAAACATAGCTACCATAATATTTCGATTAAGGTGTTACATAGTGCATGATATTAATAGATTTATTTTAATTGTTCTAATACACTGAGTTTAAATTTTGACATCGATTGATGACGATAAACGTCTATAGAGGTATATTTATTACCGAGTATACGAAGTCTTTGCAGAGGAGAGTTAACAAAATAATTACTAGCAGAATTAGTTACAAGGTAAATCGCATTAGAGCGAGTATCGCGCGTGGGTATTCTCAATTTTAATTTTACAACTTAAATCGAGGGCGTCCAGTCTGCCATTCGATATATTAAAAAGGCAAACTAAATCGCTCACTACACGCCTTGACGTTAAATCGCTTATATTGAGTAATTCCATTAGATATACATAATTTAGTTCTTAGATAGGTATTCCGAGTTTATAATTAATAAATCTTAAGAACTTATGCTGTACTCTAAGTATGCAGAAATGTTCCTAGATATCTATTCAATCTTCGATAATAACGGCACAATTCTTAAAAATGTTATTGTGGCTTTAAAAGCAGGTATGTCGTTATGATATTATGACGTTTTACTAAAATTCAAGCAAAAATAGTGACACAATGATCATTGGCATTAAATCAAGGGCGTCCAGTCTGCCATTCGATATATTAAAAAGACAAACTATATCATATGATAATATCAACTCATCTTGATAAAAAAATATATCAACTTGAATATACACCCAACATGAAAAAACACAATTCAAAGGAGTTTGCAAATAAATTAAGACATTTATACGCATTTGAAAATGTAAAACTACGATTTCTTCCCCTTTGACAGTTGAAAAATCCAACCTACCAAATCATAGATAATTAATTTTAAAATATTCTAGTGTTGCTAGATGAATGAAACCTTTGGCTTCGTCAAGAATGAGAATGGCCCAAGCGATTTTGACCTTGTCCTTCATACAGTTTCTTTATGCATAAGGGTTAAAATCGCATTTTAAAAAAAAAAACCAACATTTTTTCCGAGCATGCCGGCACGCCTCCAGCAATTGACTAATCAAAAGTTATATTTGATTTAGTACAGCACTGCAGATTTAAAAAATTTAGAACAAAATTATTTCGAAGCTGAGGGACAATTTTTTAGTTTGACAATTCAGAAGTCAAAGGGTTAGTGGGTATTGTGAATTTGCATTTTGTCTGCATTAATAGGTTCCGAAATGTTTCATACATTACGATGTTACTGCTTTCTGTACTTATTCTTGTTCATCCGCAGGTGGGACCCCATATCCCGCAGCTGGTCTTATGTGGCCCCCATGCTGGGCCCGCGCGGCATGTTCGGCGTGGGCGTGGTGGGTGGCAAGCTGTACGCCGTGGGGGGGCGCGACGGCAGCACGTGCCTGCGCACCATGGAGGTCTACTGCCCGCACACAAACCGGTGGCAGCAGTGTGCGCCCATGGCCAAGAGGAGGGGCGGAGTGAGCGTAAGTTACATAGACAATTTCATATAATATGCAATGTCACTTTTCAAACGAAATACAGCTAACACTCTCTCACTAATCCACCACTAAAAATGGGGTAAGTGTCAATTAGTGAAAGCAGCAGATTATAGTGCAAACGTGGTTAATAAGCTTAAAATAAAAATAAAATAATTCATAAAAACAAATAAACACCGCTGTCAGTCTTACGTAAAATTTATAACTTTTCTATCAGAAGGTCAGAGTATTCCCACTTTGAAATAAAATCCAAATAAATGGAAAATTTCTGAATGTATCCTAAAACTAAATACTTATTTTGAAAGGTGATGAAATACACTTTCAAATTTTATTATTAGAAATAAAAATTTCATATTTTAAATATTTTGTTTTTGAATACAAACACAAAAAAGTTGTAAAAATGGCTCACCTTACGTTTTTTCTAACTAAAAAAATACACACCCATTTTATTAGACAAACATATCTTAAACGTTATTGTCGCCTCACTTTTTTGTAGTTTCGTGTAAAAATAATTAAAGGGATATGATACCCTTCATTCAATTCGTAAAATGCAAGAATAGCTTTATGATTACTTCGATAGATGGCAGTTTAGGTACCTTCTTGAATTTGAAATATTGAAAATTGTACGCGCGTCGCTACACAAATTTCGTCCTAAACTCCGCCGACGAAAAAAGTTATTGGCAGCTAGTGGAGGGAGGGTGATCTACAGAGAAGGGCCGGACTGTTAATGGGCTTAACATTATTTTATTTATTTCATAATAAAAATATGTTTAGTTCAGTTTTTTCATATTTTATCGACAAAATATAATTACGCATTACGCATTATTTGCTGAACGAATTTCTTTTTCAAAATTAATAGATTACTTAGTTAGTTCCCGGCATACGTTGAAATGCCACTAATAAAAAAATTGTTTCTCCCTGCGTGTCTTTTCCCATTTATTCCGTTCGCCTTTCGTCTCCATCCCCCCTCCCATGTCCCCTTCCCCTAATGTTATTATTAGATTTATACATCAAAGTATGATTTACGCGAAATGTATCGTAATTTTACGAATTTTCTTCGAATATCTAAATTTGAAGAGCCGGTTGCATCAGAAATCGGCAACGAAATTTCGATTTACGCGGTAATATATCACATTTTTATGAGTTTAACGAGATGGCCGCGACGGTCGCGGCCGTGAAAATTTGATTTATGCGGAATATTTTACGGAAAATATCGTATTTTTATGAATTTACTTCGAATACATTGGGCGACTTACATGGGAATAAGTCGTATTATTACGAATTTATTCCGAAGAACCTACCCGTATTTGAATTTGCAACCGAGGAACTCAATTTTCGGCGATTTTTTTTTTCGTTAAATTTCCAATTACGTGGGAATTCGTCAATTCAAAATTTTATTTTTGATGTCCCGTGGATTTCGAATTGACGGGGTTCTACTGTATATACAGAAACACCTATGACACATGTAAATCACAAGTTTGTAAATGATCAATATAAAAATAAAGATTTGTTGGTAAATTTTAATTATTATAAATAAAGTTGACTGATTCAGCCCATTGCCTTGCCGATATTCTTCGGCCATTATAAACGGCGTTTGGAATCTCGTGGTTCACATTTGTAATCGATTTTATGATGTTTTTTTTTTTAAATTTAACTTCTAACTATTCAGCCGTTTATTGTCTTTAAAACTATATTTTCTAGAATAGATATCATAGATATATATCATATCATAAAATATCTTTGATTTGACAACGTGTTAATGGTTACGTGTTTATACGCAGAAAGGCGATATTATTGTTAATTTTTCCTTTAAAAGTTTTTTTTTGTCTGTTCCTCTATGTACAAACTTTATTGACTTCATTTGAAATTTTAAAGATAAAAATAAAAAAACGGCAATAAACTTGTTTACTCCTTATGCTAATACTCCTTACCGTGTAAGGTCGGAACAGTGGAAAACTTGACTTATTATCACTTAAAACCATAAAATGCTTATTTGCCGTTGTAATTAATAACATGGCGTCCTTGAAAACAAAAATGACATTTCGCATTCTTTAAGTTAACAAAATAACCATTAAAATGCATTATTTCCAATTTCCGGTTACTGAATCAATTAGTTCTAGTTAAAATTACCTACTAATTTTTTTAAAGTGTATATTAAGCGTGTTCCTATAATGATAATGGCCGCCAAGTGAATAATCGATTTTAATTTTAACGAAATAACTATTAAAATTCATTACTTTCCAATTTCGGAAACTGGAATACTTACTTCCCATTATTATCTATCTGATATTAAGTTTTTTTTTTTAAATAAAAAGTGCATATTAAGCATGTCCCTATTTAGTAAATATTTACCTAAGAATCTAATTACGAGACGGTAATTTTTGGTTTTATTACCAAACACCGCGTACGTAAAAAACGTTCACTCAGAAAGACAAATTCTCGCACATACTTGCAAAACGAGCGCGCTGGTCAACAATACGCGTGAAGTTGCAAACAGAACGCATGTTGGATGTTGTTTTTTTACGCGTCTGTCAGTTGAAAACATATAATGCGGTAAAGTTACATGAAAAAAGAGAATTTGTGAGTACTAACTGTTATTGTAGCTTCCTTAGATTATCGCATTACTTGAAGTGAATTGGTATTGTAGTATTTGACTCATTTATGGAACATTTTGATGGCGTTTTAGAAATATATTGGCTATGAAATATGGAGCGTGTAGTTTCACCACCGCTCACGGGGGCTCCTCTCCCGGAATGATAAAAAACTTTGAAATGTGTTAAAATTTCGTGCAAAATTAAGTATTTATTTAATTTTTGATATCCACAGATATCATAACGATAATAAGAGGCCGTACTTCTACAGATGTGTGTATTGTTTACATGTTTCAATTTAAAAATATAGTGTAAAATCATTATTAATGCGACAATCATAGATCGAAGTTTTAAAAGTGGGTTGTATGGTGTATCAATGTTTTTATTTTTTATGGTCGAATGCCTACATCAATTAAAAAAATAAATAAGCAGATTGAAAAATAATAGTCCATTATTTAGTAACAAAAAATATCAAGTCTGGGAATGACACACACAAAATGTAGTATTAAACCGTTTTAGACAGCCGTTTTCCAGCAAAATACCATTCTGCCATATAACACACTCTTAATGAAAAACTCACAGAGTTTCATTTTTGTTTTTTGTCGAACTTTGGTTTCATGTATGTGTACATTTTAATTTTATGTTGGTTAACTTTTGATTTGAATATAAAGCGTGGTGTTTTCTCTTTCTAACACCATTTGGATCATATTTCTCACCACAACAGTAAGGGAGGCACAGCGATTTCTATTATACCTGTACGAGCTGTTCCCAAAGGAAACAAATTAGCCTGAGAGGTTAAATTAGTCAGATAATCGGCCGGCTGATTATTGTTAGAATAGTTACACTACTGTTAAATTTTTATGAATTACTTGTCTGCAATAATTTGTTTACCTCTCTAAATGTTCAATAATAGATAATCCTTTGAATAGATTATTATAATTTTGTGTATTTTCCACAGGTGGCAGTAATGGACGGCTATCTGTACGCGTTAGGCGGCCACGACGCGCCGGCCAAGAACGAGTCAGGTCGCTTCTCGTGCGTGGAGCGTTACCATCCCCCCACCGACACCTGGACCACCATCGCCAGCCTGAGTCGAGGCAGAGATGCCATAGGATCCTGCCTGCTGGGCGATAAGCTGATTGCAGTTGGTTAGTACTATGATTAATATTTCAACAATAAGTCATTACATTATTTCTTTTTTTCTTTTTTACCTAAATAATATAATATTATTACGTTAAAATTTTGAAAAGCAAAATTATTGAAAAAAACAGCAATGTGTCGAAACATTAAAGTTGAAAGCTAAAAATCTCTGAACTAAATTTCTCAAATGGTCAGGCAAAATACAATTGTATAGCTTTTTCTGTCTTGAATTTGTATGTTAACACAGTTATTTTCAGCTCCTAACATCCCTGTCATCTTTGAAATTTTAACTTAGGCAACGGTATTTTTTGTGTCTTGTGTCCAAGACACAAAAAATACCGTTACAAAAAATACTCAATTTACGAATAAAAATGTTCTCTGATTTTTAAATTTCAGCCATATTATGTGTTGCCAGTAAGAGAATTTTTCTGTTTCGTATTTTCTTTGACTCACAATAATGTACGTACATATGCAAAATGTGGGGTTATTTTTTGTTTCACAAAACCGTGAGCCAAAAATGTTTTCTTCTTGAGGAACAATTATTCTTGTTGGATATTTGTTTTATCAATTAGGAGGGCTGTCCGTAAAATAAGGTCGCTAAGGTGGTCCAGTCGCGAGGAACGATTTTAAATTTTCTGTCAAAATCTTGTCAATAGTAGTCTTACTAACATCAGGCATCATGTCACAGAACTCCCGAACCGTCACTCGTCGATCTGCAAGCATTGTTTTTCCACTTTGGCAATCGTTTCGCCGTCCGGCAAGCTTTTCAACATAGATGGCATCCGTTTTTAAAATCTCTACGCCACTTGCGCACATTTTTCGCGCTCATGCACTGTTTTCCGTACACTTCACGTAGCAGAGAATGAACGTTTACTGGGATTTCATTCTTTGCACATAAAAAACGAATTACAGAGAGTAATTCAATCCTGGCGGGTGCGGCGAGTGAAATCTCCATCATGAACGGCTGCCGCGCCGAGACTAAGCGTCGCAGAGAATGCAGCAAAGTGGGTACTTGGCGTGGGGGAACCAGGCTACACTACAGTGTTGCCGGATCATGCATAAAATCGTTCCTCGCGGCCGCAGCCCCTTGGAGACCTTACTTTTTGGATAGCCCTCGTATTTATTATTTAATGAATAATTTATCAATTATTTTTATTTTCTCAGGTGGCTATGACGGCATGCAATACTCCTGGATTGTGGAGCAGTACGACATCCACAGTAACGAGTGGGCTCCCCTGGCCCCCTTGAACATCGGACGCGCGGGGGCCTGCGTTCTGCCCATTCCCCTGCACATTCCCATCGGCGTGGGACTGGTGCCCAGCTCTGTGCTGGAGGCGCTGAAGAACAAGAAGTAATAGTATAACATAACCACACTCTGAATTTGTGCCCATCACTGTACTGGAGTCACTGAAGATCAAGAACTAATAGATCATTTGACTTACTTAACCTCGCTGTTTAAAGTTGTTTGTTATATTATTTAACATAACCTCAA
The DNA here is from genome assembly GCA_936435175.1 of Glyphotaelius pellucidus. NCBI lineage: Eukaryota > Metazoa > Arthropoda > Insecta > Trichoptera > Limnephilidae > Glyphotaelius > Glyphotaelius pellucidus. The sequence continues at coordinate 31,685,296 of OW386550.1, forward strand.
TCGCAAAATTTGAGCCCAGACCTGAATTGGAAGCTCTGATGAACTAAAAGTATTACATAAAACATATTATAGAAACATGTCTTGCAGCTACATATTAGGTTTGTAACTTTTTTTTAAATGTCTTCAATTAAAAGTAAGTTAAACGCCATCTAAAGGGTGATTCTATATCTTTTGCGACAGTGTAACACCTGTTAAATTGGCCGAATACGACACATTTTGACAGTTTTCTTAAATGCAGTATTCCGTATCGCGCTAACAAGCTAAATACTGCCCTTGTGTTAAGACACCAACTCTTAAAAATAGTCACCCTAGCGCCAGAGATGACGGCGCTTTTGCAGCGTAATCCTCGTTAGGGGCCATTCATAAATTACGTCACCCGAATTTCATGATTTCACCCCCCCCCCCCCTCACCCACCTCGTTCCTCTCTCCCGGGCACTCCCCCCCTAACGTGACATCTCACATTTTGCAATTTTACACGTAAAAGTAAAAATAGTTTGTAATATTTTGAAGTTTTTCATCACGATCGTATTTACCACAATGGTGGTGGCGAGATAGGATATTTTTGTTTCGAATGCAATCTCTACAGGGAGGGGCTATTCGGAATACGGAGATATTTTTGTGAATTCTCTGTGTACGGAGAGGGGCCAAATGGGATACTGCGAGGTGTCACAGCCTGGTTTTATTTTGAAAATTCTTACAATACGTATGCATTGTCACACAATGTCACACAATGTCACACCTCTCTACCCCCCCCCCCTTAAGGTGTGACATAATTTATGGATGGCCCCTTAAGATATGTCGGTCACTTTAAAATTTGCGAATCGAATGTCATCGCATACAAACATCAAAATAATGCCACAAACAGATGGTCATTTTAGAACGCCTATTAGGCTTGTATGTAAATAGTCATATATACTAATCAGTAGTGTTTGTTTTTTTTAAGTAGGTATTTATGACATAGACATGGCATAGACAAGCCAATGAAAGCCATAGAAATTTGACAGTTAATAAAGCACGACATACGCCAACCGATATCCGATGGATTTTGTTTTTTTGTCCTAATTGTCTCAAAACGCTGACTTAATGCAAAAGATAACTTTAAAGATACAGATTCACCCTTCTGGTGATTTTAATAAGGACCCACTTTTCTATTGATTGTTTATATTTTAAAAATAATTAAGTTTTACTCATAATTTAGATATTAAGGAAAAACCAAGGTGTTATCTCTCATTTATAATTAAATTGCAATTGTTTTTTATAGTTATTAAGTTTTGTCTTGAACTTGATATTTATAAGGCAGCTTTGTAAAAAATTACAAAAGTTTCAACCTAATCGGTGTTCATTTTTGAAAAAAAAACTACCTATTGATTGTAAGCATTTTACACATACTATAAGAATTCCTCTCATTGGAAATTTTGTCAAATTGAAACTAAAAAATTCAAAGTTAAGGTTGTGCATTTTTATTAAAAAGTAAATGATGCATTTTGATGAGATGAATAAATAAATTACTTACTAAATGACAATAATTTTATTGAACTTTTTATCTGACATGGAATCCATTTTGTTTTTGTTTCCTTTTTGAAAAATAAACTAGATGGCGTTCACTGACAGATTTTAAAAAAATTACGCATCTTACTGAAAAGCATCATTTACTATCCGCAAATAATAATAAAAAATTGTGACTGATTAGAAAATATCGTTGGATTAATGAAAACACCTTTTTCAGCAAAATATTGTGACAAAACAAAATTCATAATTTTAGCATTAGGAAACAGAATTGCAATAAAATGAAACGTTGATGTTCAAAATGTTAAAATTTATTTTGATTAGTAAAATAAGTTAAATTAAAAATATATATGTTTAATAAATAAGTGTACGCGTAATGATATAATATTTTGTACTGATAATAAAAAATATTGCTTGTGTTTTGTATTTTGAAAACATTAACTAAATATTGTAGTACGTAATAATAATTTGTTTTAGGTTAATACACTTATATGTATATAATATGTTATTAATTAATCTCGGTATTAGAAAAGCTGTTCTTATTATTGTGTTTATATTTGGACTTGTTTAGTTATAATAATGCCTTGTGGCCATGTGGTTAGATGCCTCAGGTTTCCATGACTAGCACAGCAGGTTCAGGTATGTCCTCTATGAAATAGCAAATTTTTTACAGTTAAATAATTTAATTGTAGTAGAAATTAATATTGTACGAGTTATTCATATAACTCATAATTTAAGAATATTAATCGAAAATTTGTGTTAATTAATGTACTACTATATTTTTCTTTTCTGTGATTTTTTTTTTATCAGTTGCATTGCTTTTTTGTGGCATTTAAAACAAATTATATTTATTTGCACAGCTTTATTTTTATCTACTTACGCTTTTATCTTATCTTTACTACCTGTACTGTCGTGCATTTATTTGTTAAGCTATTGCACTTCTTAGTGCCAAACTATTTTATAAAATGGTACCTACACAGAAGGTTAGGCACATCTACAGATTGACACCCAAAAATTGGACACATTTTAAGTGAAAAAATAGGATTCTTCAAGAGTGCATCTTTTTTACTAATGTTATTTAATATACATATATGGTGAATGCATAACAGGTAAGATTCTCGGATAAAATAAATAAACTTTGGTGTCTGAAAAATCTCCCGTATGCAGATGACACTACCCTTATTGCCTCTTTTGAAGAAGATATGAATCACCTTCTTGCTAAAATCAATAAAAGAACGCTGTTATCTTGGTATACTGATCAACAGAGCCAAAATAAAACTAATGGTGATCGACAATGTAAACACCTTTGTAAAACTGTGTATCTCACAGACCTAGAAACGGTGATTGACTTCATACACCTAGGCTCTTCTATAAGCAATTAAGGAGGCTGTGAAACAGCAAAATGCAAGAGATGTGGAGTGACAGATGCATATTGACTACCACCAAGATGAGACTAGTCCGGATGCCGATTTTCCCCACATTTTTATACATATTTAAATATTTTGGACACGTTGCTCACCTAACTGGGGACTCTAACTTGGAGAAACTTATATTCACTGGTAAAGTTGAATGCATTCACTGGAGTGACCAAGCATCACTGGCGTCCGGTACATCGGTGTCCTTGGCTCTCCACGCAGCGCAGAATCGCGAGGAGTGTTGGAACTTGGTCAACCTTGGAAATTGGAAAGGAGGTCACGATCCACAGCAATGAAAAACAGCTTGCACTTACACATACATAATGTATTGTCCCTGTTCTGACAAAAAAGTCTTTTTTCTAACCAAGATAACTAACTGTTGTGTTCAGCAATGCAAACACTTTTTTTGAGTCTGTCATTTTGACTGTATCTATATATGTTTATATAATGTGTGTATATACCATTATGTACAAGATAACATATATGTCTAAGGATGGGTTGTTTCAAAAAATTTGATGGATTCATCAAATATTTGAAGTTGATTTTCACGTTCTGTGTAGGTTCTATTCATGTTCTGTTATTATATCGTTATAGGACAGCTCCTTCACAAAACTGAAATAATCACAAAACTTGAATATAACTTACACAGAACGTGAAAATTAACATCAAATATTTGATGAATCCATCAAATTTTTTGAAACAACCCGTCCTAAGTGTAAATTGAGGAATATCTAATTAGGTACCTCTGAGACCCGTATCTACCCAATCACTTTACATATTATGATGATAATCTTTCTATTAAAACACTTATTTTTAATTTTTAAATTTATGTATGTAATGAATTTTGAGTTGATTCAATGGTGGCAGATGCTTTGTTTTCAAGCAAACAATTTTCAAATAAACAATTTCCTAGTGAACACAAATTTTTTACAGAGACAATTTCAACAAAGTATAGCGAGTACATAATAGAATAAAATGACAATGTATGAAAAAAAATTGCAACAGTATTTTTGAAACCAAAACAATTCGAACTTTTGCATCCACTTATTTATAGTTATGTCTTTGTAATCAATGTGTAACCATTTAATTAATGTATTCCTAGTTATAAGACTGAAAATGTTATAGTTAGTAAATACATATTATTATTCCTATACTTCTTATTTTCCAGTTTTTATAAATTTAAGTCAATCAACCCAAGACGGTTGTACAATATGGTTAATTGATTGCAATGGTAGCCAGAAAAGCTCCTTTGATAAAATATCTTATATTTGCTTCAAAAATTTCCAAAAAAATAATATTTTAAAACTTAATTCGATCCCCACTTTCTGTGATTTTGCTTTTTTCTTTATACTTAGTTAAATTTTACAAAATTATTAAGATTTTTCTTTAATTTTACTAAATTGGTGATACAGTGATATATGTAATATTATGTTCTTAAAAATATAAACTTTTTTAATCTTAAGAAATAATGTATTTGTCATTTTTTATTTACATTTTGTATATCATATTGACTGCTAATCTAGCAACCCTGTAATGGCTATATGTATGAATTGACTTCTTTTTTACATAAACTCCACGCAGGAGGCCCTAAGGAAAAATTTTCCTCAGAGCCTATGTCAGCTTTTGGGGATGCCGTGTGAAGAGTTAAAGAAAAGGATGAAGAGGAAATTCTAGGAAGGAAAAAGATATGGTGGGTCGTGTGTGCAGGAGTGAAGTGTGAATCCATCCTCCTACTGTGGTGCAAGGCGATGGATGTACAGAATTCTGCTGGAGAGCAGTGTTGCCAACTCAGTTCCTTTAGAACTAGATTTAGCTACAAAATTAGGCCATCAAAAAAGCGGTTTTGCTTCTTAGCTTGTTTTTTTTTTTTCAGATAATCTATTCTTATATTCTCTTTTTATATAAAAAATTGCGAATCTAGTTAATAATTGGCCCCAACTTTTGCTGTACGAGATTTTAGCTCCTTTTTGGGTGTTATCTGGCTCTATTTTAAAAATCGAATTGGCAACACTGCTGAAGAGGTCAAAGGGTTCTCCACAACCGTCCTCTCCCAATCTGACCAGCCACCAAGTGGACAGACGCATCCGCCCCAAGATCTAGTAATTGGACAAACTTCACAGCATGAACCCGACCACCTCTGCTAAGTCACCATATGAATGGTGACCTATAGTACAGGTGTTATCCAATGAATGGTTCCACATTACGTGAAACACCACATTTAAATTTTATGTTTAAGAAAAATCTAAACTTTCTGATCTCAAATGGGTGGTAGCTTATCATCCTTAGTGACTTCATCACAGTACTCACACAGATGCATAACTTAAGTAACAGCATCTTTTGTTTAGACTTTAATAAGTCAGGTACGTCTCATACGTCATACATATGTCTGGTAATGTTATATCATTGTGAAAACAAGCTTGTATGTGTCCGAGTGGTTAATAAAAATAAAAACAATTCCTGATTATTTCACAATTCAGAGTTCGAAATCAAAGCGTGTGTAGAATGTTTTTTGACATTCTGAATATTGTTTCATTTAATATTGGTCATTAAAATAGTTTTTCTGAATGTGATAATCTTCAGGACTGAATCATATGTATTGATAGACAGTGCAATGTGGAAATCAGCATCAGCCGTTGTCAATTTCCTATATTTATTAGTAGTAAATGTAATCCAATGAATAAATGAGATGAAAATTAAACAAATAAATTTTGGCAGGAAAATTGAGATTATTACACTTGCGATATCATGCACTGATCAAACTAGAACCGATATGAATAGAACACGCTGTTATCATCTTAAAAATACTATTTACGAGCATCGTGTGCACTTGTTGTCCCTCTTCCGCTAATGATAATAAGTAGGCGTAAACAAGATAAAGGGGTGTTTCTCTCCGGTGGAAGCATATACAGAAGCAAAAGTACATTCAATGCTAAGCTTTTTTATTGCTTCTAACTCTTGCTGCGTTACATATATCTAAAAATCATAACTAAATTACGTATTTTACGTTGGGCTTCATTTTGCGTCAAAAGAAAAGTTATGAAAAAATATGGATATTTGTTTGCCATACTAAAGGCTTTTTTATACCTTCTTAAAAAAAATGTGGTTTTGGTCACTATGTATATCTTTAGTTTTATTATTATTATAATCACAATTTTGTGTTAATGCAATTTTTATACTGATTTTTATTATATTAAAATAATTGAAAATTTCCTGCTGTTTTTATTTTTAATCTGCATTTTTTTTACACAACAAGCAATGTGAAAAGAGCCAGTGAAGTTTTGGTGTCCACATTCGGGTTAGGTTATGTATGAGGCAGAAAAATTGATGTCCCTAAACATTACAAAAATATTGACTAAAAACCATTTGAATCACTGTTTCGATTATGGTTGTGGTTTCTCATCAGGGCGATTCGAAGAGTACATTTTTTTAAATTAGCTCCACACAGGAGGCCCCGAGGGAAAAAATTTCCTCTGGGCCTATGTCGTCTTTGGGGGTAATGCGTGGAGGGTCTTTTTAGAGAAAGAAAGGAGAGGAAGGAAATAGGTAGGAATCTGGGAGTCAGTGTCCAGGAGTGATGGTCGTATGAATCCATCCCTTCAAGCTGATGGATCAAGAGAGTACAGCTGGAGTAGTCTAGGTTAAGTCTCCTACAACCAGTCTCTCCCAATCCGGCTCGTCATGCAGTAAGTGGACAAAAGCATCCGTTGCCAAGACAAACCCTGCCCCATTAACCTGGGTACCCCTGCTAAATATCAAACGTAGCGAACCACTTAGGGTGACCCATGGGAGACATGTTGGTTATCCAATAATTTCCAGAGCGCGGAACCCATAACCGCCTTCCAAATTGAAACTATCTTCTACTCTGAAGACTACACTAGATTTATTTAGGTTAGATTCTTCACTATACCTGGATAATAATCCTATCACTAAACGTAACATAAAACCTTTCAAATTGAATCGACATTATGTAGGTAAAAGTATGTTGGTACTATAAAGTGGAACTAAGGTTGGTTTGTGTTGTTTTCCAGTCATTATTATCGGCTCTTCCAAAAAGGTTACGCTTCACTGATCCATAAATTAAATTTAGAAATTTTCTACTTGTGATTAGGTAGTAGTGTTGCCAGATACAATGTTTTTGTCGTGTTTTGGTAGTTTTTTAGGTCATTTAATCATGGTTTTTACTGGCCACCAAAAGTTTGTACTTTTGAGTTTTTCAGTATGGGTCACGTGGAGGTAAATCACGGTTTCATGAATGCTGAAGAACTTCCGTGTTGGTTCACAATATTATCTCTTTATCTTATTATTCCCTTTGTCAATAAACAATATATAACTTCAAAAATGCATCTTAAAATCATGTAATTTTGTAAGGTACTTCACAAAGCACTATTTTTAGTGATAAGTGGTGAATTGCGTGATTTAGTTGTGAATGATTTTAAAAAAAGATACCTACTTCCAACACTATGAATATGTTTTGAAGTTATTTTAATGTTATTATTTTATTTGAAACTAGCGATTTCCCGGCATGCGTTGCAATGCCACTTAATAAAGAAATTGTTTTTCCCTGCGTGTCCTTTCCCATTCGCCCCCTTCCCCTCACGCGTTCTCCCTCCACCTTCCCCGCCTTCCCTTTCCCCTCCCCAGCTCCCCCGTTCCGCCAACCCCCCTCCCGCGGTCCACATATTCAGTCCCAATACATTCAGTTTTCAAACAGCTCGCGTACCACCTATTACAATTTTTTTATTCAAATTTTCCTATATTAATACGCTAACGTCTGTACGATTGAATTTTATAAACCTGACTTCAAGTAGGTACATCTCTGACGCCGCGCCTTATGCAAAACCACCTTCGTATATGGAGTTTGTTACAAAGCTGCTGCACAAAAACATTTTTCCTATAATTCGAAGAAAAATTATTTTTTTAATAAAACATTATAGATAATCTATTTAGATACTGTTCTTTTTTATTGAAATTTTCAATAAAAAGCGTAAGAAAAACATGTTTGTTTTATCCTTCAAAACATGGTAAAGCTTGTTTTTTAACCCCGAAACACTTTTATTTTTGCGTCTTGGCATCATTGGTAAACAGGTAGGTACTTAGTTACTCTAGTGAGTACCTACCACACAACCTATAAACTGCAAGTATCTCCCGGGCGATGCACGATTTACTAAGTATACATAAACAAATAGCATTGACACTGCCACACCACTATGCTAATGATAGCTAATTTGTGAAAATTCGAAGAACACGCTCGAAATAACAAGATCATATTTTATCCAATGTGATGATAAGTTGCGACTGAGGCATTGAAAATAATAATCTTGGGAGATGGGGGTGTAAGCTAAAAGAGTTACAATAATTAAGTTAATTAATTATTACAACTACGCACGCATCTACAATATTACGTTTTGTTTTGTGTTTTTTTTTTTTTGTTTTTTCACATTATCTCCATACAGGAGGCTCCTCGAGGGAAAAAAAATCCCCCATGGCCTACATCATCTTTGGGGATGCCGAGTGGAGGGTTTTTTTTTAGGGAAAGGAAGGAGAGGAAGTTCTGTGAAGGAAAAAGGAATGAGGGGTGGGTTGGAATCTGGGGTCAAAATGTTCAGGAGTGACAAACGTATGAATCCATCCCTCCCACTGATGCGGTGCGAGGCGATGGGTCGAGAGGGTTTGGCTGGAGAGGCTGAAAGGTCTCCGGTCTCAGATCCGGCCCGCCACGCAGTATGTGGGCAAAAGTATCTGCAACCAAGACCTAATCTCCCCGCATGAACCCGAGCATCCCTTACCAAACGTAGTGAACCATTTGGGGGCTCCTATGACAGGGTATTGGTTATCCAATAAATGATTCCGGGGCGGCGGTACCCATACCCGCCTGGCAAATTGAAATTGTATTTTGAAAAAAAAAAAATTTTTAGAAAACTTTTTTTACCTACTTTAAAACTGGAAAAAACAACAATTTAATTTAATATTCACAAAATATTTGTTAAAAATAATCTGTAACAAATATCTCTGCGGGAAAATTTTATTGACTACTAGCTGGTACCTGGCATGCGTTGCAATGTAAAGAAATAAATGGTTTCTCCCTGCATTTCCTTTCCCATGCTTCCCCGTTCCCCTCCCGCGACCCCTTCCCCTTCCACATTCCACACCTTCCCCTCCCTCGTCATCCCTCCCGCTAACCCCACCTCCTTCATTACCCTTCCCCTCTTGCCTTCCCTCCCTGCCGCTAAAATATATAAAATGCACTCATTTTCATTTATACAAATTTCATAACGCCAGAGCTTACAATTATATATAGCTTATAACCTTCGCGGGCGTGCGCACAACAAATCACCAAAGTTTCATCGCAATCGGACGAACGGTATGGCAGCGCATAACATACGAACAAACAAACAAACAAAAATTGATTTATATATGTATATATAAGACTAACCGGTACCCGGCATGCGTTGCAGTGCCAATCAAAGAAATAAATTGATTCTTCCTTCATGTCCTCTCCCGTGCGTCCCCGTTCACTCTTCACCGCTCCCGTGAAATCCATCTCCCCCGTTCCCCTCTCCCTCCTGCCTTTCCTCTTTGCCGCTAAAATATATAAGATAAACCCATTTTCATTTATACAAATTTCATAACGCCAGAGCTTACCATTATTTATAGCCTATAACCTTTGCGGGCGTGCGCACAACAAATCACCAAAGTTTCATCGCAATCGGATGAACGGTATGGCAGCGCATAACATACGAACAAACAAACAAACAAAAATTGATTTTTATATGTATATATATAAGATTTGCGTTGTATCGAAGGGTTCCATGCTAACTGAGAATAAAGTCAACTCAACACCTTGAAAAGTCATTAAAAGCTATGAAAAAAATATTTTTTTAATTTGTCGATATAACCTAACGTAACCTATTTAACCAATTTTTTTCGTCACTCTAAATTCTAAATGACTTATCTGAGATGGTTCTGTGTTGGTTTCATTCCGAGTTGTCCGGTCACCGTATTGAAGTAGGTACCTAACGCATTCTATTACATTTCTTATAAGATTCTAATTCCTTCAGGGAAAGTCTCTCGACGAAAACATTGATGAAAAATTTATTGAATTTATTCATTATTCCGGAATGTCGGGCGTTTAGTACAATTCCACACATCCATCGACCATCGATCCATGGACCAAATCCAAATAATGACAAAAACAAATGATGGGCTGCATAAGATCACGTGTGTGTGTGTGTTTTAGGCACAAATTCCAAAATGGCTGCGACGCCCTTGTTAATTTTTCAAACCTATATTATTATTGACTGTCACTAAATTATCGTTAATCTTATTTTTAGTAATATTTGATACTTGTAACCACAATTTACTTTTCCTTATCTGTTTTACAGAATTTCAGTTGTTAGACTAGTGAATAAATCTTCGTTTTACGAGCCGAACAAATAATCGGCACAGCGTTTATTGTTTGCAGAAGGTTATCGCTTTTAGAACTTAGAACTTTAGAACCCTCACTCAAATTCGAAATAGACTTAGCTTAAATATACGTTGTAGCAAAATAACATCTGCAGCAACTATGCACGCTTTCCCGCGCACGTGGACCATACGAAAATTATTAATATATCTTCCGAATAGCATCATTAGGTATATAACTGAAATACATAGACACGAGGTGATTCTATTTTTGAACTTTCTAGGTAGTTTTGAGAATTAGAAATGTAAGTAAGTACCTACCTAGATTGTGGATTTTACGCGGAAAACAGAATGACTTTACAATAATGAGCCATTTTTTAAACTCCTGAATCAAATTATGAAAATTTTGATTTACAAAAGTGTCAGAAATGATTTTACAATAGATATAGGTAGGTATTTTTGTAGAGACCCGAAGTAATATATTTTGAACTTTCGAGTTTTGGAAACGTTACTAATTTTGCTTTGTTGTTAATTTGGAATAAAGGTGAACAAATCATTTCAGACCGCGCTTAATATTAATGACATGCAAAAATTGATATTTTGCCAAAGAGAATGCATTGAGGTATTTTCCGTTAAGTGCCTTTTCAGACAATTATTTTTTGGCGCTGAGCAGAAAATAGAATCATTTTTAAAATTTCATACCTATTGTATATTTGAACTGTAGTGTTCGAATTTTGAATAATAATGTAGGTAGTAAGTACCTATAGTAAATTAAACCGAAATGTGGAGAAAAAAGATTTTATAATATTAAACTTATACAAATTAACTTTTTTTTCACATTAGCTCCAAACAGGAGGCCCTGAAGAAAATTTATCCCCTTAGAGCCTATGACATCTTTGGGGATGCTGTGTGGGGGTATTTTTAGGAAATGAAGAAGAGGAAGTTCTGGGAAGGAAAAGATAGAGGAGTGGGTAGGAATCTGGAGGTCAGTGTATCCAGGAGTGACAGACGTATGAATCTATCCCTCCCACTGCGGTGCGATGTTCCGAGAGAGTCCTGCTGGAGAGGTCAAAAGTTCTCCCTCAAAAATTCTCCCTCAACCATCATCAGCCGCCAAAATTCGGACAAACGTCATTAAATGAACCCGGGCACCCCTGCTAAGTTACCAAACGAAACGAACCACTTAATGATATCATACAAACTTGCGGTGCGCTATGGCAGATGTGTTTTTCAATAGATGGTTCCCGGACCCTCCTACCAAATTCAACAGTAAATATCATCAAATATTCGTGTTCAAATTTTGAAAGCAGTGGTTTTGATCAGATTTTACAATGGACTTAAAATAGACACGATTTGAGTCTATTTTCAAACATTCGTGTTCGAATTTTGAAAGTAGGAATTGGTCAGAAAAATTAAAGTTTGTACAACAGACATATAATAAATATACAATTGGAATGAATTTGATTTTATTCTTATTTTATCAGAAAGATGAATGATTTTACAACAGACAAATAAATACATGAGATGAGTCTATTTTGGAACTTTCGCGTTCGAATTTTGAAAGTAGTAAATTCTACCGAAATATGGAGCAGAATGCTTTTCGACAGACCAGTGGAGTCAGTGGAGTGATTATCACTTCTCGAGGCTCCATTCCTGCCGCGCTTTGCGGCACGGCCGGTCGTGTTTACTGCGAAGGCTGTATTTTGCCTTGTCGAAAGTTTACCGTTATTTTTTCGAAGTGAAGTTTGTACAACAGTTCCAAAAAACAAGAATCTCAAAACAGAAAAGATGGATTCGGACCATGCGCTCGAAGAATTGATGGGAAAGTTAGGTTAGTAAAAACATTCAATTTAAAATCTGAAAAACATTGTTTTTATGTCACGAATTCAGTGATTTCACCAATATCGTTGGTACTTACTTTGTTTTGTTCGAGTTGCAAAGTGAAAGTAATATTTTTTGTATACCTTCTCTCGTATTCATATCGTGATGATGAATCGAAAAAATTTGCATATTTTATGAAACTTTTCGTGCATGTCTTTTACATCGTTTAAAAATTGTTTGTTAACGTGAAACAAGAAAAGGCACACGCAGACTGCACATACTTTTTGAGCCACGCGGTTGTGACGTTTAAAAGAATATAAAAGTACTTATTTATGCCAACGCGAAACTGTTTCGTCATTGGAAAACTTTGTTTTCGTTTCGGAAAATTCACTGGTTTTCGTGTATTTTTTTTCTAATAATAAGTCCTACTTTGAGTTGACAGATCTATAATCTGAAACTTAAGTGAATAAATTAAATTGCGTATCCCTTCCAATCATATGTCCTTCAATTAATATGTGTGTATTTTAGCTGTGTATAAAAATAATTTGAATTTAACTAAACGCGTAACGAAGATTTTAAACAACATCACTTGTTATGAAAAGTAGCAAAAGCTTTCGAATGGTGAGCTCTGGCGTTTTGAGTTTTTGACAAAACATTTTCGAAATACGGTCGAACCGGATGGTCACTACCTACTAGACCTTACAATGGCTCAGCAGCTGTCGCTTAGAACTTCGATAAATAAATATGTACCACGAGTGTAGTTCTACTAAGTCGAAAATTATATCGTTTTTTCATTAATAATGCAATATTATTTTCTAAAAATTCTGTACTAAAATATTTTAAGAAGTTTACGACTTTACTATATTATTATGATATAATATGGTAATTCATTAAAGGGATGAATACTTTTGGTTATTTGGTGTTTTTTGTTTTTGATTTGATATAATTTAATTTTTTATTTGGTGTACTAAAGTATTATGAAATAAGACAGCATAAAATTGAATGTCTTTAATTCATTACCATATTAATCTTAAATCAATATTGATACATCCCAAAAATAAAAAATAAAAACAACATTAAATAATGCAAAAACCATTTTTCTAATATTTTTCAAGTGTGACACGACCCGAATTCCTGTGATATATATAAAATTCCAAAACAAATAATTAGAAATTGATTTAAAAAGTAATTCGTAACTTCAAATGCTTATATCTTAAAAGAACTGAAGTGCATGCTCAAGGTGCGAATTAAATTATGCCAAAAAATTTATAAATTTATATTTTTAATTAATTATTATAAGGCAACAAAATTAGGCAAATATTTTATTGATTAAAAATAAACTAAATGTTTTTTTTATTATTTAAAGACCATAAAATTGAACGTTTCAACATTTCTTCATCACTAGAAATGTATTTGTGTATTTCCTGCTTCGCTTTCGGTGATATTAAAATAGTTGACAACTTTACTGCGGTGGACTTATCACTGCATTGTGTGTAAACACTGTAAACTCCAATCTCCAATCCATGTCCGCAGTCACCGCCACATGGTAACTGCTAACTGAATCAATAAAAAATACATAATCGTCTGATAAGAATATATTCCATTGTGATAAGAAGGAGATATCGTATTAAAGTTCTACACATTTAAAAATAGACATATATGCGCCCATCGACCCTGATTACGCTATTGTCGTAAGCCATTTAATTTTACTTTCCACGAGAAAACTGTTGACATATTATTGTAAAAGTGGGTGGATTCCTCGGGAAAGCATTGCCAATCAAATATTTACCAACGTCAGGTCATCTCAGTTATAACGAAAGATCTGGTACCTAGTACCTACTTAACTTATCTTCAAGATAATATCAACAAATTGTTAGTTTGGTGTCATGAAAATAGACTTCACTTGTCTCCAAATGTCAAATAGTTAAATTTCTCGAATAAAAAATCCAGTGATCTTCAATTACAGCATTGATAACAATGCTTTTGAGACATTAGTACAAATTAAAGACCTAGGCATCACTTTTCAATCAAATCTTTCATTTGTTAACCAGAAATCTGTAATAAGGACTTAAAAATGTTGGGAATTATAACTAGGTTAACTAGAAATTTTCACAATATAAACTGTTATATTTTGCTTATGTTAGAAGTCAGCTGGAGTACAATTCTTCCGTCTGGAATCCACATTATAATACTTATGTACAAGCTATTGAAAGAATACAAAACAAATTCTTACGTTTTCTAAATTTTAAAATGGGTATTCCAGCAATTATGTTGAACTATAACACTCTGTTAAATGATATGAATATGCTCAAATTGTCAGGCAGAAGAATTTTCACTGACTTGGTATTATAGTCCGGTATTGCTTGAACCGATAAGCTTCCAGATACCACAACGTAATACCAGAATTCAGGATTTATTTCAGTGCAGAAATTCTGGGACTAACTACCATATGTATTCCTCTTTGCCTAGAATACTAATGGAGGGAAATAATTACACCAAGTCAATGGACATCTTCAATTTATCTTTACAAATATAAAATATTGTTACTGAAGCAATCCAATTATGTACAATAAATACTGTATATTTCCTAATATTCATGTGTAAAAGCCCCCAAAAAGGGCGTTAATAAATAAATATATATGAGTGCGAATGAAGCTAGAAGGGACAGAAGAGAGAAATACAGAAGACAAGACAGACATGTAGACGTCCCATGGAACTATGATTTAATAATATCCATGCTCTTAAGTACGTCCTCTCTTTGCGAAGGAATTATTTGATAGTTACGTTTATACTCGTACTCTTCAAAAAAGTTTTAAAATATTCTGTGATTTTAGTACAATCGTATCGTATCGTATCGTATAATATATTTTTTTAATGTTCCACAAATTCTGTAAACATGTAATCCAAATATATTTTTTTAGTTTTTACATGATTATCGTCAGAACTTTTGGTTCGGTATCTATTTCACCGCATAAAAATGAATTGACCTTGGTGGTAATAATGTAATTTTATTTAATTATGCATCGTCTCTATTTCGAATGTCGATAATTAATTAACATGGCAACATCAAATCATTGACCCATTGTTTAAAAACAACAATTGTTTTAGTATAATAATACTGAAGCAAAACTTTTATACGTTTGCATAATATACAATATATGAAAATTAGTGGCGTGTCGATATATATTTACCTACTACCTACAGCTCCCTGAAGTCTCAAACTCCCCACATTTTCAAAAATAAATCTATACTTCTCTATTGTATATCAAAAATAAAACTATAAGAAAACTTATTGGTCTGAATTATTGTGGAATACATACAAAAATTGCAGCGCTCCACGGTTAAATTGTACATTTAAATTTATTTAACAATTCACAACTTTCTTTCAAACTGTTGTAAAAAATACTCGTCTTAAATTATTTCATGATAATTCATTAGATATGTAAAAACGTATATAAGTAATAAAGTTTTCACGTCGAAACTCTTATTTCAGAGCTTATTGCAAGTAGGTTTATAGGTAGGGACCTGCATTCGAGAATATTTTGACTTATTACGCTGATTTTGATATTCTATACCTTTTTAACATTTTCAAGTGTTTCACAGCCAACCTCTGTAAATTTCAATTTTCGTTTGGTTGAATTATTACATACATGAAATAGCTAACATTGTCCAATGCCTTTGATTATATTATTAATGAAATGTTGCATAAAAACGATGCATTTCTTATTCTCTTTGAAATTGATTTATTAGAATATAAATGTCACTTTTATAAATGACAACACTAAAATACTGACTTGAATCTGGCAGCGAATATTATCTTCTACACATCAGATCCCAGATCTGTCCTGACCAAAGAACAATATTACTGAAATCTGCCATTTGTGGTGACACAGATGTTTTGTCGTGGGCCCAACGCGTCAGATTACAGCGTGTGAACGTTAAAAATAAAACAAATAATCAAGATTGCACGCACGTGTTTTTGGTTGTCATTAATAGTGGCGTAGCGAACGCCCATTCGGTTGGGCAACCGTCAAAAGGGGTACTGAAAGGACCTCGAAAGGGTCTTTACCAAAATATCCAACAAGGCGATGTGGATTTTATGGCTAGGAAAAGGAACTGAGCCAAAAGCGCTTATTTTATGAAATGCCGCACCTATTTCTTAGGCAGGAGGAAAATACGCATTTTTCAGGTTGCTGTCAAATAATGATTAGAGATTAAGAACATGTCGATTTGAAGACTTTTATAATAACTCGTGGGTACTATGACATTAATTCTGAATTATCTTTAAAATAAATTTGAACAAATATTTTTTATACCTAACTGTAAATAATCGTGAAACCTTCTATCGATCATACATTTTTTTTTACATGAGCTCCACACAAGAGGCCCCTAGGAAAATAATTTCCCTCAGGGCCTATGTCATCTTTGGGGATGCAGTGTGGAGGGTTTTTAATGTAAAGGAGGAGAGGAGAATTCTGGGAAGAAAAAGGGTTTAAGGGGTGGGTAGGAATCTGGGTCATCCGTCCTGGTCATCCTCCAAGACCTAGACAAACCCCATCCAATGAACCCGGGCATCCCCGCTGAATCACCAAACGCAGCAAACCACTTGGGGTGACCTTTGGCAGAGGTGTTGGTTATCCAATAAAGGTTCCCGGGGCGGCGGTACCCATTCCCGCCTCCCAAATTTTATTTTCCTACATTGATATTTTAATTCGTAAACGCCCTCCGGATGGTATTGTTATCAAGGGCGTAGATACAGCATTCATATGGGGATGGGGTTCTACCACCCTTAGGGGAGGATCGATCATGGGGGGGGATCCGATCTTGGAAGGGGGGGTTGAAAATTTATTGGAAAGTTTTTTACTACAACTTACATTCACATCACATTGATAAAGGAATGGTGTAAATAATATTATTGTGTTTTCACGAGTGTTATTATTTTTTTTCCTATGCAATACTAAGACCGTTAGGGGTAGGGGGGTCCCCCCTAAACCCCCCCCCCCCTGACGTACGCATTTGATTATTACACACAAGTTGAGTTATATGGGGATTATTTCAGTAAGTGGATAGATTATCTCATATTATTATAGTAGACAGGAACAAAATGAGTTTTAAAAATAACTAACTTGTTATAATACGTAAAGTAATACATTACTAACTTGTATCCACATTCGTTGTGCGGAAAAGGCCCCGTGTAGTGGATTTGCCTGGGAGCCTGGCTATTTGTTCCTACGCCGCTGGTACACAAGGCTTGGTTGGAGTTTTGACGGTTGTTTTTTTTTATTAGATTCTGATTCGGTTATTAAAACGAAATTACTAGCGTCATATTTTTTCATCCTTTTTCTTTTGTAAATTGTTTATAACATTCTTGGTATATCTATTGGCGAAATGTTTTATAGTCAGAAACTGTAAGTATAATTGGACGCGGTTGAATAAGTCGTCAGCTTTTTGTAAAACGCCCTTGAATTTAATTATGTTTGACTAAAACAGCTGTTAACAAGTTTGCCAAATTTATTATTATTCTTCAGTCAGAATTATTGCACGAATCTCGTATATTTTACGGTTCCATGCCAACTGGGAACGAAGTCAACTCAACACCTCCTAGCTGTGAAAAAAATAATTTTAAATTAGCCGATAACCCTAACCTAACGTAACCTATTTAACCAATTTTTTATTTATATTTTTTTAATCCAAATAACTTAACTGAGATGTTTCTGAGTTGGTTTCATTCCGAGTTGTCCGGTCTCCATATTTACAAAGCGAGAAAGTCACAAGCCAAAAATGTTAGTATTCTTAGTGCCTCTTATATCGCAACGAATACAAAGTAATAACAGTAAAAATTGCTCGGCAAACGGAGTCTCGAGGTCACGTTTTCAGGCGTAAAAGCGGTTTTTATTTATATTGTGAATTTTTTTTAATGTTAAAACCGAACAAGAGTCCTGTCTGGAGCCAGCTAGACTGTGGCATCCCCAATTGGGGTATGTTGTGTGGCTGAAGATAGTTGGGAGGGGACGGAGATGGGGAGGAAAGTAGGGAATTTCCTGGCTTTTCAGATTTGGTCACCAAACATGGCTTAAGCCACTTCAAGCAACCTTTCAATTCTGAATGGTAGTCTTAAACCAGGGCGATACTGAGAGTATTTTTCATTCTGAAACGTGCCGCAAATAACCTTGTATTATTTTACACGATTAAATTGAAATAATTCATTTAATGAAAACAAATAACTTTGTGTACACCACTATTTAATTAACAATATCGACATGTTTCAAAAACTATGTTTTATTCGTCAGGATAATAAGTTAATAATTTATAGTTTATCCTGAAGAAGAAAATATGGTTTTTGAAACATGTCGATATTGTTAATTAAATAGTGGTGTTCACAAAGTTATTTGTTTTCATTAAAGACCTTATTATTATTATTATTATTATTAAATTAATAATGACGCCACAAAGTGAATTTGCGAAGTTTGAAGACGAATTAATTCAATTCAATCAAATAAAATTTACTTGCGCACGCCGGGATTTGAACCCCCGACCTTCAGAATGCTAGCCGAGAGCCTCGCCCCTCGACGACGGAGGCCGTCAATTATTTTATAAATAGAAAAAAAGTTGATCAACGGAAATTGTCACAGATATTTTGCCATAAAATTGTATTCGGAAAAAAGTTGTTTATTATACGCGTTCATACATATCACACATTTTTTAGTAGTTTTCGCTTATATTTTTCATAAAGTTATTAACAAATTTATTTTTATTCTACTCAACGGAAACGATAGAAAAAGCTTCAATTTATCTAAAGCATATTTTTTTGTATTTATAATATAAACCATTTCGTAGTAAAGATGAATCTAAAATAGTAATTTAGCATTAATCTTCGTGTTAAAAACATAAATTGCCAAGTCGAGTAAATTTATGGATGGATGTACAATGCACATTTTTGCATTAAATTTATGGGAGATTTATGAACATACCTCTTGCTATATTATTGACAGAAGCAAAATGTTACACATGCCAATTTAATTTATGTTTCAGAAAAATACCTCAAGCATCATTTTCCCATTTCGATTTTCACTGAAAATAAAGTGACGTGACTTTATGCTTTAATTGCTTCAACAACAATTATTGTTTGTTGGCAGATTATTTAATAAATTGTACTTCTGCATTTCTACAAAGATAAGAATAATTTTACATTCCTATACTTATGCCATACCTATATGAAATTCGGTGAAAAAACATACAGTTTCAACACCTTATTTGTTTGAAAAGTGATGATTTTTTTAATTGGTTAAATAAGTTACGTTAGGTAAGGTTATGATCTATTTTTCAAAAAAAAATTGATTGTCTGCAAAGTCGGTTTACGGACGATGATTTTACGAGATAACGTCACGAGCCAAACGCTTAAGCCGAACGCTTAGGCCGATCGTATCTCTCTATCGCTGAACGCTTAGGCCGAACACTTGTTCGCACTTGTCGAACGTGACATCGTGACAACGTGACAGCGTGACAATGAGTCATGCTTTTTCGTGAATGCGGCCGGCGTTCATCGATTTATAGGACGTTATCGCGTCAAAAATTGTCTTAACTTTTAAGGGGCCATCCATAAATTACGTCACACCTTAAGGGGGGGGAAGGAAGTAGAGAAGTGTAATACGGTGTGACAAGGGGTATAGGGGGGTTATCAGCGCTGTGAAGTCACATGATTTGATGTTAATTTTATTAAAAAATATTTTTAATAAACATAAAAATAAAATTTTGAACTACTGTTTTGATTATTTTTAAATGTAAAAATTGCAAAATATGTGACGTCACACTAGGGGGGAGGGGGTCTCACAAATGTGACGATGTGTGACTGGGACGGGCGAGGGGTCTAAGATCATGAAATTTGTGTGACGTAAGTAATGAATGGCCCTTAATGACTTTTCAAAGGGGTGTTGTAATGCCACTTTGTTGAGTTGTCGTTGTTAAATTCACAGTAAATTACTTGTTATTGTAATAAACTTGTTTTCAATTTTACACAACCGATAAACAACCAAACTCGACGGCCTCCGAGGTTCAGGGGTAAGGCTCTTGATCTGGAGGTTGCGGGTTCAAACCCCGACGGCCGCAAGTAAATTTTATTTGATTGATTTGTGTTTTCACAATTTAATTATTCCAGAGTGCACGTTCCATAGTGGAAGATACTATCAGTCTCGCCCTGGTGTAAAATCACCATTCAGAATTGAAACGTGGCTTGATATGGCTTTAGCGGTGTTTGGTGACTATATCTGAATAGCCAACTTCCCCACCTTCCTCTTTTCTTTTCCCTCCCCATTTACCTTCCTCCGACCTCACAATATATCTTCCCCAATGTATTAGTAAATAATATATTGTTCAATTGGGAAAGCCATAGTCTCACTGGCTCCAGGCGGTTGGGATCAGTTGGGACTCTTGTGCGGTATTTTCACATTAAAACATTATACATCATTTGTGTAAAATTTACAACACGCTTATTGCAAGGGCCCTAAGTACCCAAGCAGGTATAAACATTTTGTTATATTCATTATTTTTAATCTTACTATTAGTAAACCGTGACAACACAATGATGGAGCTCCTGTGCGTAAAATTAGTGCTATAGTTCTTCTTAATCCCCGACGCAAAAAGAGGGGTGTTATAAGTCTCTGTGTGTCTGTCTGTGGCATCGTAGCTCCTAAACGAACGGACCGATTATGATATGTTTTTTGTTGTTGTTTGAAAGCTGACGTGATCGAGATGGTTCTTAGCTACAATTCATGAAAATCGGGCTTTCATCTCTTAAAATTTAAAGCTTAAATAAATAAAGTAGCTCACATCCGTACTAAATATTTAATATACCTTTTGATTACAAAAATAATTTTTCGGTTTGGTTGAGTATTTTGATCTCAAATCCAAATTTAAGATTTGTATGAAACTGGCTGAAATGGGCCACGCACACGTTCCTCTTAATCCATATTATTTATTGTAGATACTGTGCTGTGTTTATATCTCTACAGCAAAGTATTTTTTATTAGCACTTCACGACCTAACTATAAATAGAAAATGCCCAAATTATTTAACACCAGTAGCAGACAAACCTACCTAAAATCCCAAGTTTTTTATAGACAACAAATGATACGTTCAATTTTTTCCCTTCCGACTGTGACCCAGTTAAGTTGACTATTCAGTACAGTCGTGCGTAGGTCTTATTATTTGGTCTATAAATTTCAATAATTATCTTCTATTAGCACGATGCGAATGCGTTGCATTACCAAACAATATTTCTCATATCTATGATCGGAGAATGTATATAAATCAGTTTTTGTTCGTTTAAGAAAATAGGAAGCCAGTACTTATGTAAAGAAATATTTATAGAAAACACAATAAAATTTTTATTTTAAATATTTTTTTTAAGAGAAGAAATGGTTACATGGTTATTCCTAGGATGATTATTATATCATAAAAAATAATAAAAAAATCAGTATTATTCCACTCAAACGGTGAGATCTGGCGTTATTCAATTTTCAAAATTTTTCTCTCCGGATTTTTAAAGGTTTCCATCTCACAGTGTTATTTCCAACATGAGCGTTGAAATATTCACAATGACAAAATTCCGTATTGTTTATTTTATTTTTTATTTTTATATGAGCTCCACACAGGAGGCCCTGAGGAAAATAATTTCCCACAGGGCCTATATCATCTTTGAGTGTGCTGTGTGGAGGGTTTTTTTTTAGGAAAGGAAGGGGAAGAGAGTTCTGGGAAGGAAAAAGGTTTAAGGGGTGGGTAGAAATCTGGGGTTCAGTGTGTCCTGGTCATCCACCTCCAAGGCCTAGACAAATCTCACCCCATGAACCCGGGCACCCCTGCTAAATCACCAAACGTAGCGAACCACTTGGGGTGACCTATGGCAGAACTGTTGGTTATCCAATAAAGGTTACCGGGGCGGCGATACCCATTCCCGCCTCCCAAATTGTCTTTATTCCATAATTGTAAATTAAAGAAGAGGAAGGATGGTTTAAAAGGGAGATATGTAAATACGAACGTTAGACAATAAATCAAATATTTAATAAAGCTTGACTTTTTTAAAAAAGAGCAAAAATCTTTGGACAAATGTCGTAAGCCTTAAGTAGCATTTAAAGAAACACTGAATTTTGTTCTTCCCATAAAATGTTACATAACAGAACCAGTAGTTTTTTTATATTTTCGAAGCATAATAATTTTTGATTTTTTTCTGTCGAGAGAAATTCATATTTTCGACTCGATAAATGTCTAGAAATTATTTTTAATTAACAATTTTTTTAGTGTTCAAGGGAATATGTTATATTTCGACAGATTTTCGGATGCGAGGTCTTAAAAAATAAATACAAATTACATGTTTGTTAAAGATAATTAAAAATTAAGGCAGATATTCGATTCCATTCGGGAATCGAGGGCACACGCATGTTTGAAGTTGGCTTGTAAAACGAATATTTCATAAAATTGTTATTATTTTATTTTTTATCAATTGTAAAGAAGTTTGAATTAAACTTAAGCCCATTTTACTTTTTATATAGGCATACTTCTTGATTTACATTATCACACTTACTAGATATTAGATACCGAAGACCAGCAATATGAGTCCCAGCACGCGGCACGCAGCGCCACGCCATCCATGGCGTCCGAAGTCCGAGAATTGAATTAAATAGTTCACCACGCTTTACTATTATTGACAAATCAGATGTAGCCATACATTCCTCTTAATAAATTAGATTGGCCTCAAGTGATACAATCTACACTTGATACGCAGAATCATTCCGAAGAAATTGATTTCGTATACACGTTCTCAATCTTAATACAAATAATTAAATAAAAATACTTCATTTGTAATGTAGAAACTGTTTAAAACCACTTTTTTTTAAATAACCTATTTTATATGCCTATTAGTTTCAACACAACACGTCTGGTTAAAAGTAGATCAATAAAACATATCTACAACATACAAAACAACAACTTTGTACCTATTTTTTATTACTTTTAATTGTTATAACACCAGTAAGAAGACACCTTGTACTGTTGCTGAAACTAGTGATGTAGGTACTTACCCAAATTGTGTTTTAATTTATTAATTTTTTTTTTTTTTTTTTTTTTTTTATTTTACAAATACAATGAAATACAAAATAAAACATTGTTAAAAATGCATTTTTTGGGGAGTAATTTTAATGTATATAGGACAAATTTTTGTTCCGGCGTAAATAGGTAATTTGTATTTTAAATTTAGACCTATCAAAATGATTTTTTTATTTTATTTTTTATTTTGCATTGTACTCCCAGGAGTTAATAAACTCATTGCGGGAATGATACGCATTACATGAAACTTGCTGTATGTATTAAATGGACATATGATGGGGACATACACAACATTATTATTTCAGATAGTCATTAATAAGATGAAGTTTGAGCATGTTAGTTTGGGTCTTTTTACATTGACTTGCACGTTTGATCTCGTTGGGTAGTTGATTATATTTTGTGTGAGCTATGTATTCTAGGGATCTTAGTCCATATTTTGTTGATTTGATTTTTGGTATATGAAGTTTGTTGTGATTTCTTGTGTTGTGTTGGTGTACGTCGCAATTGTAATAGAGTGTAGTGTTGGAATGTGCCGAGTGTTGAATTACTTGTAATATAGTTTTAGTTATTTCAAAAGTGGGAATGGTATTAAAAGGAAGTATTTGGGTGTTTCTGTAGATGTCTTTGACATGTGTGTCCCAAGGTAGACTGAAAATATTTCGCAGGGCTCTATTTTGGACGACTTGGACTTCTGAAATCATTTTTTTTGTAGCAAATCCCCAGATTCCGGCGAGATATATTAGATGTGAGTGAATCATAGCATGGTAAATCGATTTTAATAGAGAGGGAGGAAGTAACCCGCGAAGTCTATATAAAACACCAGTTATAGGAGTAATTTTGGATAGAACATGTTTAAATTGGTGATTCCATGTGAGTTGTGAATCAATGAAAAGGCCAAGATATTTTGTAACATCAGCCCTTTCAAGGCGGTTATTATCAAGACTTATATTAAGACTTACATTTTTTTTATTTGCAAACAGTATGTAATGTGTTTTTTTTATGTTTAGGCTAAGTTTGTTTAGTCGCAGCCAGTTTGCCAGGCAAGCTATATCCCTTTCCATTTCCTTTTCAAGTTTGTTTAAATCATTATTGTGATAAAGAATCACTGTATCATCTGCATAGAGTTGTATTGTACCCTTAAGTCCCCATTTAGCAATATCATTTATATATATTAAAAATAGTAATGGTCCAAGTACGGAGCCCTGAGGCACGCCACATTTTATCGTTCCCATGCTGCTTGTCCCTTTTCCAACAAAGGTCTGACAGTGTCGGTTAGAGAGGTAGCTACACAGTAACTTCAGGGGAGTGCCTACTATGCCTAGGTGTTCTAGCTTCTTTAGTAGTATCCCATGGTCAACCGTATCGAAAGCCTTTTTTAAATCTATAAATAAGCCTGCAGCGTGCTTACCCTGGTCTATATGCTTTTGGAGGGCGTATACAAAATCGAAGGCAGCACATTTTGTGTTAGATTGGTTTCTGAATCCATACTGTTGGGATGCGAGTAAATTGTTTGATAAGAGATATTTAGTGAGCCTAAGCTTAATAACCTTTTCAAAAACTTTAGAGAAGACAGAGAGGATGGATATAGGACGATAATTAGAAGGATTTTTTTTGCAATCATCTTTGTAAATCGGAATTATTTTTGCTATCTTTAGTTGATCTGGGAAGATTCCACTATCCAGGGATTGATTAATAAGAAAAACAAGGTGGTCAGCTAATATATCTTTGCAAAATTTCAGGTACACTGGTGTAATTCCATCTAAACCTGGAGATGCATTAGACTTAAGTTGAGAGATGATACTGAGAACTTCTGTTTTATTTGTTTTGGCCATATATAAGGACTGGATTGCTTTTTGGTCCGTGTATATAGTGATAGAATCATCTGGATATGATGCAATTGTAGCTGCTAAGTTTTCCCCAACTGATATAAAGAAGTTGTTAAAAGTTGAAGCTATCTGTGTTGGGCATGTTATTTCTTCATTCTTAATGAGAAGACATTCAATTTCATCTTTCTGGGGTGTCGAGCTATTTGTTAGAATTGCATTTATTATTTTCCATGTCTGTCGCGGATTACGCAGGTTTTCCTTAAATATAGTCGTGTAGTATTTGGTTTTAGCATATCTTCTATAGTTGGTAACTTGATTTCTTGTTTTATTTCTCAGTGCTGTGAATATATCACTTTGCTGATTTTTTTTCCAGAGGTTAAACGCATTGTTGCGCTGTTTGATAAGTGCATTTAATTTTGCATCAAACCATGGAGTATTACCCCTCCGTTGGTCTCCTATGCGTAACTCAGATTTATGTTGGGATGATTTTATTGCTGTTTTGATGTATTCATTAAAATTATTATAGTTTTCATTGGCATTGCTGGTGGTTTCGTGTGGAAAGTTGTGGGATTCTAAATATGTTTTTAACATGTTTTTATCGGTTCTGGTGTTGTTTGAAAAAGAATGTATTCTATTATTAGTGTGATGTTTCAAGCTGTTTTGGTAATCTAATATCAAAATGTTATGATCACTTAGGTGGGCATCTATATTTGCAGTAGTTGAGGAAATATTTTGTCTGTTTGAGATGATATGGTCTATTAGAGAAGTAGAGGTATCTGTTACTCGTGTAGGATAGGATGTGTTACATATGAAACAGTTGTATGAGTCTAGCGTGTTGATGTACTTAAGAGATGTATTATTTTTTTGAAGAATGTCAATGTTGAAGTCACCAAAGATAAGGGTATCATTTCTACAGTTATTTAAAATAGATTCAAAATACATTAAGAATTCGTTAATGTTTGAGGTAGGCTTTCTGTAGATAACATAAATATTTAACGGTTTAAAATTTCTATTACGGATATTAATTCCTAAGAAAGAATTTTCACTACAATGTTTTTCAATAGTTGTAGCATTTAGTGAATGGTGCGTGTAGAGAATCACCCCTCCTCCTCTTTCATTGGTGCGAGACGCAAATGCACTTTGGTAGCCGTCGATGTTGAAGAAGCACTCCTCACCATCTTCCAACCAGGTTTCGGATATTGCAAGTACGTGTACAGTGGGTTTGATGCTCTTTAAAGTTTCTTCAATCTCGTCAATTTTATTTCTGATACTTCTCGCGTTAAGATACATTATTCGAAGGCTATTTTTTATTGGCTTATAGTCTTCAATTTTCTCATATTTGTATTCATTTATACTGGCCTGGGTCCCGGATGCTGTAGTTACAGTTGAGTTAGCCATAGTCAACTCTCTCCATTGTGCGTGACATCATTATGGTACGGTAGGGGCAGTCCCTATCGTTTGATCTGTGTTTTGGTGCCTCAATTTTGCCTTTGGCCATTTTAAAGCAGTTCCAGCAACGGAATTCTTCTTTTTGTTCCTTTTTTGTGCAGTCAGATGATTTGTGTTCACCAGCACAGTGTAGACAACGATCTTTCGATTCAGTACATCTCGCGGCGGAGTGACCGTATCCCATGCATTTATAGCACTAATAAATGTGTTACCCAAAATTCTTCTTCCTTTAAAAAAATATACCTACTAATTTATTTAATTCGGAAATCATTAATATTGTTTATGAGTTTGCTTCCCTTCCGAATAGGAATCCATGAATATAATCGAGATAATTATTTAGCTGTTGAGTGTGTTTGTGATGGACGCTCAAAATGCACAGAACTTGAACATATAGGATTAGTTTTTTATTGGTTGAACAAAATAAATCAGTAATTATTGTTGTCAAACGTAAGAATGTGGAAAAATATTAGAACAATTAATTCGAAACATCTTCGATTATTACAATATTTTGGAAGCGCAGCCATGTTTCGATTGTGCCCATAATGACCATCACTAGTAGGTATGCCAGTTTTTGTTTTTTTATTTTATTAATATGCCTCCGGGACTGGATGGTGTAGGTAGAATATTAACTAGGGGATATGACGAATGCCTCTGTGCAAAAACTGGTTTTCAAAAAAGAAAAATTGATTGGTACGCGCAAAAGGGTGCTTCTTGCACTTATGTCGAGCCTCCGTTGAGTGCACAATATATTATAATACGGACAACCAACTCACCATCATACCTTTGAAAAGTGAAATAAAGTTACGGACTTTTTTTAATCACTATTGATGACTTTTTTTATCGCTTTTTAAATGTATGTTGACGTGCCACTGTGTTGAGTTATCATGGAATCCATTATAATATCTTAAAGCCAACGGCGTACGTGTAACATTCATATGAGGGTGGGGTTTGACTCTAAAGGGGGGTTTCCATCCTGAGGGGAGCAAGGGAGAAAGAGGGGGGGAGGGTTAAAACGACCTCTACTTGCCACAACACATTATTTACATCACATTGTTAAAAGAGATGGCGCAAATGACGGCTGGCTTAAATCGCTGGCTCGCAATCCGAAGGTCGCGGGATTGAATCCCGGCGTCGCAAATAAATTTTATTTGATTAATTTGTGTAATTTCACTATTTATTCATTTAAAATAATATAAAGTTTATTTGCGGCACGTTCCAGAGTGGAAGATACTCTTAGAATCGCCCTGGTGTAAGACCACCATTCAGAATTGAAACGTTGCTTGAAATGGCTTTAGCCGTGTTTGGTGACCAGATCTGAATAGCCAGGTACTTCTCATCTTCCTCTTCCTCATCTCCTTCCTCTTCCCCATCTCCTTCCTCTTCCCACAACCTTCAGCCTCGATACAACAACATACCCCAATTGGGGATGCCATAGACTCACTGGCTCTAGACGGGAGCAGTTGGGACTCTTGTGCGCTATTCGAATAAAAAAAAAACCTGTCGGGAACTAATTAAAAAAAATTCTGAAAGCGTGGCGAAGTTTAGACGGTTTGGAAAAGTAGAACGGAAGAACGAAAAAAGGGGTGTAAGAAGAATATACGAATGGTAGAAGAAGTCGGGGATGAACGACAAGACACGGCACGATCAAGTGAACTAAATAATTGAGTCGTACCATGTCAAGAGTCAGATACGAGGAATGTGTGCCAATACCGAGTTGTTTGGCGGTCCATCCTCTCTGCCTACTTACACCTGTCGCAAACGGCATGTTGAATAAGTTAGTTAGTTTACAGATAAATTTTTAACTAGATTGCCTCTATAATTTTTTGTGTATGAAATTATTTTACAAACGGTGATATCACCACCAAGTGACTAGATATTAATCATTCATTCAAGATAGAAAAAAATGTTATCATTGACCGACAGGTGGTCGTAAATTCTATAGCCGGGAGTAGATATTTTGACACTCGGCAAAAAATTTATTTTATGTTCACAAAATACCAATAAGTTTCGATACAGTCATGTGAGTCACACCTTCGGGGCATTATTTAATATTATTATTATTAATTACAGTACCTATAGTATACTATTTGAGATTTTCACAGCCAGAACAACTTTAAAGTTGTTCCCTTTCTCCCTATGTAATCCCCACCCTTTGCCCCTCCCCCTACCCCTCCCTCTACCCCTCCACCAACCAGTCTCTGATGTTATCTTCCTCTCATATGCTCTCTCTTTCTATTTTGTTTACCTCTTAATCGTCGTCTGTACTATAATTTAGTTTGTTTGTTAATTGTCCTGAAGAAGGTTGAGTACAACCGAAACCGCTCGGTGGTAAATAAAGTGATTTCATTTTATATTAAAAAAAAATAAACTACAAAATGGCGGCCTACCAACAGCTGATTTCGTAACTGTCAGAATTAGTTTGCGCAGGAGCCGAAATTCTTGCTACTGGCTAGCGTGTGGCGCTAGCTGCGAGCTCAAGTTTTTTTACAAAATGTTGACCGAATTGGTTTGCGCGAGAGTCGTTATTTTAGCTGCTACTATCGCTACTGAGCGAGTAGACAGTTTTGTGTGTCATCATGACAATCTCACTCGCCGATTCACCCGCTTTTAAACTTACCGGCTAGGAGCTTGTAAACTCGCTCAATCTAATTGAGGCTTTAGTGCACCCTTGTTTCGGCCCTGCCAAGTACAAATTAAGGTAAAAGCTCTAGGTGATATACAATTTCCTCGTTGATGCACTTAGCGTATTTTAGTTTTTGACCTAGATATTTACATAACACCTCATTCCTTCGCTAATGTGTGATGTGTGTGAACCACAATAGGAAGAAGAATGGGCGGCTTGGCTGACGGAAAACTGACACACCTCAACTCTTCACCTCGGGAAACGAATTAACAATATTTTATGTACCTACCCACATAATTTTATGTTATGTTGTTCTTATGTAGTACCTGAACTTGTTAACATGTAGTAAAGTACAATTTTTATGTGAATACTGCTCCTAACTGCTCCCAATCGTCTGGAGCCAGTGAGACTGAAGATATGTTGTGAGGCGGAAGGTAGATGGGAGGGAAAGCAGATGAGGAAGAGGAAGATGGGAAGTACTTGGATATTCAAACGTTTCAATTCTGAATGGTAGTCTAACTTCAGGGCGATACTGAGAGCATCTTTCACTCTGAAATAACTAATTGTCCCCGAAGGGGTAAGTAGTAGGTAGAGAGGATGTACGTCGCGTCGCGTCGTAGGAATAACAAATGTGGATGTACTTTTCTATCTGCAGTCGTCTGAAGTGGGAATCCGCTACACAAAATATTTTTACCAATAATGATGCCGAGTCCCCGAAG
Organism: Glyphotaelius pellucidus; assembly: GCA_936435175.1. Classification (NCBI taxonomy): domain Eukaryota; kingdom Metazoa; phylum Arthropoda; class Insecta; order Trichoptera; family Limnephilidae; genus Glyphotaelius; species Glyphotaelius pellucidus. The sequence continues at coordinate 31,715,154 of OW386550.1, forward strand.
GAGTATGCAGTGTGGATATACGGCTGAATAACAAAATACGAAACACTCATTTGTGCAGTCTGTTTACGAAACACGCCACATTGGCTTACACCTAATATAACAAGTGTCCACCTACCGTATGAATTATGAAAAACGCATGACTTATGAAAAACCTATGACTTATGAAAAACGTATGACTTATGAAAAATGTATGATTTATGAAAAACGTGTGACTTATGAAAAACGAATGACTTATGAAAAACGTATGACTTATGAAAAATGTATGATTTATGAAAAACGTGTGACTTATGAAAAACGTATGACTTATGAAAAACGTACGACTTATGAAAAACTAATGACTTATAAAAAACGTATGAATTATAGGCAGATTAACAGTTTAACTTTTTTCACCATTTATTTCCGACCGTGTATCCTGTACCAAAAATTCGTCATGGATTAATACTTATATTGACTTATTAAATGAACCTTCTGAAATTTGGTAGCTTAGTATACAACTTCTTAAATGAATCGCAGAAACTTTTTTCTGGGGTATTTAAATTAGTACCTACTTAAATTTAGTTCAGGAATGTTGAAGCTTTATATTAACTTAATTATCAATTCAATTCGTTTCACTTATTTTAGAATTTGTATGTATGAAAAAGTTCACAGTATTTCTTTAAACGCTATTTTAGATGTTGCCTAAGGGATTTTTGCTCTATTTTAAATGAGTCGTGTTTTATTAAACATTTTCACAATTTTCGCTTCAATTTTATCGTTTTAGAGCGCTCTCTCCAACATTCGTAATTACATACTCGTATCTCTGCATCTTCTTCTTTTGGAGCGGGTATATGGCGCCTTGAGGGATCCTTTGGACATTTCGAATGAACTTTAAGTCCAAACGGAATACGTTTGCATTAAAAATACACTTCTTACAATTAAAAACAATATTAACGGGTTAGGGCCACTATTACAAACATAGGTATCCGTGCAGGCAGATAAAAGAGGAACCTTTTTTGCAACTAAAATGATTATCATAGTAGCCATATATCTGTATATCATCACGATTACAAACATATGTTCGTATTATCTGTATATTTTATCCATCAAGGGATGAGGCTAGAGGAGAGTGAGAAAAGGCAACCAGGATGTCAACATCACAAATTCGTAACATAAAAGGCCCCACTTACCGCACGTAAAAACATTAATCTACTTTATAACCTAGTTTACAGGTTTTCTATTTTGGGGGAAAATTTTGGCGCAAATATCCCTCAATTAAGCTGATAATAATGTTATCTCGAAGTGCGTTGGATATTGTAATGACGGCTTGTAAGTGGTGACCTTAGTGAGAACATTAAAATAATATAATCTAATCGTGATTCGTGACAACGCATCGCGTTAATGATATTATGTATACCTACATAATGCCTACGTACATACCTACTATAGCTGAACACCCTTAAAAAATTACTAAAGTTAAATTTTACCGACTGGTATCGCTGGGAGTCGTTCTCCGTTCCAGTGTAAGATATTGCAAATTCATTCCGATTCCCGCGTCCGCTCAGTTCGGCTGTTACATTCCCTCTCCTGTCACCCTCCAGTTTTTACGATTTTAATTTTGTATCAAGTTTATTAAAAAATATAACGTTACTTGTAAATATATTTGACGCATAATCAAGAGTTCTTATTGGCAAATTTCCCCTACACATGCATCTCAGTTTACAGTGCTCGGAAAGGCTGTAAGCTGCAAATCCAAATCGGGATAAAAATACATAATTCACCCCCTTTCCAAACTACATAATGGGTATGGGTACCGCCACCCGGGGAACCACTTATTGGATAACCAAAATCCCTGCCACAGGTCACCCAAAGTTGTTAACTACGTTTGGTGTCTTAGGGTGAGGTTTGTCTAGGTCTTGAAAACCAAACAATGACGGAATCATTAATTCCGTAATTCAATCCGAATCAATTTATATTAATAGTTATTTAAGTTATGGTTTACCATTTTCTTAAATACTTGGTCGAGATGTACAGACGACATGGCGCCTGACGTAGTTTACTTATTTAAATAAAAAAAATTGACATTATTTATAATTTAACATACGAATTTTCTTCGAGATAGAGATATTTTAAATCAATAGTCTTCAGTCTAATCCTTACAAATAACATATTTGATTAATCAGTCCGTTAATCACGTGATGTGTTTTAGCAACTTTTTAACCCCCTCCCCCCTGGTGATATGTGGTGAGGTTTTAGACTCCCCCCCCCGAAAATCACGTGTGTTTTTTTAGTACAGAGTATATTGAAATTTTCAGAATATTATCTTTAAATACAGGTAATTTGATTAAATTTTGGAAAATTAAGTATCGCAAAACAAACGCGGCAACGATTTACGCATGTATTTGGCGTCAAAATCACAGACTTACTGGCGATTGGTTAGCCGAGCGGTTTTCGCAACGCGCGGGGAAATCGTTGCCTGGCAAAGCGCCGCTGTTTGGTTTAGAAATCGTGCGTTCAACGAAAAATAAATACACTTGATGTCTCATTATATCCCCCCCCTCCTCCCCCCTTTCGAGCCTCACGTGATTAATGGACGACCCCTTATCTATTGCACTTAGTATTTGCAATAAACTTTTTTATTACTTAACGTGATTGATCTTTTATTTAATTTGTAGGAAATACACATATATTTATGCTATATTTTAATACACTCACGTCACAAACTCTTTAAACATCATTAAAACTCATTCCTACCCACCCCTCATACCTTTTTTCTTCCCAGAACTTTCTCTGTTTCCTTTCCTTAAAAAGACCCTCCACACACCATCCCCAAAGATGTCATAGGCCTTGAGGGAAATTAATTTCCCCGGACCTCTTTTGTGGACAAATGTAAAAAATATCTGCAGTAATCTGCCAAATAACGATATTTGGAGTAAATTGAATACTGATACGCAGGGCCCGACTTACCTTTAGGTTTACTAAGCATTAGCTTAGAGCACAATTCTTTTGGGGGGCGCATCTCGTGTGATCGGCCGTGGGTCGGGGCGCTTAAAATATATATATTTTTTTTTTTGGTTTTAGGCAATTCACCCTGGAGAGAGTGCTTTGTGCCGGTAATATTTATAATGGATAAGAAATTTCGGTTAATCTAATGGGAAAATAATAAAACAAATTAAATATTGGACTCATTTAGATCACTAAAACAAATTAAATATTGAATTCATTCAGATTAATAAACTTACATAAAGCTGTATGAACACGTGAATTGTTAAGAGATAAAAGGTATGAAATGTTAAGGGGGGACTGGTGTGTGATTTTAATAAGCCGGCGGTATATGTTCTTGAAAGATGAATGGTTTTTACAGTTAAAGAAAACGTGGTCGAGGGTTTCCTCTTCCACACCGCACTGGCAGAACGGATCATCTAAAACTCTAATTCTAGACAAGTGAGATGCAATTGAACAGTGGCCAATTCTCATTCTCGAGATACATGAAATGAATCGTTTTGAAAGTTTTTTACCGTGAAACCATGGCTTAGCAGGGATATGGTTTTGAATTACCGCATAGAAAGATCCAGTTCTTATTTTGGAGACTGCCCAATTTTCTTCCCAGGCACGAGTCATATTAGATTTAAGAATCGGAAAGACATCGGATACAGGAATTCTAAAATTTAGTGGGATAGTTCCGGAATCTGAACCAGATTTGGCGAGAAAATCGGCCATCTCATTACCCTCGATACCCAAATGGGCAGGGACCCAGGCCAATATCGTCTCAAACCCAGATTCACTAAGAGAATTGAGAAGATTTTTTATTTTACATATAATATTGTCTTCCGGATAACGTAAAATATTTGACCTAATTTTAGTTAGAGCACTTAGCGAATCAGTACATAATAAGGCTCGATGAATGTTGAGAACCTGGATTTGATTTAGCGCTTGTTCAATTGCAAAGCATTCGGCTGTAAATATGGAAGCTTCTTTCGGTAATTTATAAGTGAGATTGATGTTGAATTCTGGACTATATATAGATGCTCCACATCTTTTATTTTCAAATTTGGAACCATCCGTGAAAAGGATGGAAAATCCAGGGAATTTCGAAGCCACTATGCTTTTAAAACAATCATCCACATTTTGAAATTTATTTGGGGAAGATAAAATATTTTTCCGAAAGACTGATGTTATTGTGTTCGGCATAAAAGTGATTGCCTTAAATGGAATATTGTATATAGGAAGATTGGGAACTTCTTGAAGATATTGGAGGGAAGATGATAGAGAATTAAAGAGATGAAAACTTTTAATTAAGAGAGGAAAACATTGTTTTTCTCTCAATCTTTTGTTAGAATTCAAATTAACACTTAACCTATTAAGACTTTGTTTAATAGGATGATGTGATAACGATAAAGCCTTGAAAATATATTTATTGGCAAGGAATTGCCTTCTGAAATATAATGGAGGCTCCACACATTCCACCTGAAGAGCATTAATTGGAGAAGACTTCATAGCTCCAATAATCATTCTGAGGGCTTTTGATTGAATTCTTTCCATTTTCTTATCTAGATATTTAGGGAGTGGGTCAAAAAGGAATGAGCCATAATCCAAGTGGCTCCGAACTAGGGAATTATACATTAATTTAAGAGTGGTAGGGTGAGATCCCCACCATACTCTGGAAACTGCTCGCATCATATTAAGTCCCTTTTCACACTTTGTAGAAATTATCTGAATGTGTGGAAGCCAGGAAAGTTTATGGTTCAAAAGAAGACCAAGGAATTTGATTTGAGTAGCGGTTTGTAGAGGCACATTATCAAAAGAAATTGAGAATTGGGGAATTTTTCTTTTGCGCGTGAAAGCCACGACCCTTGTTTTAGATGCCGCCAGATTCATCCCATTTATTGACAACCAGCTTTTAATATATTGTAAAGCCAAATTCATTTCCTTAGCTGCAAGAATAATATTTTTATGTAACAAATATATAAGGATATCATCCGCAAAGTAAAGACGCTTGATAGAAAAAGGAATTACTGAGTCTAGGTCGCTTATATAAATATTAAACAACAGAGGACTAATAACAGAACCCTGGGGCAAACCTCTCCATAGTTTGCGCCTTAAGCATTTAGAGGAAGACTCAATAATAATGGACCTATCTGAGAGCAAATTAATAATAAATTGGACTAATTTCGGGGGGATTTGTTTTTTAATTAGCTTTTCTTTCAAAACATTCAGTAAAACATCATCGTAAGCTGATGAAAGGTCAAGGAATGTGGCCAATGTATAAGAATTTAGGGATTGGGAAACTCGGATATCAGTTGTGAACAAACTTAAATTATCCATTGTAGATTTCTTTTTCCGAAAACCATACTGATTTGGTGAGATAATATCTTGACTTTCAACAAACCACTCTAATCTGTTCTTCATCAAACGCTCCGCTACTTTCATCAAACATGATGAAAGAGCAATAGGCCGATAAGACGAAATTTCAGATGGATTTTTTCCAGGTTTTAAAATGGGAATGATTTTTTGAGTTTTCCAATCATCCGGAATTAGTCCTGTTTCAAACATATTATTAATAAGAGATAAGAAATATTCAACCGCCATATCAGAAAATGATTTAATGAAACTATTAAGTATTCCATCGGGACCCGGAGCAGAGTCAGAAAGGGTTCTTATTACTAGTTTCATCTCATCAATGGAGAAAGGAGCATCTAGCCAGTTAGAGTGAGATGGATATGGCTTAATAGAAGGCATTTCTTCACATCCGGCCACTGATGGGGGGGCTATTTTATCCGCAAATCCTATAAGAATTTCTTCTGATATATGCTTGGTACTCGGCGGAGAATACGATGATCCGATTTTTTTTAAGCTAGACCAAACTGAAGATTGGGGAGTTTCCGGAGACAGGTTCTCACAGAACTTCCGCCATCCAGCGCGTTTTTTATTTTTCAAAATTCGTTTGGTTTCTGCCTGGGCTTTTTTAACTGATAAAAAATTTTCTAGTGTCATACACTTACGAAAAGAGGAAATTGCTTTTTTACGAGAGTTGACGGAGCGAGTGCATTCCTCGTCCCACCACGGATTAGAGTGTTTTATTTTAATGTTCGCATTGCGTTTCGGGATGGATTTTTCTGCTGCATTTATAACCATAGAGGGAAACGTCTCACATTGCAATCTGATGTCTCCCGGGGACGATTTTTTTTTTTAAATTAATAAGGTTATCTAGTTCAGAAGAGAAAGTGCTCCAATTCGCATCATTTATTCTAAATTTGAGATTATTTTTAACTGGTGGAGGATAAGTGTTAGATTGATGTTGGAATCGGATTATAATTGGAAAATGATCACTAGAGAGGGGATCGTTTAGGATGTCCCAAGAGCATTTAGATGCTAACGAATATGAACAAAGAGATAAATCAACAGCACTTTTCCGTTGATGAGGGGGGGTGAATCTGGTTGGAGATCCGTCATTTAAAAAACATAGGTTATGGGTATCAATAAAATCTAAAAGATTGCGGCCAGAACGATTTGTTATTTTGCTACCCCAAGAAGGGGAATGTGCATTAAAATCTCCAAGGATCATAAAAGGGGAACAAATCTGGGTTAAGATTGGTGCCCATTCATTTTCAATAAAAGTGGTAGAGGGAGGAATATATATTGATAATATTGTGATATCAGATAAGACAGCTGCTATTATCTGGATATCGTCGGAGGGAGTATGTATATTAATTTGTTTAAACGGGATAGAATTATGGATTATCAGAGCCGTGCCGCCTTTACCATCCGGTCTGTCGTGTCTGAGACAATAATAACCCGGAATTCTTAAGTGAAAGGAGGGTTTTAACCACGTTTCAGAAATGGCGGCCACTGAAACGTCGTGTTCGTCGAGTAATTGAATTAGGTCAGATTTGTTAGCGAAGAGGCTTCTACTGTTCCACTGAAGAATTTTGTTCAGTTTCGAAGTCATTGGAGAGGCAAGATAATAAAGATTTAATGTAATCGGCAGCGTTGGACGGTACAGTATTGTTGTTTGTAAGGATAGAAATTAAAAGGGTAATTAAAGTTTGTATAAAAGAATTATTATTCAATATTTCGGGGAGAGCAGGAGGGGATGTATTACTATTAATGGCACACCCATTGGGGGTCCGAGATTTGGCATTCCCATTCGGGCTGGTCAAAATATTATTCAATTGTTTTTTATCAAGGTAAGGAGTATATTTTGGGTTGGGTTTGACTGGCTTGAGAATGGTTTCTCTGTGAGAAGATGACGTTGAATTTAAAAAGGTGGTTGATTGGAAAGGAGCTGAGGACGATGTCATCTCTGCGAAAGATTTTTTCGCAGGAGAGAATAACTTTGAGGCCTGGAAGTACGAAATGTTGTCGGTAGCCATTTTATGTTTTATGTTCCTCTGTCTTGTCAATTCCGGACAGGCTAGACTGACCGCGGTATGTGCACCCGAACAGTTAATGCAAATGGGATTATTGGAAGATTTTGGACATTGATCAAATGGGTGACCTTCTCCGCAAAAGTAACAACGTGGAGGGGAGCGGCATACGGATTTTGTATGTCCAAACCGGCAGCAATTGAAGCATTGAACAGTTGGAAATTTATAAACTTCGACGGGAAGCGAGGTATAATAAATAAACACACGAGACGGAAGGGATTGTCCCTCAAATGTAACAACAACAGATTGGGAAGGTTTCCAGATCGTGTTTCCATCAGTAGAATCCTTGTAGTTCAGTCGACGTGCTTTTATTACTTTCGGGGTTCCTTGGGAATTATTCAAAGCATCAACAATTTCAGCCTCTGGGATATCCGTGGGAATTCCTCGAACAAGACCATTCTCGTAAGGTTAAATGACGGGATGAACGATTTATATTTATGTTTTGAGAGCGAGTCAATTTTTTTTACAAATCCATTTGCGGAAGCGGCAGTATTAAACTCGATAGATAATTTATATCGCCCTTCCGGTTTAATTGAACCATTAACAATACCAAGGTTATTATTTTTTGAGTCAAATAAGAATTTTCCAAAATCTAAAGGATGAATAAGTTTTCCTTGTTCAGTTCTCTGAACAATTACGATAAAAGGACCGGAAGCGGAAGCAGGATAAAGTAAGTCAGTACTTTTTGTATTATCGCTAGCTAAAGTACTTGTCTGGGTGTTACTATTGGGGTTAAGGTCGTTAGAGGTCGAGGTTTGTTGAATCGGCGGTATAGATTTAACTTTCGATGGGATGTAAAGGCTATGCGATGGTCGTCGTTTACGAGATGGAAGCGTAATAGAAGCCTGGCTAGTGTTAGATTCCGAATCAGAAAAATCTAATATCGATCCTGGGTCGGGAGGTCTATCTTCGTCTTCCTCCATTATATAAAAAAAAAACTTAACTTTTAAAAATTAAACTGAAAAAATAATACGCAGTCTATTTCATTGACTGTACAAACAAAAACGGATTAGCCGTAAGTAGGAATGCAAACAAATAAGTATACGATAAACAGAATTAAATAAAATGTAACAATAATCTCTTATCTGTATGAGGCACGGGAACGGGCGAACGGCACTAAGCAATAGGTAAGGTACACACAACCACTGTTGACCGCGGCTCGAATCGGACTCTCCTTAAAATATTTTCAAAACTTCTCCTTTCTCGGTACAGTGATTGCTCCCCAAAAAAATGCAAAATTACTAAAAACGTGTTTTACATCACCCAAACCAATACCAAATTAATGCAAACACTGCCAATATGCCGTGTTACGCTACCTCCTTCTTTAGCCGATGTTTTGGGCAGCGTTACAATGTCCATCATCAGGGCAGATGCAGACGAAGCAACCGCAAACGGCGAGAAAAGCCGCTTGCAAAAAAAAAGTTCTTCGTTCCTTTCCCATAATTTTTGGCTTGGCTTGCGGTAGTACCTACCTATATACGCAGCATAACGACATGGAGCGACATCGCAATTTAAAACTTTTTCCTCCGATTGCAAGAGATGATCATTTTGAATATTTTCTGCCCACATTAAAAAAATCTCAATTTTAATATTGAGACATACAAACTGATTATAGTTCTATATAGCCAATGAATTCATCTATCTTTTGTCGATTATCACATATTCGTAGGATTTATACAAAAATTATTATAAAATCGTAAACTTCTACTTAATTACTTACAAATAAGGGAAGAATTGCCAAAATTGGCAGCAAAGCAATCCGAGTTATTTTAACATATTGTGGCAAAAAGCGCTCCAGTGGATAAGGCATACTAAGAATATACCACAGAAAGTCTACGAAGTAGGTATACACGTATTTGGCCTGCGTATTCCTCTTAAACTTACTGAAGGCGTTGTGTTCTTCGATAGCTTCGATAATGAAGTAATTATTAGTGACTATCTTGTAGGTATATAAATAAAACGGCTTCTCTTATTGCAATTTAACATTTTCAATAGGCTTATTTACGTTGCACTTTATACTTCTTATCTGTAAGATTAAAGCAATAGGAATCCGACAAACGCCCGCTGCTGTCTGCATTATCTGCTACTTGCGTTGATAACTAATAAATGCATTCTGCAATATAATGTAGGTCAGAAATAGAAAGGTCCATAAATAATACAATCTTGCGATAAAGAAGTAATAAACCTGATGTTGATATGGTGTTAAAAGCAAAGACGAAAACCTCATAAAACATTATAAATCTTCAAACACAGCAAACTTATTTTGTGGCACCATTTTAATTAAAAATTAATAGGGTTTAATGAAAACAAATAACTTTTTGTACACCACTATTGAATTAACAATATCGACATGTTTCAAAAACTATGTTTTCTTCGTCAGGATAATAAGTTAAGAAAACATAGTTTTTGAAACATATCGATATTGTTAATTAAAATAGTGGTGTACACAAAGTTATTTGTTTTCATTAAATTAATAATGGCGCCACAAAGTGAATTTGCGAAGTTTGAAGAAATAATTAATAGAGTACTTAGTTTTAATCATTTTATCGTTTATAAAAAATCGACATTTTTTGTGAGCTATACTCACATCCTCAGGGTTTACATAAAACTAATTACAATAACCGACAGACTGAAAGGTGGGATGCGGTGAGGTTTGTCCGGGTCTTGGCGGTGGAGGCGTCTACCCACCAGCTGCGTGGCAGGCCAGATCGGGAGAGATTTGTTGGGGGAGAGCTTTTGATCTCTCAACATCGCATTGCATCGCAGTGGGAGAAATGGATTCATACTCCCGTCACTACTTATACACCTTTAGATTCCTACTATTCCTCATACCGTTTTACTTTCCAGAACTTCATCTCCTTCCTTTCCTCAAAAGACCCCCTCCACAAAGCATCTCCAAAGAGCCAAAAATGAAACATTTCCGGGTTACGAATAACCTAACATTTCACAATCTGCTACTACCATCACAGAAACGGAAAATGTTGCTTGGGTCGTGATAGAGGACTTAGCCTGCCGAGGAATTGAACACACGACGCCCGGGTGGGATCCAAACGCGATGCCAAGTCGGCCACTGACCGATTGCATCAAGGCCCTCGATTCATCGACTCAAGGGCTAAAACATAAAGAGTTCTATGGCCATTTTCGGTCAAAACACGCAATCCCCCTTTTACGGACGTTAACAACATGAGAAAAATCCCTTGTAATAAAGTTAAACTTGAATAATATTAGGTTTTGGCTGAAATATTCTGTTTACTGAATTTTATTTTTTTTTTCATAATATAATTCCCGCATGGATGGAGAAATATCAGTCAATGTAAAACAACGGAAATCGATAACAAATAACACGAAATCAAAATACATTGAAACAAATAACATGCTTTTGCAATTAACTACGGTTATTTAATGTGTTTTATGTTGATTTTTGTTTCTATTTCTGTGATGAGCTGTTTTTACCGATGTAATTCGATACGATATTTTATTACTTTTAAAACAATATAAACGTCGGCTTTTCATGCGTTTATAACTAAATGGCGCTATAAAAAAGTTGATCATTTTATTATACAACTTGTACAAATCTCAAGTGCGCCCCGCGGTTGAATTTGGCACCCACCTCAAGTCTGGAGACCCAAAATACCTGAAAACCATTGACTCTGTGCAGAAACGGGCAGTCCAATTGATAGATTCTCGTATCTTAACAAACGGATTACAATATTTAGAGCACAGGCGTCGGGTGGGAATGCTGTCCTTGTTCTACCGGTACATCAATGGAAAATGCTCCGAGGAACTAGTGACATCGATTACTTCAGCAAGGGTACAGAGGGGAGAAACACGCCAAACGCTCGCCCAACATTTTTACATGGTTGACATGAGATTATGTCGTTTCTACGACTTCTTCTTGAGTTCAACAGGTCGGCTGTGGAACGATTTGCCGGCCTCTGTGTTTCTTCCCTCCTACAACGAGATTCAGGATCACTCCTTTCTTTCCACAAATAGAACTTCCACACAGCATCCCCAACGATACAGGCCCTGAGGGAAATCACAAAATTTATTAACTTACTCCGAAGGTTGCGGGATCGAATCCTGGCGTGGCAAATAAATTTTATTTGATTAATTTGTGTTATTTCACAATTTATTCATTTCAAATAATATATAGTATATTTGCGGCGCGTTCCAGAGTGGAAGATACTCTCAGTATCGCCCTGGTGTAAGACCACCGTTCAGAATTGAAACATTGCTTGAAATGGCTTTAGCCGTGTTTGGTGACCAGATCTGAATAGACAGGTACTTCCCACCTTCCCCTTCCCCATCTCCTTCCCCTCCCCACTACCTTCAGAGCAGTTGGGATTCATATTTAAAAAAAAATTGAATTAATGTAAAAAAAATATATCGTTAAAATGTTCCAATACGGCAAATATCTCGGGTTTTTTTGAGGAGAGAAAGGAATGAACATTGGTCTTGAAGAAACCCAAAAAAAACTGAAAAAAACTGAGGCTGAAAACACAGAAGCCGGTAAAAGTAATATCGGTGTGTATTTTCTTCAAATGTTACAGGCTCTACCTGACACCGGCCTGGAAAATGATCCATCTCTTTTCTATAAAATTATTATCATGACGACCTCCGTGGATGAATGGTAAACTTCTTGTCTAGAGATCGTGAGTTCAAAACCCGAGGAAGGCATAAATAATAGCCGTAATAAATTGTACCTATATTAATTTGTACCTCGTTCTTTGTATATCGCACATCAACATTCAAAATTCTAAATCTTGAAATAGTGGCCTTTTGGCCTTGCTAATTGAGCAGGTTTTCCAGTCAGGTCCTCCCATTCGTCTCCTTTCCACTTCCCCAGCCCCACTATATTCCTAGGCTAGCTTTACACTCGTAATTAAAAATTACGGATTACGTAAGATTTTGACAGGTCACTCCCAGGAGCGTTTACATATGCATCTGACTTGTGGTAATTAATGATCACGGAAGTGTTTCGGAAGTTCGACCTGTGTAACTGCTCATGCGACCGTTTACATCTGTAAATTTATTTGCGGTAAGATGGCTTCCTTTCAACAACGACCTGCTACTGTCAAATTTACGCGAGTTTGTCAATAAAGTCGAAAAGGACCAAATAAAGTGCTGAAATAGAATTTGGCTTTAATTAAACAATTCTTCACGCACTTTTTTGCCGTCAGAGGCGAAAATTAATGGATTTCTTTCATTTTATTCGAATGACAGCTACCTGACAGCTGCCGACAGTAACTTCAAATACGTAATTTTAAAAACAGAAACATTGAGATTATAAAGGTTTGGACCGATAATTGAATAGAAGGATGCTCATTTTCAGAAAACTCAAATAAGTGGAAATAAATACTAGTTTTATAGGAAAATAATCCAATAAAAACAAATGTCTTTTGATTTTTGACATTTCGCAACGGCGCATTTTGGTACTATTTCTTACAAAAAGTCCCTCAGCTTATCAAACTGATTTTATAAGCTGTGAGAAGGCTGTAATTTCGCGCGGACGCGATTAGACCTGTCAAAATCTTCCGGAAGAAGAAGTTCTGTAACATGCTTTAAATTACGTTAAGTGACTTTTGGTGTCGTTTACATTGGTAATTTGGCCATAATTCGCTTACACGAGCGAATTACGGGAAAAAACTTACGAATGTAAAGCCAGCCCTAGATTGATATTGACGTCAAAAGCCCAAGTGATTGAGAAGCTCGCACGGAAGAAAACACTTTACAAAAAACTTTGGACTGAAGATAAAGTCAAGAATCTGCACAAGAAACACATGGTTGTAATGAATGTGTTTGAATGATTATGAAATATAAACATTCTACTATACATCGTAAATTTTTCAAGTGCTTGAGTTTGATGATAAGCGTTAAAAACAAACAACTATCAGTTGCGTAAGTGCGATTATCCAAGTGAAGTTTACGAACCCCATATCGTTGACATATTATGCTATGAACGAGTTTCCGTTCATTATGTAATAGTGTTAGCGGCCCATAAAAAACTAGTTTATTCCGGATTCGTTCGAATCAGATATCAATAATTCGTTAAATTTCGCGGAAATATTTACTTTGTAAGAACTAAGCTCCGGGCTTGCTCGGAATATTGACCCCGATAATCCAGCGGAGTGTAATCATGTTTATTTAAAAGGACTGGTTACCTGACTTTCCGTTGACTTCTAACTTTGCATTTTTTGAAATTCTATTTCTATCTTTCACGCGAGTTCAGGCAAGACCCAGGCAATATAATATCATTGATGAAAAAACCACCCAAAAAATTTTTGACAAAAAAATCTCAAATAATAAAATTGTTGAGTCCTTACGAAGTTTAGCGAAAGGGTTTTGATAAGAAGATCTAAAGAAAAATCTTTTAACAATTCTTGTATATGTCAGACAACGTACATTGCAGGGGTCCCACCATTTTACTTCTTTCGTTACGTATCAAGATTCTTTTTTTTTAATAAAATTGTATTTCATTACAATGAACGACTCTACGCCCTCTAGTGATCCTGCATATAGGGTTTGTTAGTGTATCAGACAAGGCACATTGGAGGTTATCCACCACTTACCCGCCCTGTTATAAGTAACAGATGGTTACTCCTTCAAGGCTCTCGCAAGATACTATTTTTTTTGTTAAATGAAGCTACATTTATTTATTTTGAACGAATCTAGACCTCCGTGTCCCTGCATGCGTTGTTAGTAAGCAGTATGCAAGTGCTTAACAGGAAAAACAAAATGCGAAAATAGGTTAGTAAGGCAAATATGAATTAAACAGGACAAAATAAAAACTCATTCATGGGGCTCCATGAGGCGGCATTGCATCGTGTAAAAAACCTGCAAGCACCTGTATAAAATGGAGAACATAAAAATACAATAAATCTCAAATCAATAGGCAAGTACCAACAAAAAATGTGAATGGCATTCGGTCTAACCATAAACCACCCTTAGCTTCCGTGTTCCTTAGCCAACCACTCAGTGAAGCCTCAAAGAATGTTAACTGAATATTTGGGGTAAAATACCCGAAGACTAAAAGAAAATTCAGCATTGAGTAGTCAGAGGCAAGACAAAGGACAGTCAAGGTCGCCTGATCAAGCCTCAAGCCTACACATGTCATTGGGGGAGGCGCAAAGATTTGAGAGTGATCTGCAAAACTGATAATGTAACTAAATATGAAGCAGGGACGAGGTCCATCACACCCCCATATGGGGATAAAGGACAAGGCACAGTGGACGAACTGTGTCACCTGTTGGAAAAGCCGTCAATAACAATATTTATAAAATTATGCATGACGTGTAGTAAGGATGGAAGTTAGCCGAACACTAAAGAGACATCTTTATAAAAAGACTGCAGGACGTAGAGATGTTCAGAGACCAACATTTAAATGGCTGCGTGGCATCCTTAATCAGGCATAAAGAAATAGAGGGAGACACGAAAGGCTGTCAGAAGTGGATATGATTTCTAGAGGTATCAAAGACTATCCAAGAGTTGTATCTTGGATCGGCTATCCACACGAATCATTTTTAACACGGGTCGTTGACGAATAATAAGAAATAATAAAATAAAGTAATAAGGAGAACAGAGATAATATATTTTTTTAAATCACTGTTTTTGAACAACAGGTGATTGAACACTACGGTGAACAATGAGAAGGTACAGAAAGCTATTTAAATATAACTTATCTACTATAGTGTCAATGAATTTCCACATGAACTTTACGTTTTATGAAAACACAAATACATCTTAATACCTATTTCTTAATAACGCCAAACCACAAGAAGCTGATAATAAAACCTTGTCAGGGAGCTGATGCAAAACACAGACCGCATCGTTCGAGTAATATCGTTTGATTATTAGAAAACACTTTTACTTCATTCCAATTCAGTGACGAAGTAATGTACTCCGAGTTTAGTCTGCAATATTGTGAATGGTTTTATTTTTATCAGCTACTGCTATATTAATTTACGTTGTGTTTTACTCATTTTTAATGGGTACAGAAGAACTTGTACTGATAAAAGAACCTATCTGCGTGATAAAATAATAATCGATTTTGCTCGACCGGGTTCAAAAAGTTTATCTTGCTGACGCATTTGCCAGTCAAAATATTATAAATAAAATATGTTATCATTTGAAGCCTAAAGTACCGATCATTTATTCCCATCAAAAGTTTGAATTTGTTTTGTTCCTGTCTGGTGGTTTTTTCTAAGGTTAGCTTGGTTTTCTTCAATGTCTCTATCTGATCTTGGCACAAAACGAGATCCATTAGGTACCTACTATGTAGTTTCTAGTTGTCTTACACTTACCAAAATCCCTAATTTCCCGTTTTTTCTAAACTTTTCTAATCTTTGTCCCAACTCAACTCTTGACATATTTTTTGACTTTTTGCCGTCATTTTAGAAAAAAAAACATGACTGGTAACTTAATCAATGCGCTTCACAATTCCCACTACTTAATACAATTTAGACTCATAGGTACACACACATACACCTTCGCATACAGATTTATATAAACCACATACATTTTTTCAATATATCGTTTCCGAATCGAATCCCGGCGTGGCAAATAAATTTTATTTGTTTAATTTGTGTTATTTCACAACTAATTCAATTAAAATAATACATAGTATATTTGCGGCACGTTCCAGAGTGGAAGATACTCTCAGAATCGCCCTGGTGTAAGACCACCATTCAGAATTGAAACGTTTTCTAGACCAGATCTGAATAGCTAGGTACTATCCCACCTTCCTCTACCCCATCTCCTTCCCCTCCACACTACCTTCAGCCACACAACATACCCCAATCGGGGTTACCATAGTCTCACTGGCTCCAGATGGGAGCACTTGGGACTCTTGTGCGGTATTCATATTAAAAAAAAAATCTTTATATTCACCTCAAATCACACCTCAAAATGTATAATATAATCACCCAACAGATATTTCTTAGAGACGTGTCATTGCTACCGACACAGATCCTTGTAATTATTCCTAAAACCTAAGTCTGCGTATACACACGCCAGCCGAACCACCAATTATGGGAAAGGAACGAAGCATACGAAGAAGCAATTTGCAGTTGCTTCGTTCCTTTCCCGTAACTCGTGGTTCGGCTCGCGCATTTTTTCTTATTTTTATACGCAGCATTATAAACTGTTTATCACTCACTTTATCTACGTAGGCAGGTACTAATGTTTCTAAAATAATAATAATATTGTATTTTAATGGAAGTATCCTCCTGGACAGAGACTCCACGGAGAAGCTCGGAGTAAGTGGGTATTTCAGATCCGATCAAGTGCTGGCGTTTCATTCAAGCCCGAATAGATATGGCCTACAAATTCGTCAAAAATGACCAGCTGTTGATTCTGTAAAGGTTTCAAATAGGTCCAACATCCAACAGTCGAATTTGGTAGCCACTTCAGGGGTAGAGCCCCAGAATGCTCGGTCTCCCTACTTGACCATGCAATTATGCAAGGCCAAGATGTCGATTGCCTTATCCTAATCCAAAGCTAAAAGGCTTGCTAAGCTTGTTTTTCTGGTATTAAAATTGAACCTGAGATCGAATGGGAAAAACGACTGGGGCCTGAATAATTCCAATGCCGACGAGTTTTAATATATTTTAAACTGCTGCAAACCACTTTAAAGCATCGGATACTTTCACAAAACATTTTTTTCAAATCTCGTTGCAAATAGCTTAGGTTAGTAACCTTAAAAAGTGGGTATGGGTAACATGCAAATTATTCACATTGCACCAATTAAATTATGTGCATTACGTATTCCGTTATGTCAAAGGTCTGTCGAGTCACTCCATTTGATAACTACCTATTTATACCTTCCTATATTTCAGAATTTTCGAAACATTGTGTTTTGAAAAAAAAAAGTAGAGCATATTGGCAAGTACTTAGTACATAATAATTATAGGAACAACAATAGTATAATAATGATTTAAAAAAATATTGTCGAACGGAAAGTTAAACAAAATTTTGTCAAGAAAACTTTTGCTATTTTATCAAACGGAAATCTTTAAAATGCATCAAACATAGATCTCAACAAGAAAAGCGCTGCGCTGCAAAGATCAGTTGTTTTCTATGCTGATTCAAAACTTTGAAGAAAGGCTGAAGTTTTCCTCTAAACTCCTTTGCAAAACCTCGGAAACCGTTCAATATTTTTTACTGCAATTTTTTTAATGTTTTATTTAGCCTAGTGGGAAGCACGAAAGCTCGCGGGCCGCAGGTTACTTATCACTGTTGTAGAAAATTTAAAAGTTTCTAGAAATTTCCCTAGAATATTTTGAAACTCTCTCAGATTGGCTTGAGAATTTTGGCTACAAAATTAAAATTTGACAATTTTCCTAGATTTTGTGCTTTTTACCTTTTCCCTAAAAAAGTTTTGTTCCCTAGATGTAGGGGTATTTCCTTAAACACCATCACATACGAAATGCTCGTCGCTCGAATGTCTGAATGCGTGGTCTTCAGCTTGCCGTCGCGTCGTCGGCGGAACCTCTTACCGGACATCCGCCGAGCAAATCCAAACATGCTCGGCGGACAGTTTCGCTGAACATGTCCGCGTGTGAATTCTGCGCTAAGTAGCGTAGGTACCTAATTCATAGCTAATCATTTGCTTTTACGGTTATACGTCGTGAACACAATATTGCATATTTATGTTAATAATGTCCAATGAACGTGTAACTTATATAGATAACTTCCAAGTATTCGACGATAAAAAATGGTAAGTAGGTAGGTAGGTACTACATGAAATGATTATGGTATTTTTTTTAAATTTTGGTAAACATATACCTATTCAATTAGGTAAATTAATCAATTGTAATAATATTCGAACAAACGTAAGTAGTGAGATAAGTCCCTATTTTAAGTCAATTCATTTATTTTTATCGATAATGTCAAAAAATTGAAATAATATTACATTTGAAGGACGATATATACTGCTTGTCCATAATCGCACCTTTATTATTTATTACTATCAATTTATTAGCTAATCCAAATAAAAATCTTGATTTCTAAGTGATTGGCTTATAGGTATTAAAAGTTCTGTCAGGATAATCGTATTTGAGTAGGTACCCACTACCCGCTAGTGATGGGTGAACTATAATTGAATAATCGAATGAAGTTTCGAATAAAAATGGCTCATTGTTTGCCCTGCCAAACGAAGGCGGGAAAAATGCGAGCTCCCTCTTTAGACGATATTTTGCACTGAAATTTCTTCAAGGCTAGCAGCGGCCGTTAAAAATTCACGCGAATTAAAAAGTAATAAAAATCATTTAAAATAAGCACTGAGTTTAAACTAACTAAGGACGGGTTGTTTCAAAAAAATTGATGAGTTCATCAAATATTTGAAGTTGATTTTCAGGTTCTGTGTAAGTTCTTTTCGAGTTCTGTTTTTTCATCATAATAGGCCAGCTGCTTCACAAAACTGAAATCATCACAGAACTTGAATAGAACTTACACAGAACGTGAAAATTAACGTCAAATATTTGACGAATTCGTCAAATTTTTTGAAACAACCCATCCTAAATCATTCGAAAAACTTTTAAAAATTCTTTTCACCATCATCACATACATCATGGCGTCGTCATATACGTATTCTTAAAATATTCAATAATTTCTAAAATAATAGATTTTTCATATTTGTAAAAAGCGTTTGTGGTTCGCCATAATTTACAATAAAAACATATTAATTTGTTATAGACCACTTTAATTTTATATTATTCACACTCTACCGGTTTTGGAAGAACCCTTCCTTCGTCAGGAGAGTATTAGAATTAACCTACGATACAGAATATTGACAGACATATACATGAATTTTAGTTGTTTGAGTTGTCGGTGAACAAGGGAGGGGGGGGGGGGTAATTACGGGATTTCCGGGAAGAACAGAGCGGTTTATTGGAAATATCTCTAGAATAGGACTAAAAGATAAATCAATAACCAAATCAAAGGAAAATACGGTTATGTACCTACTTACACAAAATTCAACTAAGCGTCCCTGAAAGGGTTTGCAGAGTGGATGTACCGCCGAATAATATTTTTCAAAACATTTTCATTTAAATTCATCAAGGAAAAACCAATTGTCTTTATACTGTATAGGTACACCAGCGGAAAAGTTTAAAAAAATCGACACTATAAATAAATTCGTTAATATCCACACCAAGTTATTATTAAAAGTATTTTTAAAGTTGATTTTGGGTTTCAAATTGGTAAATAATGCACTAAAATTATAATTTTATAATGAACTAGCTGGTTCACGGCATGCGTTGCTATGCCATTTAGTGAAATAAATTGACTCTCCCTTCTTATCCTTTCCCGTGCGTCCCCGTTCCCTTCCATCTTCCCCGCCCTCCCCCTCCCTCGTCTGTTCCCTCTCCACGAACCCCACCTTCCCCCTACCTTTCCTCCCTCCTGCAAAAAAATATGAAGTACACACATTTTCATTTATACAAATTTCATAACGCCAGAACTTACCATCATATACAGCCTATGTTACTCGCTGATAATGTAGCTTTGTATTGGTGAAAGAATTTTTAAAATCGGTTCAGTAGTTTCGGAGCCTATTCAATGCAAACAAACAAACAATCAAATATTATTATTATAGTATAGATATCCTTTTGGGGGGGCAACAGTCGGGGGATTAACTGTTGGGTCACCAACTGTCGGGTTACCGGGTAGGTACTGGGTACCCATCAACCCGCTTGCAATCACTTTAAACATATTTTTGTATCATTTAAATAAATTAATTATATTTATTTATTTGTTTGCTGAGAGTGTGACAGCGCGCCTCTTTACGGCCGAGCCAAGGTT
Source organism: Glyphotaelius pellucidus (assembly GCA_936435175.1). NCBI lineage: Eukaryota > Metazoa > Arthropoda > Insecta > Trichoptera > Limnephilidae > Glyphotaelius > Glyphotaelius pellucidus. Next base: position 31,735,355 of record OW386550.1, read on the forward strand.
CGGGTCTGGGCTCGAACCAAAATTTGCACAGTAAACAATAGAAACTTACTACGTATATTGTGATGGATTGTGACATTTTTATTGTTGAATACATCGTAACGAGTGATGTTTTCAATTCACTCTACTACGTTGAATACACCGTTACTTTCTTGCGTGGAGTAGGTACCTACCAATAAGTAATCATGAATAATTTTTATATTGCCCACTTGCAACTAAAATATTCGGCAGAGACTAAACAATCGGCTTCGTCATTATTCATACGATTGTTTTGAAATCGTATAATTCGATTATTATCGGTATTCGATTACGCCCATTTTTGTGCAGAATTAAACTTTAATAATCCATACTAATATTATAAATGCGAAACTGCTCGAGTTTGTTTATGACCTTTTCAGGCATTAACCAATAAAAAGACTTTGAAAATTCGTTCACCAATAGAAAGCTAAATTATATGCGCAGACTATACGTTGTATATGATGGTAAGCTCTGGCGTTATGAAATTATAAATATTAATATATTATATTTGTTATACGTTTTCTGTCGCTAACAAAAGCGAGTTAATTGCAAATGTCAAAAAAAAATCATTTCCATGGAAACGATACGAAAACAGCCCCCTGGTCAGCTACTGCCCCAGAAAATTCAAATATTAGAATATGTTTTGTTTTTATTGGACAAGCTGGAATAAATGTCAGATAAGAGTTCCTATATTAAAAATATAATTCGTAACGATTATAAAGACTGAATAATAAATAGTGTAATTTTGTATTATATTAACAAACTTCCAAATATTTAATTAAAAATAAACATCCGAAATGTTTGTAAGCGCATAAATTCCGAACGAATGAACAAAATTGGATAATTTTTTTTTCTTTGTGAAATTTAGGTGGCAGGCTAGATGTTTGAAAACTGAATGTATGGAATGCGGGAGGGGGTGGGGTGGGGAGGAGGGGGGATAATTGATAAGTTCAACCGCTACAGTAATTTCCCGTAATACCATGCGAGCGAAGCCGCGGGGAAAAGCTAGTATACTTATAATGAAACAACCACGATATATCTTCAAGAAGAATTTAATTCCTCCGAGAACCGCATGTCTGCTGAACTTGGAGCAGGTAGGTGTGTAACTATTTAGTCACGTGAAAAACCATAAAAGAAGATATTTATATTTTATTTCAAAATGAGATCAGAAATTACCTTTAGAACGACCCTTAGTAAATTAGAAAAAATACAACATCTGTCAAAAATATAAACAAAAGAAATACTTTTTATTTCACATTTCAAAATTTAATAAAATAATTTTGGTGTCTACTAGATATATCGCTTGCCTGAATCGCTCAGGCAAACAGTTCCAATTTTGAAAATCAAAGCAAATCCCAGATCTGGAGGTCATTGAACCGGAGTTACCCAGAAACACCCCAACGAAATTATTATTTTTAATAATTATTAATTATATTCCTCCAAGCTGCTAAGCTAAACTATGAAAGGATGTCAAACAAGAAAGTACCTAGATTCAGTTACTCTCGTTCCAACATTCCTTATCCAACGCCTCATGCAGCTACGCTAAATTAATGCAAATTTTCAATTAGAGTGAATAATAATAATTATATCATAGTCTATAATCATCTTAATGTGAGTTGTTAACAACCCTAGCAGCTAGTAGCTGGTACGAGTGGCTAGGACAGCGAAATATAACACTCCATCATGATAAAAGTTAATTGCTATCTAGGGCCATTTTAATTAATACTACATGATTGACAAGCCGAAATTCCCACGGCCATCGCAACGTATCTTGACAACCTTGTGATGTTAGTAGATCGATACGTACTTAGGTGTCGTTACTCGTTACCATCATTATTGGCTATTTGTCCATTGATATATTTACAGTTTGTCAAATAAGAGTCGCAACTGTTGCTCAAATGGCAATACTAAAAAAAATAATTCATGGTGGTACCTAATGAAAAAAAAAATAATTTTATTGCAACATAGATACCCACTGATCTCAAAATTAGAATTGCTTATAGGTATATTATATGTTTGCAATTTTGTGTTAACATAATGAATAATAACGATATTGTAATAAAATATAAAGCACAGTTTAGAAATTGCTCAGATTTATTTAATACCAGCTTAAGTACCTAGCGTTACCCGGGCTTTAGATCATGTCTCTAATTTAGATCTGAATATATTTAACTAATTCAGATCTAAAAGTAGTGTAACTAAACTCACCATTAGTGATTCTTCCTTTCTACCTGCTGTTAAATTCAAATTTATGTTAAATTAAATGACAGCAAATAACTTTGTAAAACACCAATTTATCAATTTTTATGTCTTTAAGTAGGTACCTTAACCAGAGTGCTTCTTTGATTTTTTTTCTTTAAGAACAAAGAAATGTTTTTTAAATGTGATTTACAATGTTTTATATATTTTTAGTGTCATTGCGCTTTAAAAGAATATTTGACAGTTAAATTGGTGTTGCCAGCCTACCTTTTGTAGTTCCATTTTTAATATTCTAGACTATACGTAGGGCTTACGTAATATTTCATTCTAATATTCATTGTTCGAAAACTTTTCTTTTTTCTTTAAGCCGAATTTACATTAGTGGCTTAGTTCCCCCCTAAATAAGCGATGGATGCAGACGATGAGGCGACCACCCTGATGGACGATCAGAAAATATTTTTAAAATTTATTTATTTTTATTTTTTATTCTGTTCAATTTAATTTTATGCTTAGTTTTTATTGCTTTAATTTATTATTTTATTTGAATTTTTTGTTTTGTTATTTATGTGATGAATCTTGTCTTCATTTTATGTTTTAATTGGGTAGATACCTAATATTTTATTTCTTTTTTCTTCTTTTAGATCTTTTAATGTACCTGCTCTCTTATATTATTATATGTATTATAGTTATTTATGAAATATGGCAGACTGGGATTGCACACCCCTTCCAGCCCTGCTGGAGTAAAATCTTAAATAAATAAAATTACGCAACTAATTGCGCACAAGTTGTTTCATGACATTAGTTGTACAGCTAGTTTCACGTGTAAACATATATTTTCATCATGTATGTTGTATGCCACAAAACTAGAATCGCGCTATCGCGAAATTACGGCACCACTATTGGTATGCAACTAATTGTGCAGTGTAAAAACGTTATGCAACAAGTGTCGCGAAACCATTTCAGCTCAGCGGACGTGTGCGTTCCTTGTAACCGTTTGAAAGTTGTGTACAACATTTTGCATTGCAGAAAAAGCTGTGATACTGAAGGTTGTTACGACGCTTAATTAGAGCAATTTACACTTTTTGGTGTCATTCAATTATTTGGAACATGCTTGCAACTGTTGCGTAATATTAATTCCGCTTTATATAGACAGATTTTGGAGATCATACTTGCGTAATTATTCATCCAAATTGAATGGGGATGGAAAGCCCAAAACCCAGACAGAAAACCGCCCAAAAAAACGCCTGGACTGCTAGGCCAAAGACACGTGCTAGGCCAAAAAATTCCCTAGTGACTAGAAAGATAGGTTCGTTCTGCGAAAGTTTTACGGGACATTGTAGGTATGTATTATTGTAATTAAAAGCAAAATTAGGTAAGTCGGTAAATTATTCAATTTCCCGCGAGAACGAATGTTCCTTTCTGTGCACTCTAATTAGCATTGTTGAAAATGGAAACAATAAATAAGTAGATAAGTACCTATCTTTCCCTTTATATTTTCTCATTTGCACATAAAGTTTTCACTCAATTACCCACTCATTTCCATTTAGAATCGAACCGGAATCCGACCAGTAAATATTATCTGATTCAAAAAAAAAAGTGTAACAAAGGGGGAAAAACAATAACAAGTCGCTTTTACGCAGACGTAATTATTGTAGAAAGTTTCTGGTGCATGACGCCTTTTATCGAATGGTTAAGTACCGGCTGGAGAAGTATGTAAATACCAACTTTATAATAATAATATAATTAGGTTGGTACTACTCTAAATAGGTGCCTACCCGATGCAATTAGAGAAAGTACCGGATGCTGGGTATTGAATAAAAAAATGCTTTGTATTGCGTTTTTCAAAGGGTTTAGATAGGTAACTACTTATTTTTTAAGCAATTACGTGCACAACAATTGAAACATTTTACCTATGAAGCAGATATAAAATCAGATGGTGGGGTAAAAGTTCTGCCTGGTACTTTTGATGTGACGTAATTTATGGATGGCCCCTAACGCACAAGAGTCCCAACTGTGCTAATGGGGCATCCACGGTAGGGTTGAAAGGAAGAGATAGGAAAGGAGATGGGGAAGTATCCGGATATTCGGATCTGGTCACTAAACACGGCTAAAGTAATTTTGAGCAACGTTTTAATTATAAATATGTAGTTATCTTTCACCAGGGATTAGGACCAGATTAGGATTACCACTCTGAAATATTGTGTCTATAAACCTGTCTAACTGTTTCCGTGTTTGTAAAACGTAGGAAATACAAAAAAATTCCGATTTATGTAACTTTTTGGGAAACCAAGATGGCGTAACCAAGCCAATTCATGTTCTCGTGCCCACACTAATCTTTCCTGTGCCATTCCATTCTGGTATTGTTTCTAGAGTTGTAATTAAAGTTCATCACAGCATCCTTTCTGGGCGGGAACTGCAATAAAAATTCTCGCTGAAATTAGTCGTAGGTAGATTAAATAATTATTCGTCGGCGACTTAAGACAGTGATAATTGGAAGATATGCGTATCTATCGTCGTTTCCCATTTAATCTTCATTAAGAGCAGGTGGGGACCAAACAATAGACCTACTTGATATATCTGGTATCTAATGACAAAAATGACGATATTTTTATTGACAATCACCTCCTTGTGATCATTATTTATTGGAAATTAATTGAGTTTGTTCAATTCTTTGGATTGCTAGAAACTGGTAGATCCTGGAAAATTCGTGATATTTATATTATTACCCCCCCCCCCAACCAATAAAGTTGACTTAAAAATTCAAAACGCATATTTCGACTTTATAAAAAAATAAAACATTACCAGCTAGTCAAATGTGTAAAAAAAAATCGAAATCCTCAAAATGACTTATTATTTATTATTATTCTTTTTTTGTATTTACGTATACACAACAATGAATATAGTAAAAACATACAGTTGATTAATCATTTTTCAGTCAGTTGTCGATCGATTCTGCTAGGTATATTTGTATTATTCCCAATCAAGCAATAGTTAGAGCTAGGAAAGAAAATAAAACAACAGATTTTTGGGGAATCCCTGACCGACCGAGCCATAGAGCTGCAAAAATATAAATAACAGACCGTGTTCATGTGTAAAATATTTTTGTGGCAATATTCTACTTTCGCAATTTTTTTTCCACGGTCGGGTGTCACCCCCCACCGCTCCCCCTAGCTACGCCATTGCCTTGCATCACTATCTCAGAGAGGATTTTTTAAAAAAAAGTGCGGCTCCTGACCTCCCTGTTTAGGATCTCAAAAAAATTGAAATTATTGTAATCTTTCTTTTACGTACATTTCCGTAACAAAATGTAACCGACAGACATTAACCAGCGATTCCTGAGCTTATTTGGAGTAAAAAATGTACTTGAACTATTATTTGGCCTCTGGTGACCGATTTTTTTTTCAATTAAAAATATGTAGGTACACATACTCATTTTATTATATTTCTTTCACTTCGAAGTTCAACCCCAAAGTGGGTACCTATATATCTGATGCTCCAAAAATTGTTTTTTTAAATGTGATTTACAGTGTTTTATATATTCAGTGTCATTGCGCTTTAAAATAATATTTGACAGTTAAATTGGTGTTGCCAGCCTACAAATTTTGTAGTTCCATTTTCAATCTTTTCTACTGAATTGACAGACTATACAATGATTTATTATTGTTCCCATGGAGAATTTCTCGGAGACAATTCATTATTCAGTGATTCTGTTCAAAGTGTTCAATGCCAAAGTCTAGTAAAAACATCGACCATTTGAAGTCACATGTGTCCATGTGTCATCTATCAACATTTTCTTACTGAGCAGTGAATATTATTAAGATCAAAGAGTCTTTATTACAGTTCAATAACGACACATCAAATATCCATTAATTATGATTGTTAAGCTTGTTCCTCTCAGACTTAGCACTTTTAGACTATGCATATTAATAAAATAATGTTCTACGCATAATCATTCAACAATATGTCTTGGTTTTATTGCTGTTGAAATGCTTAGACTGGGTCATTAATTCATTCTCGCATAAAGAGAAGTTATAATAATTACTTGCAGTCTTTACAGTCAATAATAATTCTAATGTTCGCTGAAATATTACAAGGAAAAATTATGTATGTAATGGAAAACACGTGCTTGGTTTTCCTGCATATTCTGTTTTATTAATAGAATGACAACACAACGAGTACCTATAATAGTTTTCCCTTCAGAATCCTTTGTTTATTATTTTTTTATGAGTACAGTTTTTAGTGAGTAATAGTAAAAAAAATAAGGTCCGGAAGTACCTGGCTATTCAGATCTGGTCACCAAACATTACTAAGCAACGTTTTGATTCTGAGAATAGGGGTCTTCAACAAGGGCGATACTGAAAGTACTACAACTAAAAGCGATTCAAAAACTCTGGAACATTTCGTTTTAAATTAGCTCTACACAGAAAAATAATGTCATATATCGGCTGTAGAACCTATAAGATTAATAAAATAGGATAAATTTTGGATGGTTTTTGTGAAAAATCACCTTGAGGTGCTGAACCAATATTACTTGCAAGCATTGACTTATTATATTTAGATGAGACATGAAGCGAAAAAAGGTTTAACGTTTTTACCTCCAATATACCTCCAACGCGTCCAACGCTCTAACAAATCCGGTCTACGCACACCGCTTATCGCTTTCTAATAGCTGAACACGTTTTGATGAGATGTTAGTAGGCAATAGCGCCTCTAATTGTATAACTCTGTGCTTGCAAGGCATTATCTTATTATGTACGCACAAACAGATATAGTTCGAGCTATGAGACACAGATGACTCTAGTGTAGATAGATCATAGAGATTACAGAGTTATCAAACAGACGTCGGTATAGTATCAAAGGCTGAATTGGCATCGCGTTGGCATTGGCATCACCCAGGCGTTGTGTGTTCAATTCCTTAACAAAAGCAACATTTTCCGCTTAGTGTGATGGTAGTAGAAGATTTCCAAATATTGTCAGGTTAAAAATCACCTTGAGGTGCTGAACCAATATTACTTGCAAGGCAATATCTTATTATGTACACACAAACAGATATAGTTCGAGCTATGAGACACTGATGGCTCTAGTGTAGATAGATCATAGAGATTACAGAGTTATCGAACAGATTTCAGCATAGTATCAAAGGCTGAATTGGCCTGTTTGGGTTTGGGTCTCACCCAGGCATCGTGTGTTCAATTCCTTAACAAAAGCAACATTTTCCGCTTAGGACGGGTTGTTTCAAAAAATTTGATGGATTCATCAAATATAAGTTAATTTTCACGTTTTGTGTAAGTTCTATTCAAGTTCTGTGATTATTTCAGTATTGTGAAGCAACTGTCCTATAACTATATAATAACAGAACTTGAAAAGAACTTACACAGAACGTGAAAATCAACTTCAAATATTTGATGAATCCATCAAATTTTTTGAAACAACCTATCCTTAGTGTGATGGTAGTAGGAGATTTCCAAATATTGTCGGGTTATTCGTAACCCGGAAATGTTTCTTTCTTTTTAAAAATTAAATAAATAAAAGCATATAGTGTCACCCCCATGGTGGGTAAACAAGGTAAGGGGAGCCATGAGATTTAGAGGAGAGATTTGAGGAGCCTGAGAGAGCAGACAATCGTCTCCAGGCTTTTCCATCTTGTCTCCATAATTACCGAGAGTTATTTCTGCCTTTTATAAAAAAGTTATTGTTTGCTGGCCATTCAAAACATATACTTACCTGACATGTCACTCCAGATTAACATGATGTGATGATATTAGAAAGTTTGATCTTGGAAAGCTATTATTATGCATTACCAGATTGTCATTGAACTGATTGTCATCATAATACATAATAAACGTTTGTAATTTTTCAAATTTCAGGGGAGTTTGGCAAATATCAATGTTGGCAGTTCATCTTGCATATATTGGCAGCAGTGACAGCCGGCATGCACATGATGTCACTCACTACCGTGGCAGCTGTTCCCGATCACCGGTAAAACACAACATCCATTTCATCCTTTTACTCGATTTGTCCGATTGTTAGCCGAGTGTCCTACCCACTGGGCTAATGACCTTAAAACCTCATAAATATTATTGGCTTTAGGTGATAAATATTTAAAAGTGACCCGATAGTTGACCCCCTGAAATTATAATTATTATAAAATTATAATTTTTGCATTATTTACCAATTTCAAACCTAAAATCAACTTCAATTGGTATGTATAACAAACGTATTAATTTAAGCCGCCACTACCCGAATTTCTACCGATTTCTTGCATATCTCCCTTGAAAATTTGAAGTTTTTAAGCTCTTAAAAAAATATATGTTATTTTTTAAGATAATATCTATACAACCCCCACGCCAAAACGCAAATTATATGATATTCCCTCAATAGAAAAAAATCGCAAAGTGTGCTCCGAAAATTTTTATTTTCAAGCCTGTCTCTATTATTTAACAAGTTATATGTATGAAAAAATTCAGTGTTTCTTTGAACATTGTTTTAGACAACCCCACGAGATTTTTGCTCTATTTTAAACGAGTCATGTTTTATTAAGCATTTTCACAATTTTCGCTTCAATTTTATCATTGAAAATATTAGCGCGCTCTGTCCAACATTCGTAATTTCATATCTCTCCATCTTCTTCTTTTTGAGCCGGGAAGCGTCGCCTTAAAGTGTTGAATATTTGTACTTATACGCTGATATATTCAGTATACAGACAAGCAATTTTATCTTTGATGCATTTGAATGAAAACATGTTTTATACTTTTGTTATGCGGCGGTACATCCTCTACACCCCCCTTCGGGACACTTAGTTATGTTTTGATTAAGTAGGAATACTGTATTTTCCGTATACCGACTGCATATTGTATATAAGTGTGCCGGGGGTGGCAACTATTGGGGGATCAAGTGTCATGGAATCATATTCTGCAGTCTAAGATGAATGAAATATGTATGCAAAGTGCAAAGAAACTACAAATACCTCTCCTTTAAGCTCTATAATAAATTCACTTCCTACAATAATAAAGAAAATGGATAGTGAAAATGATTTAAAAAAACATCATAGGATCTGAAACAAACGGCTTTAAAATATTACTTAGTCTGCCTCAACACAGGAACCCCTTGTGAGGAGGACTAAGAAAAACATTATGAATTATCTTTTATCCTTATAATTTGTTATTAGGTGATAAAAATATATACTTACATAAATGTTGATAGTTCAGTTGATTAGTCAGATATCTCCAATACTAAGTTTTCAGATAATAAGGAAAGCAATATTCTAATGCTCCTCATAAATCAAATATTATTTACATGTGTGTTTTACGGAAAGATATTGAAATATAAGGATATATGCTATGATGTCTGCCCGACTTTCGGGGGAGCTACTACCTAATGGGAATAGTTTGAATACGGAATTTTGTTGATTTTTCAAAGGCACGCAGTAGTATTGGTTAATAATATAGTTTGAATACGGAAAGAATTCGTTCATTTAGTTGACTTTTTTAATGTGTGCAGTAGTATTGGTTAAAAATATCGCTGACACCAGGAAGCATAGTCTCACCTAGTAAAAACTGCCGATAGCCCACCTCCTTATATTTCAATATCTTTGGTAAAACATGCTGTAAAATAAAAACAGGAAGCTTAATGGTCTAGTATATTAGTATGAAATTTTGTACTAGTGACTCAGAAAACATAATTTTTTTGTTTATTTCGCTACAAGTTTTTCTGCATTATAATTGATTTGGTGATGTTTATAATCTGAGTATTGTACCAGTTAGAGGGTACACTTTTACAAACTGCATACTTAACTCAAATTTCGATTTTTCAGAGATGTCGGACTAATCAACCTGACAATCAACGTATTGAAATAATCTTTGTTTTTTAAAAGAGATTTAATGATTAATGTACATAATGTTTCTGAAGCTGCAAAAATACTTTTACTATAGTAGTTGTAGGCGGTTTAATCCTAGGATCGAATGGAAGTGTTTTGTGTACTTGAGTCCTGTTTGTGAGATGGGATGGCAGATCAGAGTACTGAATGCAGTAATTGCGAATAAAAAGTTATCAAAAGAAGCTATGCTAGCTGTCAGCAATGGAGTTCTGATACCAACTCTGATGTATAGTTAGTGAGGTAAGCAGTTATAGCAGTTCTGCTAGAGAATGCAGTAAAAATGAAACCCTCCAAGGCATTTGTGCGGTAAAACTGTGCACAACTGTTTCACAAAAGCGAAGATTTGAACAGAATCAGAAGTCCGAGATGCATGAATCAAATACTTGAATCAGATTTTAGCTAGATTTGTTATAACAGATCGTCATCTACCGCTGTAGAGAAAAGACATAATGGTTAGTTACAATTCTTTGATATAAAATACTAATAAGTTTTCTATTTTAATTTCAGGTGCGCTATCCCTGGATTAGATGGAAATGGCACATTCGCCCTTTGGAACTCTTCAGAAATTCTAGCAGCTATTCCCAAAAAGGACAATGGAGATATCCAATCCTGTTCCATGTTCAATGGAAGCGATATTGTCAGCTGTGAATCATACGTATACGATCCAACGTTCTACGTTTCCTCCAGGTCTATCGAATGGGACTTGGTATGCGACCGCAGGTGGATGGGGGCCTTGATCCAATGTGCCTACATGCTGGGCGTGTTCACTGGCGCTGTTGTACTAGGTGGGCTGGCAGATAAAATCGGAAGAAAAACAGTTTTCTGCTGGTCAGGATTAATGCAGTTGATTCTCGGTGTAATTGTTGCCTTCATACCCGAGTACTGGTCAGTCTTAGTTGTGAGATTCTTGTACGGTATCTTCGGATCAGCCGGGTCGTACATAACTGGATTCGTGCTGACTATGGAAATCGTCGGAGCGAGCAAGAGAACAGCTTGTGGTATCGCTTTCCAAGCTGCTTTTGCAGGCGGTATCATGCTGGTCGCGGGATGGGGAGCAGCGATCAGTGACAGGACTTTGCTACAAGTGATCTATGGACTGCACGGACTTATTCTCATTCCTCACTGGTGGATCATGGATGAATCTCCTCGCTGGCTGTGGTCTCAAGGTAAAGCCAGAGAAGCTGTGCTCATCGTTCAGAAAGGATTGAAAATGAACAACAGAGGTTACGGTGTTGACACAGCCCATTTTGTCTCCAGGGGTACAGCCGTAGCCAGCCGCAATACTCCTTCAGCCGGAGCCTCAGACCTCTTCAAGACCCCCAACTTGAGAAAGAAGACCCTGAATGTGTGCTTCTGCTGGTTCGCTAACTCTTTGGTATACTATGGACTTTCTCTGAATGCCGGCAAACTCGCAGGAAACCCATTCCTGATTCTCTTCATCATGGGTCTTGTGGAATTCCCCAGCTACGCCGCTGTGATTTACTTCCTGGACCGACTTGGCAGGAGGTCTCTCATCAGTTCTTTGATGTTGGCCGGAGGACTGTGCTGTATCATCGCGGCCTATCTGACTCAGGGAACGGCAGCTGCCACAAGTGTCGTCATGCTAGGAAAACTCTTCATCGCTGGATCCTTTGCCATTATTTATAACTATTCCGCAGAACTGTTCCCCACAGTGGTGAGGAACTCGGCTCTGGGCCTCGGTTCCATGAGTGCCAGGTTATCTGGTGCTCTGACTCCGATGATAACCCTCCTAGACTCTCTGAATCCGACCATCCCCGCCGTAATCTTCGGGGTTATCTCTCTACTGTCTGGTTTCTTGACCCTTCTGCTCCCGGAAACCATGGGAGAGCCCATGCCGCAGTCTCTGCAAGATGGGGAACGCTTCGGAGTGGGAGACACTTGCTTCACCAGCTGCCTGGGGAAGAACAAGACACACTCCATCCCGGAAGCCACCCCCGAAGTGATGATTCCGCTGGACAATATGAAGCGGTAGTACATTGCGATTGCACAAAGCATTTTATAAATAAGACTCAGGTTTGAACATATCTAATGTATTTGCGGTACTTATATTTACATCAAACATTCATAATTTACATTCACAACAAAATAGAATTTAAGTTATCATTTCTCGATGTAATCATTATAAATATTTCATTAATATAACACTTTCATAAAGTTACATGAAAAATGTGGTTATTTATTTACACCTAATCTACCAATATGCAGTGTTAGTATGCAAAAATACAACCTCCCCTTTCCTTGGCAAGAACCAGCTAGTCTACCTGACCCGGCTCAGCCCATCAACACAACTCGTCCTCTAGTTAAACAAAGGAAAGCATTCAACGATTGAGAAAGAAATTATGTACTATAATGGTAACAAATCTATATTCTAAATGTATAAACTTTCCGGCACAAAGTGCGGGTAATCACATGGGGGCACCAACGGGGTACCGGGAGGCCCGCGCGGGGCCGGGACAGTGCTGCAACACTGCCCGCACCGTTCCGAGGCAAATTCAGCTTTTCCCAATACTAAAAGTAAATTAACAGCCTTTTCATATTTAACGTAACTTAAATTGTGTAATGCAATACAACATTATTTGCGATATAACTTCTTTACACAAAAATAAACTCTGTTGATAAAAATATCATCAATTGTCAAGAAGAGGACCGTTTGCTAGAAACATACCTTCAATTATAATAAGTCAAACAGAAAAATACAAGCTTTGCAGTTGCGTACACATAGTTCATACAGTACTTACTTATACTATGTTATTGCACTACTAAAATCTTTTGATTCTTGAGGTGTGGTGGCTTGATTACAAACCACCACTGATCAGCCACGTGAAAAATACCACTAGACCCATTCGTTCCTCAAGATTTTCTTATTTAAAAACAATTTTTCTTTTACACCCATTCTTCAAAAGATATTACTGGTGCAACCATAGGTAGTTTTCTCATTGGCTCTACAGTCTAATAAATACATACACAATCATTTAAAGTTATAATCATTTTCTAGTGGACAATTTTAATAATTTTCCATTGTGTTATAATACAATAAATTCAAACGTTGTGTTGGCCGGATTGTAATTGGGAAGACATTGACTAAGTTCTATGAAATAAATTTCATAAGTAATGTTATTATGCCAATAAAAGTAATAACATGTCAAATTAATTTCCCCGGTGAGGCATAAAAAACATACACAAACTTGTAAGTAATACAGACAGCGTTGTGGAGAAGCACAACTACTTATTAATAGTTAAAACAATCAAACAATCAATACTTGTGGCAATGAGAATCATGCAATCCAACCATTCGCAATTTCATACATCATGAATAAAATTGTTTCTAGATGGTAACGAAGAATGATTGTGGAGATTCACTAAAAGCTATTATTAATAACAACAGGGTGAGATCTAAACAACGTTGGATAGACTAAGGGTCGGTATATTACTCAGAATCTTGGTACTTCAGCACAACATTAATATTTTACAACAAGATATTGTTTAGTAATAAAAGTTTTAAATATTTACAAGAAATTACATTACTAGGCACCGGATTTTGAGCATCTAAATCCCTTTAAATATAGGTATTTCGATTTCTGGCAACTAAGAACACACGGTGATATAGAAACCTCTACATGGTTCAACTTTACATTCAACTCAACCAGTAATAACTGCTCAACCAAATAGAATCATCTGTAAGGTCCATTACAATACGAACATTCTGGAACACGACAAGAGAATGGTTGATTTGTATGATTTTTGGTGTAAAAGTTTGAACAAGAAGCGTATAAATTTACACTTTAAAAAATATATTAATTTTATATTATGACAAATATATTGTTGCCATTTTTGTTGGTCCTCTCGTCATAAAAACGGTTTCACATTTTGTTTGACTTGAATGTTTACTTTTTCTTGTCTGCATTAATCCGATGTCTAGGTAAGAAATTTACACAATTTTCTACACAAGATTCTAGGCAATATACAGACGCGTATAAATTGGGTTTAGCGAGAGAAACGCAGGAGTGTTAAGTATAAAACATATCACATAATAAAGTGATCTTCTTGACAATCAGCAATAATAATAACATATTTGATTTGAGCGCACTAAGGTTTGATATGCGTGTTGGGGCTGGTGTGGACCACAATGGCAGGCTGCTTTCCCTGCGGCGGGAGCACCTCGTGGCACTCCCCAGGGGCCAGCGCGGCCAAGGCGGCCAGCAAGTCATGGTTCACCAGCGGCTCCATCTCGGGCCGCGGCTCCCAGCCCAGGGGAGGGCTCGAGGGCGGGGAGATCAGGAATTGCTTGAAAGGCGCGGGGGGCTCCAGGTTTTTCACGGACACAGGCGTCACGGGCTGCGCGAAGTAACACGAGATGCAGGACTGCAGGAAGGGGAACTGGTGCAGTTGAATCCTCGCTTGCGCCGCCGCGGCCGGCCGCTCGTAGTTCACCCGCAAACGTCTAAAACTCCGCAGCCACTGAAATGTGACTTCGTCGGAGAAAGCTCTGAACAGATTTTCCATGTCCGTCTTCAACTGCTCGTCGTTGAATATCTCGCTCTGGATGTTCGTGACGATGATAGACTTGGGCAAGTCGTCGAGCGGGTCGGCCGACGGATCGTCATTGTCGTAATCTAGTTGTGTGAGGTTGGGGTGCACGTTGGGCAGGCCATCAGCCTCGTTGATGAACACCTCCTCGTCCTGGAGAGCGTCGTCGTAGTGTCCAGAATTCGCCATAATAATAGACGACCGAAGATCTGTTTTGATTTTAGTACATATCGATTTTTGAATTGAACACACATACGACCTTTAGACCTGCGTTATACAACTGCACAGTTATTAGGGAAACTAAATATATTCTGTTGACGCACTTAACCCGCGTAAAGATGTAATATAAGAGCTAGACAAATTTTATTTTACAGAAGCTGCCAAGCAGCGGAAGAAATCCCGTGTTTGCCCGTGTTATTTTTCCGTACAATTTGTCCCCAGACAGTTGGCGGCTTGCTTTTTAATGACGCAGATGAGGTGTTGCCATATCTTATTTGTAATGCATGTGTTTGTTTCACATTGCCCAAGTTTGGGAGAACAACTTTCGCTACAATTTGTAGCGTAAAAAAACTTCTGTATTTTTTTTGGAAAACCAATTAACTATAAAAAATTCTATTTAACAATACAAAAAATTTAAAATGCTCATATATCTTAAGAAATGATGTAATATTATTTAAAGATGCGCACTGAAGAAAAACTCGGAGCCATAAATTCATAAACATTTATCTATGATGTCAAACGCCAAAGTCTTTCTATAATATTATTACCTGACAGTTAACAGCTGAAGAAAAATAACCAAACACAAATGAATCAGAATGGGAGACGATCCTAAACTGGAGAAAAAGGCAGAGGAATCCAATGCCCTATCAAATAAATGTAAAATTTTAATTATTGGTGCCGGCGTCGCAGGTCTATCGGCAGCTAATCATTTAGTAAAGAATGGTTGCACAGACTTCCGAATCCTCGAAGCCAGAGGACGTATCGGCGGAAGAATTATATCGATACCCATCGGTCCCCAGCGGGTAGAACTGGGGGCCAACTGGATACACGGAGTGTTGGGCAATCCCATGTTCGAACTCGCCATCGCCAATGGACTCATAGACATCATAAACGTTCCCAAACCACACAAGGTCATCGCTGCTACGGAGCAAGGTAAGCAAGTACCCTTCGGCATTCTTCAAGAAATCTACGAGGCGTACGTGTGCTTCCTCAGAAGATGCGAGGAGTATTTTTATTGCCAGTACTTGCCCCCGGACGATGTCAACAGTGTCGGCGAACACATTAACTTAGAAGCTTCCATATACTTAAACAATATCCCGGAATCAGAGGAAAAAATAATGAGACGGCTTATCTTTGAATGTCTCTTGAAGAGAGAAACGTGCATCAGTGGCTGTCACTCTATGGACGAGATAGATTTATTAGAACTTGGAAGTTACACGGAGCTGCAAGGAGGGAACATAGTTTTACCAACTGGTTATAGTTCAATTCTGCAGCCTCTGTCCAAACATATTCCCGCAAGTCATATCCTCACGCACCATCCAGTGAAGGTGATCAACTGGTGCAATGCCGTGAGTCCCGCTGCCATGAGGAGTCCAGGGGGAGACTCTGGAATAGACGATCCGGGGAATGAGTCGGATGATTCTGATAAAACTGTGATAGATGATTCTCCAAATGCTTCTCCCACAGCGAAGAGAAAAGAGTTATTTAAAGAGATTCCGGAAAAGGCAGCAACCAATAAGCAGATGGTGGAAGTTGAATGTGAGAATGGTAAAAAGTTTTACGCTGATCATATAATTTGCACAATTCCTTTAGGGGTTTTAAAAGAATCTGCCTCTTCAATGTTTTCTCCTAATTTACCAAGTGAAAAGATAGAGGCCATCAACCGATTGCTATTTGGAACTGTTGACAAGATCTTCCTTCATTACGATCGACCATTTCTCAATCCTACCATTTCGGAAGTAATGCTTTTATGGGAGGCCATCGACGATGAAGCTGATGTAAAGAAGAATTGGTTTAGAAAGATTTATTCATTTTCTAAAGTGTCGGAAACCCTTCTGCTCGGCTGGATCTCAGGCAGGGAGGCGGAGTACATGGAGACTTTGCCAATGGAGCTGGTGGCGGCCAAATGTACAGAGATTCTCCGCAAGTTTTTAAATGATCCTTTTGTTCCAGAACCTCAGAAGTGTGTTTGGTGAGTAACCAACCATCTATAAATTCACCTTATTAAAAATACCTTATCTGATTAGTATTCCACGAATGAGAAACTTATGTGTACTTTAAAAATTATTTTTTTTAATTCTCAACATTTTTCTCAAACAAGGTCTTAGTTAAAATTTTCTTGCTGTGTATGTTTAAATACACTTCCATATCATTATAAAATATTTAGTTACACAGTGATCTAGTTCAGTAGAATCAAACCTCAATAGGCTCAATTCTCAAATTACAAGTCATGTGATACCATGCTAGAATGTGTTTTACAGATTTTTGATGAATGTCAAATGGACTTTATTATCAAAGATAAAGATAGTATTACAAACTCATTCATACACATACATACACAGCATATTATTGTGATATATTTAAAATCTACAGGTAGATAGATATACATATTATATCCAACACATCTTTGAAAATGAATTTGTGCCATAGGGTATTTAAGGGGTTAGGCCACCCTAAAAAAATAGACTATTTTAGAATTTTTTTTCCAGAAATACTACAAAATAAATCGAGATTCCAATATAAAGTATTAATTATGCATATCAGTGACTGTACACAAAAAATTTTTTGAAGCGATTAATTTCAAAATGGGGGCTGTACAGCGTTTTTCCGATGACGTCTCCGTTTTTTTAGGGTCCACGGCCGGACACACAACTCCTGTAATTTTTGAATTATAAAAATTATTTTATTTTATTTTAAATAGTAACTGCTATAGAAGTACGTAGGTGTTTTTCAATGTATTAATTTTTGGCCAAATGGCGCACTTCCGGTGGAAAGTTAAAAATTTGCCTAAAAAATCATCGGGTAATTGTTAATAACAAATGAACTATGCAATATTTTAAAAAAAATCCTACATCCTTATATAGACAATGTACTTTTGAAGATATGTTCAATATTTCAAGTAAATCGGTTGAAAATTGTCCGAGTTATGTTTCCGGCAAACTTAAAAAATGCTGTTTTGAGATACGCGCGTTTGAAGTTTGAAGTAGTAGTAATAATTTTGCAATACCTTCAATTGGCTTTCTAGATTATCGTCCTACTCTTGCTTTTCTTTTCTGCTTGATATTAAAGCAATCCTTGTGACTTTTACCCGTTCAGACAGCGATCTCTCTGACTGCTTTATGCGCTGTTTGTCGATTACTTATGTACTAAGTACTAAACTAAGTACTATGTACTAAAATTCGAAAATCGAGTACTTAGAGATTTTTTCCGACCATAATCTTTTGGGACATCATTTTTGAGGTCTTAGGGGACAATTTAAAAAAATAAAAATAAAAACGATTTTTCGAAAATCCTAGGGTGGCCTAACCCCTTAAGGGGGTATTCTAGTATGGAAGCATGAATAATAATTTTTTTCAGGTGCAATAAAAAAAAAACAATATTTTTGTGGAGCCATTATTTTACCAAATACTTATTAAACATTAAAAAATAATCAAATGAAAAAATTAAAAAGTTACAGGGTATTGAAGTGGGGGGTCTCAAAAATATGGCGCGCCCTGGTTGACACAATTGCAACCCTCCTAGTAATCCGAAAATTTTTTTTTTTTACTTAATTATTAATCCAAACAAATGCTGCTATGGCATGAACCTTGGAGAAGTCATAAATTTTTTTTTTCGCAAAACGGCAGCTGTCTGAAATAAAAAGACATTTTTTTACCATTTTTTTTTACTTTTCCGAATTTTTTTAGAATAGTAAAAATTAAAATTTTGTTATAGTTCTGGTTCATGCGATAAAGTAATGTATAGAAAAGACTCACACCAAATTTCAAGTAAATTGGTTTAGTAGAACTTGAGATATCGTGTCAACCGTCTCAAAAGAAGTGGTTTTGAGAAAAATGTGCTTAAAATTGTGTTCTATTTAGATTCTGGTTAGATTCCGTCTAAACCGTGACATTAAAATGGTTTTAACTTCTAAAATAATGCGAATTTCGAAAAATTCTTTTAAGGAGATATTTTTGAATATGTATACTTTGGAAATATGAAGAAAAAAAAAATTGTTTTTTTTTTTTTTTCTAGACTAGAAAACTGCATGTTATGCCTTCTTGTAATCTTATTTGATACAGTTTAAATAATATGTAGATTGGAATTTATCTTTTTTACAGTACAAGCTGGCACAAGCAGGACTACAGTAAAGGATCCTATACTGCGATAGGCGTTGGTGCATCCCAACTGGACATAGAAATGATATCCAGGCCGTGCTTTACCGATCCTCATCAACCCAAGGTAAAACCATTATTTTGGGGGAAAAGCTGGAACATGGAGAAAGAAAGGAACGGAAGTAAGCCCAGTAGGGCAACTGGGCACAATACAACAAGCAAACTCAGCTGGACACAATTGGGCGTGGCTTTCTAAGCCAGTATGATTTTACTGCTCGGCGTGAGAAGACTGTTCGTTCATAAGCTATAAAGTGCGTTTGTTGCCTTTAAACGATGATTTTATTAATACAGTGTGAAATTTTGTAAAAAACATCCAGAAAGAAAATTAAAACTAGGAATGGCATTACTTCTCACATTAAAGTATTTTTATTGTTGCTTTCTTATAATAAATCACTCCTTTCTCTGCCAAATGTTTCTGATGCATTTCGTCGCAGCAGACTTTTGAAGAAAAAGATTCAACAACATTATGCGATAATGGGCTTTGAAGAAGTTACTTTACAGCTCACAATCGCATAGCATCGATTTGTCAGATGGAACATTGTCGTTCCAAAGGGTCGAAACGCCAAACTGATTTTATTGTTTCTTTTAATTCCGCTAGATTCCTCTCGCCATAATTACATAAATAAATAAAATAAAGATCACGACACATTTTTATTGCATAGTATACCTTGCTTGGCTTGTAAAATATTATTTTATAACTAAGATATTTGTTTTTTTCCTTTAACACACTTCACAACCAGTTTTATTTGAAGTTTAAATTATTTAAATAAACACCATCTATTGCTAATTTGACTAACACTTGGTAAGTGTACTGCGACGAATGGGCATGTCAATTTGAAATTCCCTCCCTCACTGCAGGCTACCGTCCCCGAAGTTAGCGACAAAAGTTTCATAGGAAATGTTCGTATGACCACTTCTGCTCCCTTCTTTCCTCTGTGTTCTGGACATATCAATTGTTATCTTATAAAATAATTAATATATAATTATTATCAATTAATAGTAAATAGTTGATTAAAAAATATCAATTTGAGAGGCAGGTATGGGTACCGCTGCTCCGGGAACCATTTATTGGATAACCAACACCCCTGCCATAGGTCACCCCAAGTGGTTCGCTACGTTTGGTGACACCGCGTGGCTGGTTTAGGGAGACCTAACCTAGACCTCTCCAGACGGACTCTATCTTCGCCTTGCACCATAGTGGGAGGGATGGATACATACGTCCCTCACTTCTGTACACAGTGATCCCCAGATTTTTACCCATCCTCATACCTTTTTCCCTCCGAAAACTTCCTTTCCCTAAATAGACCCTCCATACAGTAACTCTTCTTCTTTTTCCTCAGGGCCTCTTGTGTGGAGAAAAGTTGTCATAAATTACGCATCCAATCGTTATGATAATGTGTATATATTTCTTTCCCCATAATAGTATGTATCTGTTAATTTGTTTAAGTGCATGCCCCACCTTTTTAATTTGTGACAATTTATCTTAATTTTCTTATTACTTAGTGAACAAGCCCGAGCAACCTAATAATACAAAGTGTTTTGTTATTTGCTTACATAGAAATAGATCATCCATGATGTAAATATTTACATTAATTGCATTCGTTATTTAGGTGCAAACTAACAACATGTCTAGGAAGTGTTTCATGTTTGCTCAATTTTGTTTATTTATTGTGTTAACATCACCTCATTCCTCATTCACTTATTTCATGAAAAATGTTCCATAGATGCACTTCAAAAAAAGATGTGTAATTCTTTATCCAATCCACAAACAGTATTGCCAACTGAATAAAATCATACGCTTTATTTCCAGCCTACTCTCCTGTTTGCTGGTGAACATACGCACAGCAACTTCTACTCCACAGTTCACGGTGCCTATCTGACCGGTAGAACGGCCGCCCAGCAAGTCCTGGTCCCTGACGAGAGAGAGGAGATAGTCCTGGACTGTGACGCAAGCGACCTCAGCTCCTGGATACAAGGGATGTCGCTGTCTTAGATGATATTATAGACTCAAAGTTGAGGTACAAATGCTCGAGGGGAAAAAGTGTGGCTGTTAAATTGCTAAAACTTTTGGCCATGTAAAAAAAAGTTCCTTTTCTTTTGTGTCGCCTCACCTATACAATAAAAAGCGCATTTATGAATTATCAGTTTGTCTGAAGCGTTGGGTGATTTGCCTGAATGATGTGGCAGAAAATTTACATGTTCATCGCTAAATTATCAAAGGATTACATGACGATTTATTTTTGCACCTCTAGGATATCGGGAGCCCATTGCTTTGACAAAGTTTACATAGATATCCCTATTGTAGTTCTTTTAGACAGTTCTGATTTTTGGCGGTTATGCTCACTTGAAGCTAATTATAATAAATGAGAAACTTTTCTCAAATGTGTGGAGGGAAATAAGTGTAA
Organism: Glyphotaelius pellucidus; assembly: GCA_936435175.1. Taxonomy (NCBI): domain Eukaryota; kingdom Metazoa; phylum Arthropoda; class Insecta; order Trichoptera; family Limnephilidae; genus Glyphotaelius; species Glyphotaelius pellucidus. Next base: position 31,756,771 of record OW386550.1, read on the forward strand.
TTTTCCAATTTTGTGTTATGAACTGGTCATGTTCCCAAGAGTGTTTTTTCCTCAATTCTCCTAATCGTTTGTATTTTGAACATATTTTATAATAATTATATATCGTTGTTGAAACTGGAAGAATTTTTGTAAAATTTTTAGCTCATTTATTTAATTTTTATTTTCACTAAATCCACAGCGATTTAGCTTTTCACCAATGCAAATATGTATTAATTACCATAGCCAGTGCAATAATTAAGCCAGATATAATATTTTTACAGTTAAGTTACCAGAAATAAGTCCTTCTATAGGAAAGCCTCCCGCTGTATTTAAAAATAAAAACAAAGGTCCCTTTTTTTAGATTCAATAATGATAGTATGTATTATTAAAAAAATTTGTGATGTGTTTTTTGTTGTTATTTATTAGCATGTTTATATACATGCTCCATTCAATTGTGTTTTAAGACTTTGTTTTTTTTGTTGTTGTAAATGACAGAATCATTTTTTTTTTAGCTTTTTGTTTGTGCAATGAAAATGATTGTTTTTTCCGTCTTGTTTTGTATTTTTTATGAATCACATCATTCTGGGGTTGCTATATATAACCCTGTGGGTAAAAAAACTATGTTATTTATTCCACCATACATGAAGACTTTCTACAATTATTTTTTTTATGATATTAAAATGTTTTTTGTTTATTAGTGATTGCCATTTTTTAGGCATTTAATGAAAAATGTTTCAAAATAGTAGCTAAGTTAAAAGACCCTAAAATAAGCTAGTATTATTTAGTTGTAGTTCCATTATAATATTATATTATATTAAACACATTCTTCAAATCATTATTACGAAAGTTCTTAAATAATTTTGCAATCTACATTCATTGTTCAAGGTTCGCTAATGTATTTGCAAGATTGCCTATCAATGTATATACATACAATCAAATCAATCGTGAGAATCAATCAAATCAAAACCGAGACTTTTCAGAGAACAATTTGAATAATTTTTAAATCATAGATAAAGTGGAGTGTAATTTTGATTCATAAAAATTGAATATTATGATATCTGGGGCAGAAAATTTTAACAATACCACTTCAAAAGACAGTAAGTACAATTATTACAACAGATTATTTTAACAATAACAACGGTTTCCAGCAATGATAATTTGACAACACACAATATCAATAATAAATTAACTTACATATTCTTTTGTTCCTAAACTAAATTCATTCACTAAATCAATACCAATGTGACCCTAATTAAAGTAATCTATCTGAAGAATGAATTTATAATATTGTAGATAAATTGGATAAATATTTCATAAGCTGCCGCACTTTTAATAGGCAATAATTTTAAACTTAGTTACCACAAGAAACATCGATTTCGGTCAATATGCATTTAAATTTGTATTTTTCTATCTTGACGCTGACGCCATATTGAATCTTGTCCATAGTGACCATAAATAAACCACATAGTGACGCATATCGGTAGTGCCAACTGTACAAAACGAATTCACGGTAAAATGATATGCAAACATACATTCTAAATAATTCCTGAAAATTGTACAACTCCATGGGGTAATTATTTCCAACTGAAAAATAAAGAACAATAAATAAAAGATAAAAGAACGAACATAAATAAAAGAATGCACATGCGTTTTTTTTTTCTATATCCCAGGTTTTGAATAGTTTGTATGGCAAGCAGGATTTGTCTAACGAGTATGTGTAATTATTCTAATACCTTTCTCTCCATTTTCTTTTAATATCTTGTTAATAATTAATTTCTGAATGTCGTCAGAGAACGCCTTTTACATATATTATGCATTTTAATTTGTATATCATAAATATACTCAAATAAATAATTTATTTTTTCAGAACATGAAAATTCCATCCCACTAGTACCTTCCTCGAACATTTGTGATTATTGCAGTGTGGCAATCTTTTTTAATATTTAAGATTGGTAACCCTTGAAAATGTTCAATATTTGAAGGAATGCAACATGAAATGTCAGCCGTAAATGAGAAATTAGGTATAAAAAAATTCTTATGAAAAATAAATTTAAATGCATATTTTTCATCTATCCCAACTGAAACCTATGTTTCTTGTGGTAACTAAGTTTAAAAGTAGTGTATTTTTTAAAATCTGTGGCTATTAAAAGTGCGATGGCTTATGGAATAATTAATGAAAAATTGAGATTTAAAATTAGAAACTAATATTTAAATTTTTAATTTCTTTTTGCGGGGCACGTTGTTGTATTTGCTTTTCGCTCTGAGATTATTTTTGAGGACTCTCATTGATAAGTGAATACATAAATAATATTGATTGTACATTAATTTATTTCCTAATTGTATTATATACTTTATTTAATTACTCTTTACCAAAGCATCACATCCGAGAATAATGAAATACACTCATATTACACGCCATACTAAATAAGAGAATATGTCACGCCATATTGTTAAATCATATCCAGTGCGATATAAAGCTAAAATAGATTCACAATCATTAATTTTATTACAGCTTCTGTGATAGCTATTTTTAACCTCGGCAAAGCAGCATATGTATTACTATCCTAAATATGTATATTATGTATTATTTGTGTTACCATTGTTTTATAATGTGTATTATTTGTGCAATTTATTGACATTTTATAATATTGTCACACGTGTTCAATTGACGTACCAATTTAAATGATATGAAATATCAAAGCTCCAACTACTTTATTAGAACTGTTTATTTACATCTTTTATGTTTTTATTTTATTGTGAATATGTATTATTATTGACTATGTTAACATGAAATTGTGTCAACAAAAAAATTAATACACATTTTTTTTTTGACGTGATAACTTCTTATAAATCAACGCCGGCTGCACTCACGAAAAAGCATGACTCATTATCATGTTCTGCCTGAGCCGAGCGTGCAAGCGAGAGCGCGGAACAAGCGTTCGGCTTGTGACGCATCTATTTCTCTTCCACTCCATCGTTATTATATGACGTTATCACATAAAATCGACCGTAAACCGACTTTACAGACAACCAATTTTTTTAATGAAAGTAATGCCCCTATCATGGCTAGAGATCTCGGCTGCTAGCAAGATGCATTAATGCTTTTTTGTTTTGTTTTAATTAGCTCAAATGGTATGCCATCCTAAACAATTAAATTTGATACATACATAATTATTTAGGTGTGCCAAAAATAATTAATTTGAAACCTAGGAATTTCAATCAATTTGTTGTTTCCACTTGTATTGAGTATAGATAAATTAGTTTTTAATTTAATAGTCAAGCCAATGCACATTTTAAATGCAATGCTTCTTCTACAGACTAGCTGACATAACAATTAAAGGTATTATTATGTGAACATAAATTACGTTATGCAAGAAATCTATAAAATTTGTATTTAATTTATGATTGTATCACTACATAAGCTGCATTATTTAATTAAGTTGTCTTAACCTCTTCGCCGCTACGGGCACATATATGTGCGCGCGTAAACTGTACTCTCAGCGCTATGCCCCCATTTATGTGTATTCATTTTCATTGATGATGCATGCATATCGTAAAAAGTGCCACCCGCAACCGTTATCCTATAAACATCAGGAAAGCGGTGAAAAGGTTTATAAACTGGTTAATTTTTTAAATAATGTGCATGTTTATGAAATATGTTTGCCTGTAAAAGTCAGATTAACAGAATTGCATTAGAGCCATCATGAAATTTATAGAAAAAATGCAAGCATCTAATCTGCATCATAACTTTGTCATATTTAATAATTTATTTAAAAAAGCTTCTCAATGAACTTGTACATACTTTCTAAATTATTGTTATTGATTTGCTTATTTGCTAAGAAGATGTATAAAATAAACTCAACGACATAATAATAAAAAAACATAACAAAAATTTTGTTATAAAATGTATTTTGTAAACAGTGGCCTTTTTATTATTTTTACTCTAAATTCTCTCTTATGCAATATATATAATAAAGCCATGAAATTAATAAGTAAGGATCTATCTAGTTTCATCAATTTTACAACACATAATAAGATCAGTTGGGGTAAGTACGTCTATCAGGTTTTATGTGATATCTAGGCACATACGTATACTAAACCCATCACAAGGTAATTTCGACTCCCAGAAATAGTAAAATCCTAAGTATTTGCTTTGGCTGTAGTCCCTTTTTCTGTATATTCTATCTGCCATAATTTAAGGCGGCTATCTTCTAAGGCCTTCCCTCCGAGCCGTCATAATTTAGGGCTCCCGAAAGCATGTTTATTTTTACGTAAAAAGTATAATGCATTAAAATCATACGGTTTTTTGAGTCTGGTAAAATCATTAATCAATAAACACAGGACAAGTAAGCACCAAAATTAATTCGGTTGCTGTGGTTAGGAAGTTCCTCTTGAGAAGTTTTCGTGCTTTTTCGGTCCTTTGAAGACGAAATTATTCAATTTATCCCACATACAAGGTTTTCCCGCTTAAGAAGTTTTTTTTCCAGTCCCTTAGAAAACCTGTTAATCGAGTTTCACTGTATTTTACATTCTACTCCACTCGAGCGATAGACATTTCTGGGGTTTGAGTTTTTGATTATCATACTTCCAAATATTAATATGGAAATATATAAACTGCTTACTGCGGTTTAAAGCCAATGAGCACACCTAGATTTCTCCGTTTGTCCCATGCTTTTAATTTTTATAAACAATTATTTTTTATATTTATAATTCATAAAAATGACCTACACAAATTTGGGTAGCTATCATGGTAGTGGTTATAGTATACACTAAAGAGCCTTTTGCACAAGTATTTTAGTCGAGTGGAGAGTACAGTAGTAACTAAAGGTGCCTGAACACCATGATTTTAGTAGAGTGCGTTAGTCAGCTCTAGATTCAATCCATTTCGTTCTATTTTTTCGGCGAGAAGCGACCCCCACCACGCGTCCCTGCGCACTGACATGCGCAAACCTGTCGTTTTAGCAGAGTTCATTTGTAGATGCGTGAAAATGTCGTGGCGATAGAGCGAAGATGCAACTCTAAAATTATTTATTTATGCTGCTATTAATCTCTTTTCGTGTCCATAGTTTATATATTTTCATCTTACTAATTTATTCTTCCACCTCTTCTAAGCATTACAAAATTACAATACACTTAATTAGCGTATTTACTTGTTATGTAGCAGCCCGTCATTTGCTGTCATCTTGCTACAGGCGGCGGGCAATAATGTACTCTACTTGAAAGTAATGCGAATGATTTTCGGCGAGTCAAGTAGCAAGTATACTCACTACTTGACTTACTACTTGTTCAATGCGAACAAGCCATAAGGCTCTTAATAAATAAATGTATAAAATTTTGGTTTCTTATCCACTGAATTTGCTACTAACTACGGTAATTGAACCCAACTTGTCAATTTTATATGCCGCACTTCCCCGACTGTTAGCTTTTGATCAAATTGTGATGAACATAGCTTGGCGTAAAAACACAAAAAAACTAATTTGAAGTTAATGCTTTTTTCCTATCTCCACACAAAGTAGTTCAGAAAAAGCGCCTCAATCCATATTTTTATAAATATTATAAGTAAGCCAATACTTATTAATAATTATTTGTTTCATGATTTGCTTTGTATGTTTTTTAAAGTCTTACTAGTTTTTCAACCAAAATAAATCTCTACAATATCAACTGTCAGCTTGTAGGTAGAGAAGTTTGCTAATAAAAATTAGACCGTAAGTTGAACAAAATATGAAGCATCTCTTTGTCTATTATTTATTGTTAGGTTGTAAAATAAATATAATTTGCTGCTTCTTTGCGGCACATAAAATTTACGCCTCAGCCAAATCCAGTAGGAAATTAATTTATTTAATTTGAAATAAATTTATGTTTTAATTTGGTAAAAAATCTCTTACCTGCTTTAAACCAATTGAAGATTATATTTTTAATGAGTGTAAATTATAACTACCTTCTGTTGGGAATCAAATCACTGTAATGAACATTATTATAATATTTGAAACAGCAGTACTAGAATGAATTCCAGGAATTACATCAGGTTCATTTTTGAGCCAATTTTGCTGTAAAATAAAATTAAAGATATTTTTAGTCTTGAAATCAATAAGTTTGAATTTTTCGTTGCTAATAACAAATAAATTATTAGATGGAGAGTATGTATTGCTAACCAAATGGTTTCGATGTATTCTTTCGGCATTGTAATTAAAATTATACATCTGATGTGAATTTTAGAAGAAATTTAGTAATTTATTACGCATTATGAAATATCTTAGAAGATGCTTGTTTCTAGTCACGAGTGTAGATTTATTTTTATGTTGATATATTGCTAAATAAATGATTTTGCATTACTTTTGACTTCCTTCTATATCCCAAAATTAATACCTCAGATGTGGATGACTTGTCAGCTATAAGACGGGTCCTCGAAGCCAACTCACTCCTCACACAACACATCCCCAAAGATGACTGTTTGTACTTGTTAGGTTTTCTCAATATATTTTAATTTGTTCCATTTTTAAAGTGAAATATATCCTCTGTGTTTTATCCTTCCTACAACATGGGCCTCTTCAAGATAAATGTTAACTCCTTTCTTTTCCCAAAAAGCCAATCCACGCAGAATTACCAAAAATTACAAAGGCCCTGAGGGAAATTATTTCCACCATTAGCGTGGAATGGAGCTAAGCATGACGAGGTCCTATTTTAACTCGACCTTTTAGCGTTTATCTGTATGTAAAAAATTTAGTTCCGGTTCAAGATGATGTCTGTTTTAATAGTTCAGTAAAGATTCTTTTTCAAAAGTAAAATCTTCGTAATATTTAATTAAATGAAGACATTATGAGCGAAACTCAATCGAAAATCTGGAAACAGAAAAATCAGAAAAAGATATTGGCACCTCTGGGACTCGAACCCAGGACCTCCCTACTTTCCGGGTTGGGCGCTCTTATCCACTGAGCTAAGGTGTCGATATCCAATTCGGTCACTTTTAACTGTACCATACTTCGACTAAGAACCACCCATATTATCTTCATTTTTTCTTAACGCATATTTTTATTGGCTGCCATCTTTATGAATGATTGCAGCCAATAGAGCTGAGTTTCGCTCATAATGTCTTCATTTAATTAAATATTACAGTTTGAGGTTTTACTCATAAAGTTAAAATAATAAATAATAAAATCTTTGTGTTTAGGTAAGTATTTAAGTACTTATCTCATTTTCTCACAGGCTAAATCCTGTAAATGTATGTGTTTTGTCTCTTTTTCATTTCATTGAGTTTCAAACAATTGTATTATTTATAATAAATAAACAATACTATTAAGTGTATTAACCAGTGGCGGTTCTTCACAGGGGGACAGTGGGGACAGCCCCCACCAGTTACATACGAAACCTACTAAAGAAAATAACAGTCGATACTTTGTCTTCACCAAAATGAATGAATTCTTTAAACATAAAAGCAATCATTTGCAGAAATAAAATACAAAAAATTATTCCGGATCATTTAGTTATCCGATTAGCATGATTTGACCATCAAAATTTTTGTTTGAGAAATTTTATATTAGGTATATTCTCCGGGTGGTGAGATTGTACCTACAGTAGATACACGTAAAAAATGTCAATCCCCACCATCAAAGAAGTGCTGGAGCCGCCACTGGTATTTACAAATGAAATGTTATTCCTTGGATTTTACTAGTATTTGCCGAATAATTAAAACACCTTCTCACATTACACAAGAGGGCATTTTGACACTTTTTTAAGGCAATTTACTTAGAGGTAGCACACAACCTTACACAAAGGTGTGACGCGTTTAGTACTAAAACTGAAAACAGGAGAAACACGGAAAGGACACTAGCTATAATATACAGTATTTCTTTAGGGTTGTAATAAAACTCAAGTTTACCATAAAATATACATATATTATATTTCCAATAATAATATTATAAAGATACAATAAACATTTTATGCATATGACTTTCGTAGAATATAATTAATCACACAGCCTGAGGTCACCGTAGAATGGTTTGTTAGTAATAAACAAAAGACAAACAATTGACGATAATGTCCACACTTTTAGGGTTAGAGACATTCGTCAAACATTGAATGGAATCTTTTTGGAAGATTGAATTATTAAAACACAATATTTGCAAGTACACATTGGAAACACGATGCACAAAATTGACATTTTATTTATTAAAACATCAAATTCTACATGATACACATTTTTAATTATTCATTTAGCTTCGAAATGTAAAGACAACAGATTTAAATTATTAATAAATTTTAAATCTTTTAAAATTGAATTGTCTTTTTATTTAAGCAAAATAAATAGATATATAAGATCGTTATATGTAACTTCTTTGTGTATTTATCCAATATTTGATATCATGGAGGTATATACTTATCACGTGTGTTTTAAAGCAAATCAAAATTATTGATTTTTAAAGCAAATCAATAAAATAAAAACAAATCTTCTCAACTTGTGTTTTTCATAAAACCAACATTTTGGACATTTTTGATGAAATCAAATATAAATAAATGACATTCATGTATGTATATTTTATAGGTAGGCATACCGTATCCAATATTTGATATCGTGGAGGTATATACTTATCACATGTGTTTTAAAAGCAAATCAAAATTAATTAAAAAAAATTATTAATATAACTTATTTTTCGTAAAAGCAATATTTTGCACATTTTTGATGAAATTAAAGTCATAAATAAGTGACATTTATGTATGTATATTTTATAGGTAGGTATACCAGTAATTTAATTTACTTTAACATGCCCAAACCAATTATTTCTGAAGAATCAAATTCTTGAATCGCGCTGCCTTCTAAAACTTTATAACTTATTTGGTTTCAATATAAATAGGGAGCCTTTAAGAATTCATTAAGATTTTAATAATTGATTATATAAGCCAACAGTTTTGCAGTTAATTTTGTACGCTAAAAGCAAAATAGGGTTACAGTTTAAATAATATAAATTTTTGAGAATTTATTATTTACAAAAACTTTTAAAAGGTAAATCAACATAATAACTATTTTTTAAACAGCAGCATAAACTATTAGCTTTTTTTATAAAACAAAATATTTAATTAATTGAATTTACGCTATAATAATCAGCTAGAAAAGCCATCATGCAAAAATTCACACAAAACGTGTTTTTTTTTTTAATTTCAAAACCAAAATAAAAACAGACCAAATAATCAAAGAGAGTTATATCAGTGCTTATTAGATTCACGTCTATCAAGTCAGTAATTTGTGTTAAAATGCGACACTGCACTACAGCTGATAATAATTGTAGTTTCAATTGCTATAAACAGGCAGCCAAAAAAAATGAAAGAACCTAAATCTTGAAAATAGGTCTTAAAAAACAATTTTTGTTATATTATCCAGCCGATAACTATAAAATATTGCAAGACTAGCAAAAGTTGTCTGTAAGGTTAACAATTCTGATGGACGCAAAGCTAACAAAAATTCAAATTTTAAATAAATTATCAAAACTAATTAAAGATCTGTTTTTTTTTTTTTTTATAATACCCAACACTACATAATTCATCATTTTTCAATAAATTTCAACAACGGAAGAATAACAAAGAAAACGTCAATCTAAAAATACGATTTTAAAATTTTAATTGTACTTTCTTACCCTTGTTAAGTGATTTCAATTTGAACTGCCATGTATTGCATTCACATTATTAAATTTAAACAGTGATATAAAATGTGCTAGAAGAGCCCTTCGATATTATAAACTAATAAAATAATTGGGCCCACTAATGTGTTTAAACACATAGAAAAAAAAGCAATCAATTTGCTTGATATCAGATTTAAGAGTTGATAGCAATCAACTGAATTAATAATGGGCTTTTCGAATTAAATACAGCCAATCTAGTTGAAATGAATGAATAATTGCGTTTATTCAATATTAAAGTGCTTAACGATACAATTAACATCTTTATATAATATATTTTTTTATATAAATAGTGTAACCCTATTGCTAAGCTGGGCTGCGTAAATAAAGTGAGCCTTATTGGCAAGAATATGACCAACTAACTATACACGCCTATTATATTAAGTTCAGATAAAAAAATACTTGAAATCTACATTTATGTAATATATAAAATAGAAGAGAAGCAATGTTTATAAAAAATATGTACCAGGAAAAACAAGTTATCCGAATGGTGATAACGTTAATAAACTCGAAACGCTACAAGTTTTGAGTTTTATGAATATTATTTATTGACCAGCAATATCTATAAAATTTAAACTTATTACACTTAGGATTATTATTAAATATATGTACATATGTATTCTATATTCATTTATGTACAACTGACTGAAATACAGAAGGACATATATATAAATAGGGTGCATTTATAAACAAACACATTTTCTTCTATTTTGAGATGCTGATATTCCAAAATCGCAGAATTAATATTATTTTCTCATAAACTTTGCTTGTAAATGTTGTCTTTACTACACCTGTCAATATTTTGAATGTTGTGGGCATACTGAGATGAAGCATTGTTCAAAAATCTGATTATATTCGTCGGCCTCTGAAGGTTGTGAATTTGAATCCCGACACGCGCAAGTAGATTTTATTTCACAATTTATTATTTTAAAATGATATATAATACATTTGCGGCACATTCCAGTGTGGAAGATACTCTCTGCATCCCACTGGTGTAAGACCAAGATTCAGAATTGAACCGTTGCTTGAAATTGCTCTAGCCGTTTGGGGACCAGATCTTAATAGCAAGGTACTTCCCCACCTCCCTCCCTTACCCCATCAGCCTCAAAACATACCCCAATTGGGGACGCCAGTCTTACTGGCTCCATAATGTTAAAAACAGAAACATTGAGAATAGAAAGGATTGGACCGATAATTGAATAGAAGGATGCTCATTTCTGAAAAGAAACTTAAATAAGTGTAAATAAATATTAGTTTTATACAAAAAAAATCCTACGAAAACGGCTGTCTTTTAATTTTTGACATCTAGCCAATGGAGCATTTTGGTATTATTTCTTGCGGTAAGCCTCTCAGCTTATCAAACTGATTTTATAAGCTGTAAGAAGGCTGGAAGTTCGCGCCGACGCGATTAGACCTGTTAGAAAACTCATGAAAGAATAGTTTCTGTAACATGCTATAAACTGGCTATAAGTGACTTTTGGTGTCGTTTACATTGGTAATTTGACCATAAATCACTTTCGTGAGCAATTTACGGGAATAAACTTACGAGTGCAAAACTAGCCTAACAACACGGGCATGTGCCTAGTATGGTGGTCGAAAAATCTCCGATTCATGTAACAAACAATTCAAAGAATAAAGAAACTTATAAAAAAAAAAAAAACCCAATATATGCATGAAGTTCCCTTTTGACTATTCTTTGTATAAATATACACTTTTACTGACCCATTAGAGAAAATAATTCAACCCTGTCATTTATTTTAGGCAATGAAAAGAATGATTTCGTAGATTATAGTGTCCCTCAACATCAAGTGAAAAATCAGACAAATTTTGACTTATGCTTTTCTGCAGTACGTCCACAATTTGGTTGCCATACGCTTTGTGATCAGGCAGTATGTACATACAATAATTTTAAATTGTCTTACATTTCACATACAACATTAATATTAATGCCTTTAAAATGGCTTAGACAAACAAATTTGTCATGTCATTATCTCATGGATTTTAAAGGATTTTATTTTTATTTTTAGCAAATATATAATATTTTAAAATACCAAGTACTTGTTGCGATCTGATTATTTTGTAACAAATTGTGAAAGAAATAGACGCAAATATAATAATTTTTATCTTAGATAAATTGCAAATTATTTTATTTGATTATGTAAATATGCATTGCAGAGCTTTATACATACAAACAATATTACAATGCCTCTTATCAAAGAATATAAATAAGTGCAATTGCTAATCAGAAATACACAGCAAATATTTGATTGTAAGAATTATTATAGGTTATAATTTTGGTGAAGAATTCTTAATTTTTTGTCACATAAATGTAATCAATGATTTAAGGTTCTGTTTGTTTTATTATGAAGACGGAAAACTCAAATAGGGGAAATACATGAGTATTTCAATCACCCTACTGAAACCATAGATTTTCATTTTAACGCATCGAATGCATATTTACCTCACCGAAATATTTAATCATTGACAATTTTCAATGAAAATATAAAAAAGACAGACACAGAAAATAAAAAAGTAACATGCCCAGTTATGACCTTGTTCCTTTTTTTTTTTTTTTCAATGTTCTGTTTCAAACTTTTGTTTATATTATCTTTGGCAATGATTAAATACCAAACGGTATTAAATCAAATCACTTATGGACTTTTGATAAACGGTGAATGAATTTTATAAAATGTTTGTTTAATTTATTTGTTAATATCACCTAACGCTGTGAATTAAAAACTTGTCTTTATAACTTATAATGGTGCCAGATACAGTAATCTAGGACAGGCATGTGCAGATAATGGTGTATTTAATATTGCCATTACTCTAATTTGACTGTAATAATTCCGCTATCGATTTTACCAAACGAGAGAAGAAAAACTGTAAATATTATTTCATCAGATTATGAATGTTGTTACAATGAGAAAATATCTTAAATTCATAGTATAGAGCAGCGGTCGGCAATTGGTTTTGGTGGCGGGCCATATGAATGCCATTTTTTTGGGGGCATGTGACCGTCAACATCAATTGCCGTCAGCATGCGAGACTGCTGACAATCGCTTGTGATTGCTCATCTGATTGCCCGCCATCATCGTGCTACGTGTTGTGCCTAGTAGCTAGCAGCATCGTTTAATGCAAAGGTTTCCAACCTTATTGCTTTCCCCCACCCCTCTGCATAAAAAGTAAGATGGAAAACAGGGAAAAATCGCCGCAGGCGAAAAAAAATTACATGTTTCTAAATATCACTGACCAACCGCTTGGTAGCACGGTAGTTATTGGTTCCCACTCGGCATTGCTGGTTGAATCCTCTACTAGTCTACTCCGTCATTGCAGAAGCCACATTTTCCACTTAAAATGATGGAAGTGACTCACTTTTATATTACATCCGGGAAAGGCACTGCAGGCGAAATTTTTTAAATTGGTCATTACATGCTTAGAAAAAATTAGGCAAAATTTAAATGTTTTGAAATATTACGACCAACCAGTTAGCAGCGTAGTATGTGAGTACGTGAAAAAAAATTTTTTTTGACTGATGGTGCGCCAAGTATGGTTGAAAGGAATAATAATATGGTGGAGAGGGAAGCACTTTGCGAGTCACATCTGGCCGCTGGTCGCCAATTGCCGATCGCTGGTGTAGAGTATGTATAAATAGATTGCAAAACCCTTTTGTGTACAAATAAATTTACCTTAACATACTATATGGCTAGATATTGTAATTATCCATCAATATTCTCAGGGTAAAGAATAACATTTACAAATATACATATGAAAAGAGATTTTTAAGAATTGTTACAAAGTTAGGAACATTCAGCATTTGTCTATAATATAGGTACAGTCCATGTTGTCAAGTTAGAAGTCAGGGTGGGCAATAAAAATCAGAAGAAAACAAATCAGTTATTTGGGTAAATGTCCTGAAAAAAATAAAAGAATTCTTGCATCAATTTGTGTAGTTACAAAAATGTGATTTATCTTCAAAATTGTACTCCCAACCTAACAGCAAGGACTTGATTAATAATTTATTATATTTGAACCTATTGATAATCTATATGAAACTGAATTTATAAACACCGTTAAAACAAAGATTAAATTAATGTCTAAAATATGAATTAATAATAATAATAAAGATTAATGCAATTAGCTGATACTTAACCAAATTAAAATAACGCTTAAATTATATATAACCTGTATCACATTTCCACTTTATATTATTTATGAAAAAAAAAAAAAACTCTTGCGTGTCAAAAAGTTAACTAGCTGTAAGCAAAATCTCAAATACTGAAATAACTTGTTTTAAACAAAATGGTTGTACATGTCGACAATACAAATTAACTAGCAAAAGCCTGCACGTCTAAAATATCGACATTAAAGGCCAGTTGTTCCACAGAAATTCAGATTTAACATTGTCATCGAATGGCCTTCATTTGAAAGGTCCCCTTTTAACGCAGATTCTAATTGCGTTTTCAAATTTCTATCAAATTTTAATAAGCTGACCAGCTTAATTAAAAACATGATAGTTGTCCTCTTCTGCTCACAATTTATTCAAAAGCTGAAACATACTAAGAGAATCGGCATTTAATAAGGACATTTCAACAGTCAAAAAGGCACTGAATGGCCATTTGATGACAACGTTACAACTGAATTTCTGCAAAACAACCCGTCCTAAGTAGGCAAAATTCTGCACGTTGAAAACATTTACTTGTTATGTACGCAAAAGCAAAATCAAAATGGTGCCGTAAACAACAGTTTAGTATACAAAAATGAATTCAAATTTTTCCTATCATACCCTAAATGATCTTTTATAAAGTGTAATTGTTTTTTATTTCCATTATTTCCAATTAACACATTGACTTCCGTGCAAGCAAATGTATATAAAAATTGCTTTGCCTATAATGTATTTACATTTGTACAGCATTTAAAGGGACCTTTGTAAGCTAGGAACGATTTCACAAAGATCTTTGAAGGTTGTTTGATTCAAGTCAAAGCATAACTACAAAAGTTCTAACATTTTAATTGTGAGGTAGTATGAATAAAAAAAATGGTAAGGAAATAAGTCTTGAATACAAAATAATAAAAAAAACCACTAATCATTAACACAAGACCACATATAACCTAGACCAGCGTAATAAATATATTATATGTTTTATGGTTAGTTGAAAGGTACATTAACATCACATTTACGGCATTAGATTTAATACTTATCCTAGCTTACTACTTTACAAAGTTGCGTATTATATATTTATATAAAAACTAGTTTAATGTATTCAAACTTAAAAGTAATCTTCTTTATCGAGTGCTCTACAGTAATCGTTACTATTTATTTATTATTTTTAAGGCTAGTTATTAAAAAAAATATTAGTACAATTTTATAATACAAAAAGACTAGTCACAAATATGCCAAATATCTCAGTCCGTGCATCTCTAGTCAGAAATCAGTAAATATTACTTTGAATACTTCTTATTCGAACTCATAGGAATAGAGATTCAAACATTACTTTATTTCAATACACTTTGGCTCAAGCTCACAGTTTTTGGGTTATGTTTAAAATTCCAGCTTTTAAACATAAAATAACTTTTGATGCATATAATATATCGCACTTGATACATAATACAGTAATGGTATGGTTGTAACCATCTCTGAAACCTACATGTTAATATAGTGGAAATTCTTTAACATGAAATCACAGAACAGAATTATTAAAACAATGCTACATCGACGCCGGAAAGGAAAAATAGCTAAAGCGCCATACAGCTGTGATGTTAAAGATGAGCCATTTTTCCTTTCCAGTTTCGATACAATGGAGTAATTAACACTTTACTTGTTCATCGACTCACTCAGATGAAAAAATAAATAATACAGAATGTACAAAATTAGGCCTAGTCGATAGAAAATTGAATCACAGAGGCAAAAACCATAAACAATTTCAGGAAGAAGCGTTACTAAAAAAAATTCTTAATAAATTTTTTTTGGAAGCAGAACATTTCTTTTTGTTAAATGTTTTCCACTGTATTTTAGCATCCCTGATAAATATTATCAAAGTAAATATAATATTCTATCACCATATTTAATAATGTAATACTATATATTATAATCCACAGTGTATCATATCGCACATCCCACGGAAAAGTGTCGTAAGTCAAAATTTTCTATTTTACATTTTACCTCTGAAAAGTAAAGCGATTGTGATTATCTATGCCCTACGAAAAATCACTCCATCTCCGCTACTATCTCTTTTGAACGGAGCTTGTTCATCATTCATTCATTTGTTTTCACTCTCTTGTAAAATCAACTTTTTTGACTTACAACACTTTTCTACGGGGTGTGCGATATGTAATATAATCTTCACTGTTTCCCTCTTTTAGAAACGTCTGTGTCTATACGGGAGCCAAAGTGTTAAATAAATCAAGATTCTAACGCTGCAGGGTGACAGCTTTAATATTTAATTCATCTCATGTGAATTTATAAAAGCATTTTAACCAAGATACGTGGCATGCTTACTGGTCCGTTCACACTGCCACTATAACTACCTTAAACTACCCTAGATATAAAGCTTTTGGTATAAAAAAATAATGATGGAAAATAACAAATTTTTTACAATAATGTACAATTCTTTTTTGAGGTTACCCGTTATAAATCTAAGTAAATTATCATGATAAGGTCAAACCTAAAAATATTATTTATAATAAATAACAAAAATGACACAATCGGTTGACCATTTAAAATAAAATTGCATAATTGGTCCTTTTGTAATGCTAACACATTGTTTGCGGGAGACGCTTAAACGTAAAGGTGAAGTAAAAATTATGCGCAAACTCTCGTGAGACATGTAGAATTACTGCCAATTCGTAGAATTATTGCCAGGTGGCGGCAGACTGTGCATGTCTGAACTGCACTTGAAATTGCGGTAACCTTTTGTTTTATTTTTCTTAATGGATGTACCATTACCGCACCCGAGGGATAACAGTGGCACAAGTCAAAAAAATGCATTTTTGAGTTAAGTATGCAGAAATGTTCCTGGATATCTACATATTCTATCTTCGATAAAAAAGGCACAATTTAAAAAAATGTTATAGTGGCCTTAGAAGCGAATATGCCGTTATTATATAATAATGTTTTACTCGAATTCAAGCAAAAATAGTGGCACAATATCATTGTAACACTATTAAAATATTAAACCTGATAAATATTAATATACTACTTTTCAACTTTTGTGAAATAATGTATTTTTATTGGTTAAAAAACTGATTCAATACACTCTAACGAAATATTCAAACTGCTCTCCTGAAAAAAGTAGTTTTTTGAGTTGTGCCATTGTTATCCCCCGGGTGCGAATAAAGGGAACTATTTCCAACGATATCATACTTTGAAACAATTTTAGTGTTAATCTGTTTATATTTTACAAAATATATATTTTGTTGAAGGTGTGTAAATTGACTAATTATTAGAAAATACCTGAAAAGTGCAGGTTTTTCAAAAATTTTAAATTTAATCTTGAATACCATAATTTTTTTACATAAAAATTTGTAAAAAGCTGTAATAAAAGATTCGATCTAATGTAATACACCGAAAAAATGATCCATACTTCAGAAGTTATAGCTATTTTACGTGAAACGTAATTTTGCAGGCAAATCTGAAAAAAATTGGCTGCTTTTTAGAGGGGATTGTTGAAAAACACCAGCCGCATACATTGTGTTAATACAGAATTTGTGGATCCAATTTACACTCAAATAACCACCCAAAAACCAAAAAAAAAATAACAACAGATTCATTTAATGAATGCCTTATTGCGTACGGATATAAAAATAGAATTATGCACTATAATATTTTGGGCATAACAAAAAAAAAATCAGATTATTTTCAATGGAAAAAAATATGTACCATTATAGAGTTTGCATAATTACAATTTAAAAAAATAATAACTTCTTAAAATTTTACCCGAACTTCAAAAATATTAAAAATCTAAAGTGATTTTTTAGTGACACACATTTTAATTTTTATATAATGTTTTAAATTTATTACTAATTTCATAAACCCTTAGAGATATAGTGTACATAGGTACATGTATCTACAATTTTAAAGCTTCAGTGTTTCCATAAATGTTCGCATTTAATATGACGGTAGGTACCTAATAGCAGAAACTTTACAGAATAAGAAAAAAGTATGGATTTCCATAATATTATATTACTTTGGAATGGAGAAGTAAGGATACTTTAATTTTTTTAATTATGAAAGTTCAATGAAAAAGCCAGAGACTCAATATACTTTTTAAATTAGATTACTTCAGCCGTGCAAAGCTATCAAAATACTTTTTAGATAGTAACTTATATACAAATGCGTCTTAAATAGAAACCTTACAAATATCAATAATTAAATACATCAGCTTTCCAAACACAACACAAAAAGAGTAGGTAAGAATAATTATTCAAAATAACATATTTTTAACTTATTTGTATAGCTTAGTAACATTAAATAAAATTAACAATATTAATTTTCTTAAAATTTTAAGGATAGGTAAACATTAATATTTCGGAGGTTTTAAATAGAAATCATTGATTGATTGCGAAAAAAAATCTGCCCATCAGAAAACACATAAAAAAAGATACATCATAATTATTTTT
Organism: Glyphotaelius pellucidus; assembly: GCA_936435175.1. Classification (NCBI taxonomy): domain Eukaryota; kingdom Metazoa; phylum Arthropoda; class Insecta; order Trichoptera; family Limnephilidae; genus Glyphotaelius; species Glyphotaelius pellucidus. The sequence continues at coordinate 31,775,034 of OW386550.1, forward strand.
AATAACATTTGCTTAAAATCCTAGTGAGTACGGTGAATTAAATTTACATCATGTTTCAATTGCAAAAGGTTTTCCACCAATGATCAATAATAATTATTGATAGAGGTTCAAAATTCAGCATAAAAATAGTCTTGAGATTTCTTTGATGTTCACACTCCATTCTGCAAAGAAATTATTAGTGTTAATTAACAGAAAAACATCAAAGGTGAATGAACCATAATGAGGTTTCTTACAAGTAAATATTATTTAACCCCTCAGGCTACTTCATTCGCTTTTGGGAACAGTTCGTATATTCATAAAAATCGTTGTGTCTCCCTTACTTTCATGGTGATAAATATGATCTAAAAGGTGAGAAAAAGAGAAAACACCACGCTTTATATTTAAATCTAAAAGTTAACCAAAATACTTAAAATGTGCACCTTTATGAAACCAAAGTTTCCGATCGCAAATTGAATTTTTTTAATGAAACTTTAAGAATTTTTAATCAATTATTTTTACATAAAACAACAAAAAAGTGAGGTCACGAAAATATTTATAAATATTTGCCTAATAAAATAGGGTTTTTATTTTTTGAAATTACCATTAATTTTAGTTAGAAAAATCGTAAAGTGAGTCATTTTTAAAACTTTTTTATGTTTGTATACAAAATTTCTGTATTTCAAAAATTAAATGTTTATTTCTAATAATAAAATTTGAAAGCGTATTATGTATCACCATTCAAAAACAGTTTTCAGATACATTCAAATATATACCATTTCTTTGGATTTTTTTGCGAAGCAGAAATACTCCAACCTTCTGACAGAATATGCTGGAGGCCTGAGGGGTTAAAGAGAAATTTTTAATTTCCAATACACTGTGAAACTGGGAAAAATGTCACAAAATAATTAAATTAAAAAAATATTAAATATCAAACCTTTTCAATCACATCCTTTGAGCCATTTTCGAATGTGATGAAATGCCTTCAAAAATCATTGAGACCCCCGTCCGGCACTCCGACTTTAACCTTTTCCAGGACTCGGTTCACAAATTCAGAAGAGTGTCCAGCTATTTTCACTTCTGCAAAAAAAAATCATTTCTTATAACAATAACTGCTATTTAATAATAATAATAATATTTGGATGATTTGTATAGTGCACATTTTTGTGAAAAATTAACTCAAAGGCGCTGTACAAATGTATATTATATTTCTACAATGCTTCATTCGATTACTAACTAGAGACTAGAAAAACTATTATTGCAACTTGTGGCCAACTGACGGTATCCACCGGTTCATTGATCATTGATACAAAATTTGAGTTGAAAGATTTAGTATCATTTAATTAATCATCATAAAATTTGGCTTGAGCGGATACAATCATCAGAATGGAATAAGTAAGTAAAATATCAAGTTATTACCATAAGGCTAGTTTTACATTCGTAAGTTGAATTTACAGCTTTCTTTAGATTTTGAAAAGTTACTTACAAGTGCATTTACATTTTCGTTCAATTTATAATAATAAATGCTCACAAAAGTTGAGTTTAAATTATGTAAGTGCTCACGGTGACCGATACACTCGTAAGTTTATTTGTATATTTATCATAATTGACACAACTTGGTAAAAAAATATGAAATGGCTCAAATAAAGTGTTGTATTAGAAATCAGCTTGAGAAAAAATTCTCCAGGCACTTTCATTACGTTAACAGCAGAATGAAGAATGGAGGAGCAGTAGCAGTTCTTTAATTTTACTTGAGTGACAGCCAGATGACAGAAACCAGCTTTGAATATGTCATGTTAGAAACATTGAGGTTAGAAAGGATTGGATGGCTAATCTAAAAGAAGTATGCTCTTATTTTTGGCATCAGATAATTTTCTTTTGGTGTTATAACTGATTTGAAAAAAAAAACCCGTGTTGCCAGTTTATTGATTTATTTGGTGGTGGACTTACTTGTAGCTGATTTGACAATTTTTTCAATGTGAGTTTCATAGTCCTGGGCCTTCTTGGGGTTTGTCACCTTCCTCGTGATGACGCCCTTCAGATGAGAGATGCCGTTGATGAGTCTCTCTGCAATAAAAAATACCAATCACAAAATAAGATATTTCACCATCTCCAGGTAAACTGTGGAGTAAAAAATACTCATCAAGTAACTTTAATCTTAGTATCTTTAGACCGGTCGGTGGTTGAGTGGGCATCGCGTTTGGGTCCCACCCGGGCGTCGCGTGTTTGATTCCTCGGCTGGCTAAGTCCTCCATCACGACTCAAGCAACATTTTCGGCTGACTGTGGTGGAAGTAGGAGATTTTCAAACATTGTTGGGTTATTCGTAACCCGAGAATATTTGTCTATACTAATATTATAAAGAGGAAGGATTTGATTGTTTGTTTGTTTGTTTGTTTGTTTGTTTGCATCGAATAGGCTCCGAAACTACTGAACCGATTTGAAAAATTCTTTCACTGTTGGGAAGCTACACTATTTCCGGATAACATAGGCTATATTATATTTAAAAAAAATTAGGGATCCTTACTAAAACTCCAATAATGTAACCCAAGGTGTAAAAAAATTACCTAAAATATTCTTTACATAGCGTGCGCTGCGAAAACTATTGATGATAGAATAAAATAATGTACTACAACTTTTCAAAACACATCATTATCTACAAAAAATGTCGCGACAACATATGTCTAACTATTATAGTTATGCCACAATAAGTGTTCTTTTATTTTAAAAATGTAATTGAAATGCCGCCGCTAGAAAAGACTCTTTATTTGTATCTTGATATTAATTCTTATCAAAATAAATTATTTTTTATTTGAGAATGCTTTAATGCCTTTATATAACATTTTGAATTATTCAATTCGGACATCCCATTCAAAAGATATCACGAGTTTAAAAATGTAAGTATTATACGATGTAAGCGTCACTGGGGCACGGGCCGTACGGGAGGACACCAACAATCAAGTCTTTCCTATCTTACATATAAAAATCAAAATTTGTTTGTTCGTATTTTATGCGCTGCCATACCGTTCATCCGATTGCGATGAAATTTTGGTGATTTGTTGTGCGCACGCCCGCAAAGGATATAGGCTATTTATAATGGTAAGTTCTGGCGTTATTAAATTTGTATTGATGAAAATGTGCGTATTTCATATATTTTAGCGGCAAGGAGGAAAGGCAGGGGGGAGGGAAACGGAGGAGGTGGAGTACGTGGGTGGGAAGACGAGAGATGGGAAGGCGGGGAAGGTAGAAGGGAAACGCGAAAGGGGAAGGGGACTCGGAAGGTGAACGGGAACGCACGGGAAAGGACATTCAAGGAGAATAAATTGATTTCTTTGCCTTGCAACGCAAGCCGTAATTTGTGCTTTGAGTTTTAGCTTTAAGCTTTGAACTTTAAGCATTCAACGTTAAGTTTTACGTGTTGAGCTTTAAGCTTTGAACTTTAAGATTTGATATTGAATTTTGAGTATTGAGCTTTGTGCTATGAGATTTGTGTTTTAAGCTTTAACTTTGAGCTTTAAGCTTTAAGCTTTGTGCTTTGAGATTTGTGTTTTGAGCTTTAGTTTTGAGCTTTGAGCTTTATTTTTAAGCTTTTTGCTTTGAGTTTTAAGCTTTAAGCTTTGAACTTAAATTTAGAGCTTTGATATTAAGCTTGAACTTTGGCCTTTAAACTTTGAACTTTTGCTTTAAAATTGAACTTTAAGATTGAGCTTTAAGCTTTGAGTTTGATGTTTGAGCTTTATGCTTTCAGCTTTAAGCTTTGAGCTTTGCGCAAAGCATAAGGCTTAATGCTAAAAGCTTAAAGCTTAAAACTCAAAGCGTAAAGCTCAAAGCTTGAAACTCAAGGCTTTAATCTCAAAGCTTAAAGCTCAAAGCTTACAGCTAAAAGCTTAAAGCTCAAAGCTTACAGCTAAAAGCTTAAAGCTAAAAGCTAAAACTTAAAGCTCAAAAGTTAAAACTCAAAGCTTAAATCTCAAACCTTTAGCTCAAAGCTTTAAGTTCAAGGCTTTAATCACAAAACTTAAAGCTTTAAGCTCAGCTTTAATCTCAAAGCTTAAAGCTCAAAACTTAAAGCTCTAAGCAGAAAGCTCAAAGCTTAAACCTCAAAGCTTAAATCTCAAAGCTTAAAGCTTTGAGCTTTAACTTTTGTGATTAAAGCCTTGAGCTTAAAGCTTTGAGCTTTGAGCTTTAAGTTTTGAGATTAAAGTCTTGAGCTTAAAGCTTTGAGCTTTAAGTTTTGAGATTAAAGCCTTGAGCTAAAAGCTTTGAGCTTCATGTTTTGTCATTAAAGCTTTAAGCTCAAGGCTTTAAATCTCAAAGCTTAAAGCTTAAAGCTTTGAGCTTTAAGTTTTGTGATCAAGGCTTTAATCTCAAAGCTTGAAGCTCAAACCTTAAGGTTAAAGCTCAAAGTTAACCCTTCAAAAGTTTTAAAGCTCAAGGCTTGAAGCTCAAAGCTTAAAGCTCAAAGCTTAACCCTTCAAAAATTTGGCGTATTTTGTCAAAAGGTAAAAATGTTTCGATATATATCGACTTTGCAATAAAAATTCAAAGAAATGGAATATTTGTAAACGTATCCAAAAACTAAATACTGGTTTTGAAAGGTGATGAAATACGCTTAAATAATTGGTATTTATTAGAAATTACAAAAACATTTTTTAAATACAAAATTTTTTCATGAAAAAAAAAAAAAAAAAATGCTCAACTGACATTATTGATATTAAAATTACTGATCTATAGAAAATGTGTTTCTGTCTATGTGTGTGAGATGTTTTGCGTTGCTTAACCGTTCATCCGATTGCGATGAAACTTTGGGGATTTGATGTGCGCATGCCCGCGATGGTTTCTATACGTGTATAGTAATGGGAAAGGGTAAGCAGAGCGAATTTTTTTCTTTATTAAGTAGCATAGCACATGCCGGGAACTCACTATTGAATTTAAATGCCTGTGTCAGAATTTGGTAAATTGAATTATGTAATAGAAAGTACCTACCCTAAGATTCTAAATCTATACTAATATTATGAATGCGCAACTGCGTGTGTTTGTTTGTTACGCTTTCACGCATAAACTAATAAACCGATCTTAGAATTTTTTTCACCTATAGAAAGCTACATTATATGCGAGTAATATAGGCTTTATATAATGGTAAGTTCTGGTGTTACGAAATTATAAATATTAATATTTTATATTTATTTTACGTTTTTTGTCGAAAAAGGCGAGTTATTGCTAACGTCAGATGAAAAGCAAAACAAATCGTTGCCGTGAAAACCATGTTGATATATATTTTTTAATTCAGGCATCGTAGTTAATATTTATCTCTAAAAAATGAATCGCCGAAATGTATTTACGCGCATGACTTCCGAACGACTACTCCAAATCGGATTTTACTACTGGTGAGCTCTGGCATTATGAAATATGCAAAAGGTGGCATGCGAGCTGTTTGAAAACTGAATGTAACGGGAAAGAATGTATGAAATGCGGGAGGGGGACTCGGGTAGGGGGTTCGTGAGAGGGGGAGGAGAAAAACCCGGGAGGGGGAGGGGAATCTGGGAGTGGGAACCTGAGAGGGGGGAGGGGAGCTTGGGAGGGGGAAAGGGGTAGTGGAGTGGGGGGAGGGAAGGTGGAGGAGGCGGAGTGGGAACGCGAGAGGAGAAGAGTACGCGGGAGAGGAAGGGGAGGCGGAAGGGGAACGGGACGAATGGGACAGGACACGCAGGAGAAAACAATTTATTTTTTAAATGGCATGGCAACGCATGCCGGGTACCAGCTAGTCTTTCTAATAAAATAGAAAAAAAAGTATTAACTCTGTAGTAAAAACATATGTTAGCTTGAAGGGTAGCGTTACTCAGTGGTGGTGAAACAGTTAATAATATATTACACATTAAGGACACTAAATTACTTTAAAGACATTAAATCTTGGCTATCGGAAAAAGAACTTGTTGACCTTAAAAAAATGGTCATAGAAGTTTTTTAAAAAACCTTACGCAAACATGAAGATGTAGCATAGAAGTCGCTGAAAATTTATTCAAAACATAGTCCCCCTCAGTACAGGATCTCCTAGTGAGGAGGACTACAAAAATAATCTATATTTAGATTTGACATGTATTTTCTTTAAATGTAAGAATTAAAATATAGTAACTAAATTTTAAAAAAAAAATGCTAATTGACAGTTTTCTCAGAGGTGGTGAAATCCCCCTAAAAGCAAAGTGTGCCAAATTTCATCAATCCTGGAATAAAACTGTAGATTTGTACAAAAATCAAATCCACGCCGCCTGTTCTGACATTACAGATATTATTTTATAAAGATAAGTTTACAATCATTTCATAACTATTTTGTAAAAAATAAAAACCTATTCATATATAAACAAAAAAAACTTAACTTTTTATTCTTTTGTTTATTATTAATAATTTGTTGACATCATTCTTTCTGTCAACAAACTAGTTTCTAGTAGTTTAACAAACTTGTATTGTAAAACATTAGAAAATAATACTTTAAAAAAATTGGCTCAAAGATTCGATTCATTTGTTCGTCTTCCTGGAACACCCCAAGCAATTTAAAGAAAACATCAACTCACTGTGTTCGTGCTCCAAACCGTAGAGCTTCAGTTTATTAGCCTCGTGCTGAGCCTTCTTCTTGAGCCGGCACGCCCGCGAGGCCAGCTTGTTCTTCTCCTTGCGGGTCTTGGGGCGCACGTTGAAGGGCAGCTCGGACACGGGGGTCATGTCGTTGATGACCCGTCCCAGGCCGTCCAGCTCCTTGCCGATCATGAACAGCTTCTTGGGGTTGGGAGTCAGATCGTTGCCGTCCCCCTTGCGCGCCTTTCCACTGAAATTATTCAAATCGTTCATCGTTAAAAGGCTTCTGATAAACGAGTATTTTTTAAGACAATTTTTTGCCGGCAATTATACTATTATTATTAAATAGGTATTATATAATTTCCGGTCTATTAGAGTTTAGATACTCTGAATATTGCCCTGGTGTAAGACCATTCAGAATTGAAACGTTGCTTGAAACGACTTTAGCTGTTTTTGGTGACTGATCTGAAATATTTCTCTTTCCCATTTCAACCTCACAACATACCCCAAAAGGCTGAAGACGAAAACAGAGAGAAAAAATTCCTTATTTTTTCTTCAAAAACAGCAAACATTTTGTGGAACTATTTTAATAAAAATAATTAATTAACACTAACCGCCTTACTCATAATCGCAGAATAAGTTAATACCACGGTAATATGAATTGTCATACAAATTTCACCTAACCCGTTTATATTACCGTGGTATTATCTTATTCTGCAATTATGAGTAAGGCGGTTAGTTTTTACAACTTTGATAGTTTAAAAAACCTACATATTTTATAAGCAATGCTTACTTCATCTGGGTTCACTTGAAATGCATAAAAGATTTTTAATTTAGGTGGCATTGGGTACCGCCACCCCGGGAATCATTTATTGGATAACCAACATCCCTGCCATCGGTCACCTCAAGTGGTTCGCTACGTTTGGCGACTTAGCAGGGGTGCCCGGGTTCATGGTAGGTTTGTTTAGGTATTGGCAGCGAATGCGTTTGCCCACCTACTAAGTGGCGGGCCGGATCAGGAAAGACTGGTTGAGGGAGACCTAACCTAGACATCTCCAGCCGAAATCGACCCATCGTCTTGCACCGCAGTAGGAGGGATGGGTTTGTACGTCTGCCACTCCTGGACACATTGACCCCCAGATTTCTATCTACCCTTCAAATATTTTCCCTTCCCCAGAAGCTCCGATACATCATTTCCCTAAAAAGACCCTCAACACAGCATCCTCAAAGATGACCCTGAGCGATTTTTTCCCCTCAGAGCCTCCTGTGTGGATCTATTGTAAAAATAAAAACAGATTGCAATGAAGAGGTACAGTAGTAGCTGTTCTGAGAATCGTCAACGACAAGATTTATAAAACCGGAATAGATTTGCTAGACAGGAACAATGCAGTCGACCACTAAAGAGTCTTCTTTATAATAAGCCAGCAGGACGAATGAGTGATGGAAGACTAACGCTTACTATGCCGCTCGTGCGCCGGCGCACACGCCAACATAAATTTTTTATTTTGGAATGCGATTTTAACCCTTATGTATAAAGAAAACGTACGATGAACAAGGTCAGAATCGCTTGGGGCATTCTTGTTCTTAAGGTATAAAATACCGTGAACACACCTAGCCACTCAGAATAATTTATATTAAATTCTCTATGGCGGCCGTCTAAGATTTTTCCCGGTATTCGGGCTGTCAAATTGGGTAGCGTCGTTCTCGTGAAAAAGATTGTAAAACTTATAAATTCATAAAATAAACGCAACGTTTTTATGCATAGTTTATTGTTCAAGGAATGTGTTCCAGTAAAAATAATATACGATAGCACAAAATAAACCCACAAAATATTACGTCAAAGTCAAAACATCGCGATTTTACGTCGTTTCCTCCTGGCTTTAAAAAGTTTTAAACTAGGTGGTTGGATTTTGCGGAGGAGAACTTTACATTCTCATTACAAGAGGCGGCAAGGACACTTGTAGTGCTAATTATGGGTATATCTCCAAGGACGGTAGTGCTAATTATGGGTATATCTCCAAGGACGGTAGTGCTAATTATGGGTATATCTCCAAGGACGGTAGTGCTAATTATGGGTATATCTCCAAGGATTGTAGTGCCAATTACGGATATATCTCCAAGGATTGTAGTGCCAATTACGGATATATCTCCAAGGATTGTGGTGCCAATTATGATGGTGATATTATTATACAGCAATTTATACCTGTGTTTGATCCCACGCACACTACAACTGGGGCTGAACACGGGGTCGGTGACCTCGTTAAGCACGTGCGGGTCCTCCAGCTTGGTTTTGAGCACGAGCCTCTGTCCCTTGGGCCCCTTGGCCTGCACGTTGTACTGCCAGAAGAAGCGCTCCTTCTTGCTCATGCGACGGACCTTGCTGCCGGTCTTGCCGTCAGGGTCATCGTCACCATCATCTGTGGAAAGCAAAATCGATAATTAGTTTATGGAGCTAATAAGGAGGCCATATCATCTTGGGAAATGCTGTATGGAGGGTCTTTTTAGGGAAATAAAGAAGAGGAAGTTCTGGGAAGAAAAAAGGGAGTGTGGGGGGGGGGGGGGAAGGTAGGAATCTGGAGGTTGATTTGTCAAGGAGAGATATGAATGTAGGTATTTATTTTTTAATTTAACCCGTCAGGCTAATTTGTTCACTTTTCGGAACAACTCATACAGGTCTCATAGAATATGGTTAGAAATATAATCTAAACGGTGTTAGAAGGAGAAAACATCGTGCTTTACATTCACATGTAAAAGAGCACCCTTGAGGTGATTTTTCACAAAAATGGCGCTCTACAAATTATCCAATTATTATTATTATTAACCACAAAAGAAGTAAAATTTAGATCTTTATGAAACCAACAATTTGGAAAAAAAATTAACTTTGGGAATTTTTTAATAATTATTTTTACATAGAACGACAAAAAGTGGAGTGATGATAACGTTCATAATATTTAATAAAATAAGTATATATAAATATATATATATATATTTTTTTTTTCATTATTAGTAATTTTAGTTAGAAAAAACCTAATGTGAGCCGTTTTTAACGCATTCATATTCGCATTCAAAATTTTTATATTTCAAAAATTATGTTTTTTTTTCAATTAAAAAAATTGAAAGCGCATTTTATCACCTTTCAAAAACATTTTTTAGTTTTCGGATAGGTCCAAAAATATTCCATTTATTTTGATTTAATTTATTTGTATACTAAGACTGAGGACTTTTAATTTTTTTTCCTCTTCATTTCTATTTCTAGAAGTAAACAAGTCTTTTCCGAGGCCTCTTTTTTGTGAAATATCCATTTGTCACACACTGAGTTGTTATGATGGTACAAATCCTAGACCGTGACGATTTTTTACTCAGAAAATAATTGCACAACATTATGCAATTCATGCATTACTACTACTACTACTACCGGTGTAATAGTGAATGTTTGCTGTTATTGAATCACCAAAAACACAATGCAATTAATTTTAGTCCAAAACTTTAGACCCCTTTGTTTTCATTCAACTCCCCACAGTTTTTATCTTTTATAGTTTTTATTTTATATATATAAAAATCAAAATATGCTTGCTTATAAATATCTTAATACATATATTTCTTCTGTCCATGTGTATGTCACTGAACTCCTCCTAAACGGCTGGACCGATTTTGATGAAATTTTTTGTGTGGGTTCAAGGGGATTCGAAAATGGTTTAGATTCACAATTTGGTCCACTGGAAAATGTTCTTTTAATTAATTTTTTATTTCTAAGGAGTTGTTGATTTTGGAATGTTTTACATTGGATCCGGCAGACTGCGCTACCATCGCAGTATCGAATATTCAATATTATTCTATTTTAATTTTAGTTTGTCCCGACAGTTGTGTACAGGACAACGTCTGTCGGGTCCGCTATAAATAAATGAAATAAATTGTGGAACATTCCAGAACACTCTTGAATGTTGTCCTGAGCGAAGCCGGGTAACCCAGCTAGTGTTCATATATGTATAAATGAATTGTCTATGTATTGCTATATTAAGCATGGAGCATTCTCTATGCTGAAACATCTCTTTGAAACATTCAAAATACCTTCTTTCCACCCCCGCAAAGGTTTCTGGATTATTACAACAACAATACATCTGAAAAGTTTTTTTTAATCATTACAAAAACTCTTGCGACGCTACGCTGTCAAAAATGCCATAATTTGAGAATGACATTTTGAAAACCATCAATCGTTTATCATAATTCAATTTTTGAATAAACTGTATTAATTAATGAATTTACTTGAAGTATACTAAGTAAGTAAGACTTGTAGGCATTTTAAATAGGTACCTGTGTTCGGTACCTGTGTTAGGTACCAAATTCGATTGATTGTTCCAATAACATACAAAAATGAATAATTGTAATATATGAAAAATGAAAATTTGAATAAAAAAATTGTAATAGGTAGCACGCAAGCTGTTTGAAAACTGAATGTACTGGGACTGAATATATGGAAGGCGGGAGAGTGGTTGGCGGGACGGGGACGCGGGAGAGGGGAGAGGAAAGGCTGGGAAGGAGGGGGAACACATGAGGGGAAGAGGACATGGGAGGGAAAGGGGCGGCAGAAAGGGAAGGGGATGAATGGGAAAGGACACGCAAGGAGAAACAATTTATTTATTAAGTGGCATTGCAACGCATGTCGGGAAATCGCTAGTTCTTAAATAAATAATATATCCTAATTTCTGTTGTTGGTGCGTACGTAAGCAATGTGAAATATTCCAGCGTAACGCGTAAAATTATTTAAGTTCAACGAAGTATTAATTATAGTATTGGAAGTATTTAACATATCAGACAAGCGATAAAAATAGGTACCAAAATTATTTTATGAATTAGTAAATTTTTTATTCGAAAAGTGTTTTTGTTTTGTTCAAATGCTTGACAGACGTTTAGATGAATTATAATAGTGACTGAGACAATGCGCATGGTATCACTGAACTAGATCCATTGTACATACTTTAGCAGCTCTTTCATATACATAATAATCTTTGAATAACTAAATGATAAAACAGTTAAAAAAATAAATAAATGATAAAACAGTTTTACAACCCTGGGCTTCGTTTGAAAGTTGAATGCATTTGTAAGAAACAAAAAGTAATAGCACAGTAATATGTGGAGCTCTATCATCACTGCTTACCCCTAAAAGACAAAGGTTAATGGTTTGCATCTAATGTGCGTGAAGACACACTTTGATACAATGATGCGAGGTCAAAGAAGTGATTAGATAGTTCACAATAACGTTTTCCCGGCTGTCTATATCCAAGAAGTGTGTTACACAAACCGGTTAAATAATTGTGGAAACCGGATTAATCCAGTTTAGCACTAGAAGATTATAAATTATGGCACTGATAACTAGGCGTACACACAATGACCTAAAGGCATTCCATAACACGAGAATCACAATTATTATACTCTGAAGTGACCAAAACGCAGTCTAGATACTCGTCCATGTCAGATGAGAGCCAACAGGGAGAGATGTTCCTGGTGGGGCCTTCGCTGGTCAAGGCATCCACCGGGGAAACAGTCATTGCCTAGCAGCTGGAGGTGCCGATCTCCATTGCCGGGTGTCATTGACCCGACTAGCGCAAGATGAGCACATCGCTAGAAACATCATCCAAAGCTTATCCTGGCCAGAACTCCCATCCAAAGTGGACAGCCTACCGGAAGTAGAAGAACCTCTGTATGACGCTGAAGAACTCCACGGGATTGTATACCAACCAATCAGGCACCCCTGCTAAGTCACCAAATGTATACAGCCAATATAATAGCAAACCACTTGGAGTGACCTATAGCAGAGGTGTTGGTTATCCAATAACGGTTCCGGGGACAGCAGTAACACAACCGCATCCCAAATTGTGAGTAGCAAGAAACATCAAGCGGGATTATTGTACGAGTATTTGCAGCTATTCAAAACTAGAACTCTGCTATTTCTGCCTGGGTATCTGTATTGTCTGTCAAATAAGAGTATAGAATATTAAAAGTGGAACGCGTTTTATTATTTTGCGTCACAATATAATACATAAGTTTATATGCATATACACAATATATTATAAAAAGGTACTCAATCATTCAAACATTATTTGAAACTAATTTTCATTCAAACGATACACATGGGAAAACTATCAATAAAACGAAAAAGATAAAATTTTATTCAGTTGTATGAGTAATCTCGAGGTCAAAAACATTGCATGTAAATAATAATTGACAGAATAATATCTGCCGTTGTAAATGCCACACTATATTCGTTATTGAAAATACATGCTGTACAATTTCACCGCATTACACGAGTCGAAATATAGATAAGCTTGCACTAACGGAAAATAAGGAAATAAAAACGTCATATTGCACGTGTAAGCTATGTGCAGGGTGTGACAATTAATACATAATTAATGTTTTTAAAAATAAAAAAACAGAGTGGTTTAACTTAATAAAAAACTTCATTTACACCATTTATCTTAGGAAAATCAACTGTCGCATTCTATGTGAAGACCCAATTTACTAGCTAGATCTAAGTGGGTTGAATTCACAAACCTGGTTTGAAAACATCTGTGCGGATTTGAAGATAAAATTTTTTTTGGTATTTTTTTGTTTACTAATCTTTACATAGCTGAAGGTAAAAATCATGTTTCATTCAAAGTGGGGTCACTAGCACCCCCCATAAACTGCGGAGCAACCTAGTCTCTTTATCCACTGGAGCGATTTTTGCCATATATTGGCGCCATTTTAAATATCTCCGATTGCTTTTCGGATAAAAAAGGCAATTATCTCTGATTCGGCAAAATTAAAAAAATATAAATTTGTAGCTCCCACGTTTGTTATTTTGGACTTAAAACGAAGCTATTGAAATGCTTTATCTATTATGACCATAGATGTTGCAAATCTGAACTTCGTAGACTATTCTACAACAACGTTAAAAATAAATTTAAAAAATATTTTTTTACGCAGAATTTCTGATCGGCTGTTTACAGTTAAAATTAAGTCCTTTTTCCATAGATATGCACCTTTCATTATCAAGTATACCACAGACAATATACAGAAATCGAAAATATTCTATGTTGACTCGAATAAGTACCTCTCACGGCAGTTTCAAAGTAACAAACACACAGGATTCTCGCAATTATAAACTTAACGATTTTTTTTATATATTTTTTATAAATCTTACAAATATGAGATAAACGGTAAAATGCAGCTTAATTAATTGGCTATATAGCACTATAAATATTTTTTTATGTCTACATGTTATAATTTGAAGGTATAATTTTTTTAATGTTGGCGAAAAATTTAAAAAATGATCTTCTGAAAATCTTTGAGCAAACGGAGAAAAAAGTTTTGAAATGCGCTAATAGCGGTTATACCTTTTGCCCTTTCTAGTAAAACCCAGATATAAGTTTTTTTTTATACCTATCGTTTTAACCGGACATCGCCCACCTTCTTCCAGCGGTCCATCATTAACCACTCGGACCCATAAGCTTATTTTCAAGACAATTTAAGGTTGCCAGACATACGTATGACATAGGAGGCGTACCTGACTTATTAAGTAATGCAAAAAAGAAATATAAAATCGAGCATAACACAAATGAATATTACTGTGGCCATTTCCGGGAAAGCGGAGAGTAATTTCAACAGAATTAGATACATATTATTATTATTTAATTTAAAAGATGGTACCGGGATAATTTTTTTTAATACAGATCAATTACCAAATAGTTTTTCAAGGAGTACCTAAATTATAGAGTACTAGCTGGTCCCTGGCATGCGTTGCAATGCCGTTCAAATAAATAAATTGATTCTCCCTGCATGTCCTTTCCCCCGCCTCCCCCGTTCTCTTTCCCAAATACACACATTTTCATTTAAAACGCCAGAGCTTACCATTATACATAGCCTATACGTTATTCTGATGTATGAGCTCTATATTATGTAGTTTCATTAAAATTCATTCAGTAGTTTTTGCGTGAAAGAGTAACAAACATACATACAAACTTTCGCCTTTATAATATTAGTAAGATAATATGATGTAAAAAACAACTTAAATATTGCACAAAACTATCATTTGGAGAATGTGTATTACCCCACTCCAGTATGGAAGGGTTAATGTAACAAAGCAATAACAGTTTTTTTTTTGCAGGAAAGTGCTCAAATTTAAACAATTTATATTATTTACATATGTTAATACCCTCCATATAGCTGTGTGCACTTTTTTTTATCACATCCACAATTAATTACACTAGTATAAACTTTATTATGTAATTTAAATTGATTATCAATTGCTAAATAAGCTAATCTTAACACCGGTTGCAAACATACTTAATGATGGTCAAACAATATGGTTAAATATTATGTACATTGATTCAGCCCTGGTTTGGTTGGAAAACCTATCCATTATCGTAAATGGTGAGGTTATTCAAATATTGGATTACCGGTATCATTTGTGGGAAAGTATGTTATGAGTAAGAATGTAAATAAAAGGTAATGTCTGTGTAGCCAAAGGCTGGGTGGGTGGCACAGGCTGGGTTTTCTGGAATTAAAGCCTGGAACTGAGGAGATACTTTTTATGGGGCTTTTCATTAATGTAACAATTTTTTACACAAGTGTTAGTAAAAAAAATTATAGGCTGCAAAAAATAATTTCTTACTTTATTGCATAATAAACATCGAATTTGTTACATTAAAAATGTATCTTCCTTTGCTTAACTATGTAGGCGAGGAATCGGCTAGTTTAATACATAAATTGTTTGTGAATGGTGGCATTGAAATGGGTCCCTATGCCTGGTCGAGTAGGTACTCTTAAATTGACTGCACTTAGGAGTTCGCAAGAGTCGAGCTTCGAATTTACAATATAAAAAAGAAACATGGTTCATTCATCCTTCGTCGATCCTCAAGTACATGTATTTTTAAGGTATTTAATAAAAATTGTAGTTAATTCATTCTACATAAGTGGACATTTAAATTTAAATTAATAAAATGTAAAAACTTTCGCTGAATTCTAGCGACACTTTTAATATGAATTTATTAGGTGACCAAATGATGGAATTATACTCTAACGGCTACGAACGAATGAGAAAAATAAAATTTTGAACGAGAAGTGAATTATAAGTATTTAATGGTTCTCAGCAAAAACCCTAATGTTTTCATACTGTTTGTAAAGTGATTTATGTGGTGTACATATTCTAGTTATTCATCAAAATGTTGCGAATTTTTTTTAAATACACAGATAATATTGGGCAACGGTAAAGAGCCGTTCATCCAAATTAGAGTAAGTTGAAACAAAACTCCAACTAAACGTGCCATTTCCCACAGGGCTATGCAGAGATGATGGAATCCCACACAAATCTGTCTTGGCACACTCAATTCAGTGTTTGGCGTGGGATGATGAAATAACAATAACAATTCTGTAAGGTAAAACTGATTGGTTGAATTAACAAAGATCTGAAAAACATGTTGTTAATTAAATAAAGAAATAATATTTTTATCTTTATCAACTGATATCTAATTTTGGATGAAGGTTTCTGAGAGTTTAGTCAAAATCTAATTGATTAGAGAGCTAATTACTGATAATTTGCTTAGTCAAAAATGAAATTAATTTCTACTAGAATAATTTTTAATTAATCAGAGTGCCAAAGTAGGTCGACTATGAACATATTTTAGTATGCCACCGGTTTTATCTGCAAATTGATATGTGAACTCCATTCGTTTAGCATGTGCTTGAGTGATGATGTCATAAACAGATTGAATTAATTTTGATCATAACATGACGTGAAAAAAGCTTGTTTTACAGAATTATTAAAACACACTAAACAAGATTTAAAAAAAAATACAAGAAATTGAATACTTCCTCATTACCGGCTGTCTCATAATTATTGAATACCATCGGAATAGGATATACTATTAAAATATCAGAGATTGTCAAACTAAAGGCGAATATTTTATTATTTAAAAATTGTTTGATATAAATCATATCTACATATTTGTATTATGTGAGATTGTTTACATTATCAGTATAATAATACCATAGTATATCAAAATCAGATTTTGGTTAATTAAAATTTTAAGTCACTGATAATAAACAGTGGATTGTCATTTTTTAATTATAAAAAGGGATTTTAAATAGATCACTTTTTATTACTCCCTCTGATATCAAAACATTTGTGTTTATCTCTGTTCTACCTCTAATATTTAAAAACATTATAGTTAACACAATGTGATCGGGCAGTTTTCGGCCGCGTACTAGTGCTGCGAACGGGTGATTTTTCGCGTAATTTCGCGCTAACGTAGACCTCTAGAAAAATTGCGATAACTTCAAAAATATTTGTTTGATTTCAATAATTCTTTTTGCAAATTATTTATTTTATTTAATTATATTTAGAAATGTATTCTTCATCGTTAAACTAGTGCAGAATTTCACATAAAGCAGGAAAGTTTTGAAAAAAAAAAAAAAAATTTTTTTTACATAACATCCTTTATTTTACACAACTGGACGAAATGGTCCTGCGGGTAAATGTTGTAGGCAGTGGAATAATATCTTCATCATCAACTTGATCGCTATCATCACTATCAAAATCACTTTCACACGATATGTCGGATAAATTGTCGGCGTATATTTCTTGGTCACTATCTTCATTGTGGTGAGACATTTTTCTTATGGGATAAAACACAATATAATAATATAACTAACTAAAAAAAATAACAAACTTTCAATCACAATCGTGGTAAAAATGTCTGTTTCATCGAAAATTTATCAAAAGTATTTTAACTTTTAACCACTAAAATAAAATGTAAATATGTACGTAATATATATATAATATCTATGTACTCGATATTTAGCTTTTAGCAACGTCCGACCACCAAAGAGTAGTGAAATAAACTAAAAAAAATATTATTCTTCGTCTTAGTGTTGCATGTATACCGTTATATGTACCGTTATCTTCGACTATTTTTGTGATTTATAACACTACCTCGGTACCCACCGTACACCCCATCTATTGTTCTCAAAAGGTTTTTACCTGCATAGCTACAACCCTACAGACGCTATATAGCGAAAACTCAAGTATATTGGAACCCGTATTTTAACGTGACCCGCGCTCCACTAACAATCTATCAAAAACGTATCAATACGTGATCCGATTACAATGTGTTAAGAATGTAATTTTTTTTTAACAAAAAGTATATTTTTATAATGTAATACAATATTGATCATTTTCAAAATACACTATATAAAACAGAATTATGGATGGTACTTTTTGGTTACTAATGAAAAATGTACGTATTTAAAAAAAACATAACAATATAAATATTGTCTATGAAAGTTCAATACCGCGTACGTTCATATACATAATCAAAATACGTTTTTTTGGCGTTTTAACCCTTTGATTAACGAGTTACTTTTTTATCATTTACATCGTGGGAGAGTTAATTTTCAGTTTTTCTTAATTTTAAGTAATCGATTTAATTAAGTTCTTTCCTTTTTTTACTACACAACTTTTTTTACTATAATCTTTTCTTATTGCATTATAAATTATAGTTGGACAAATTCAGTGGCTATTTACAAATAATTATATTATTTGTAAATAGCCAATGGATATTTTACAAATAGAATAATTGAATAAAGTCATAGGCCGCACGTATGCGGCGATACTCTAAATGGATCGTTTGAAAGCCGCCGTATATGTGCGGTGATACTCCTCAAAGGGTTAAGTTGAACAGCAGCGTTCATTGGTGCTTTCGAATTTTGATATTGACCAATATGTAGACAGCTCACACCTTGGAAGAACTCGAGGATCGAATTCGGGAGGAAATCGCCGCTATGCCCATCGAGATGTGTCAAAATGCAGCCAAAAACTTCAGAAATCGCCTTCATCAATATATCGCTGCTGGGGGGCATCATTTTTCTGATGTCGTCTTTAGGACTTGATGCATAAAACGGCATGATGTACCGAATAAAATAAAATAAATTGCATTTATATAAGTTGCACCGTTTTTTTTTAATAGCCCTTCAAAACTGCACTGTCTGTTTTGCCGCACCCTGTATAATATAAATAAAGAAATCTGGAACAGTCAAAATTTTCATTGCTCATTGCTAAAGTACTCGATACTACGGCTTTGTTCCAAAGATCCTAAATATGCAAATACATACTCAAAACTTGATATCTTCTGATAATTTTCCTCTATCACCAAGGTTGTTTTCGAGGCCAAAATATGGAAAATTTTGAAGTGTCAGATACATTATAACTGACTCACACCTTAATATTTATCATATGAAGTTAACTACACATAGTATAGAGATAAAAAAAATAATCTGATCAGGGGACTTGCTAAGCCTATGTTGTCACAAGAGTTAAAAAAATAACAACAATATTTTTGTTATTTCAGAATTCTGTTTTCAATATAATCAAGATGAGATTACTATGAACAACGTTGAGCACTGGTTACTGTATTCATTATTTAGTGATCATATCGCCAGCTTATCAGAGGGAAATCCTTGAATGTTTGGATAAAAATACTAACGTGATAAATCATGCTATAATATACATATAAATGCGAAATTTTTAAGCATTATGTAAAGCAGGGGTGCCCAATCCAAATCGTTTGGTGGGCCAAAAAATATTACTGAGCATAGGCTGGTCACTGGGGGTTGGGGTAAACGGCAGATATTACTGTTAATTTTTTAAAATGCAACCTTCAATGTTAGAAGGCATAAACTGATATGTGAGTCCTTTGCACTCACTCTCCACTCATTAAAATCAGGTAAGTTGCATTCGATCTTCTGAGAAATATGCAGAAAAAATATATTGGTTGAACTTGATTGTGAAAATAAACTCCTAGTGTGGCCATGCGCAATAAAATCAAAAGCCCCAATGAGACGGCACTTGGGCTGTAGGTTGGACATGCCTGATGTAAAGAAATGACAAATATTTTATAATACATAATTATGAAAATAAATTATAGTTTTCGTAGAAATTTTTCAATTTTCTTTTAATGCGGCACCCACTTATTATATTATTTGAATAGAAACCAATGCCGCCACTGACTTGAATACCTTTTGGTTCTAGCCTATTTAAAATGCGCTCTGTCTCTCTTATACTTGCCTGATGTAGCATATTGCTATACTGTGGCAAATCTAATTATTTTGAGCGTATATTGACAAGTGTTCACGCTCGAATACTTTCTCTGCCTAGCATTTGGTCGTCTCTTATCCCCGTCGCCGCTAGGGCAGCGGGCCAATATAAAGACAAGCGAAACCTTAGATTTTTGAGTTTTTACCCGCCGGGGCGGCCTGCGTAAAGCTTCAGGTCTCTAGAGAGAGAAAAGGTACTCGTTCAACCTTTGTTATAAGGTGAAGAGCAATTAGAGGACAATTGGTGTCCATTGGGGTTATTATTGTTAAAATAACCATAAAGCTAGTGTTGTAGTTTATATTGTTAAGCTACTGTGACTATACCCACCCAAAAAAGACTAATTGTGATTACAGAAAAAAAGTGTGGATTTTATTTAATTACCACGACCGTTATAATACGATTTAAATTTCATAATGATGACAAAGCACAGTTTGCATTGGAAATTTAAGGCCTGATTTGCCAACTTTTGGATTACAACAAAAGCATTTCTTTGAAGATTTCTCATTTGTGTTGAAGATTTGCAACAACCCGGAGCCACTGCAACTACAGCAATATTGGAAGGAAGGGAAGAGGAAGGTTGGGCTACCTGGATACTCAGATCTAGTCACTAAACACAACTAAACATTTCAATTAGACTAGTGGTCTCTGGCCAGTTTTTTACAGAGAGATTCTTCTATTCTGGAAAGCGGCGCAAACAGACTACATTAGAATATAAAAATTATAAAAATAAATTCTGTAGGTTAAATATCGCATATGTAAAAATTTTTTGGCTTCGCTGGGTTTTTAATCCGCAAACCTGGGCCCTCAGCCAAGTAGCTTACCGTTCTGCCACGGAGGTCGTCAACTAATGTATTGTGATAAAATCTCTGTGACCAGTTAGAAGATGTTTCTATTTTTGGCCTCTTAATGTGATTTTGTCCTCTATCAGAGTACAAAGGGTGGCTGGTAAACAAACATGGCGGCTAACATCTATTATGAATTTCCCTGAAGTACCCTTTGGGAAGTTACTAACTTACATGTTACGGATTGCACGCTATACTAATAACTGCAATCTATATCACTGCTGATAAATGTGTTCTCAACTATGAAAATGATCTACTTTTTAGCTTCCCTGAGAATCTATTCTAAGTGTACAAGCATCCCTGAGAATTTATTCCAAATGTACGAACTTCCCTGAGAATCTATCCCAAACATACTAGCTTCCCTGAGAATCTATCCCAAATGTTCGAGCTTCCCTGAGAATCTATCCAAAATGTACGAGCTTCCCTGAGAATCTATCCCAAATATACGAGCTTCCCTGAGAATCTATCCCAAATGTACGAGCTTCCCTGAATCTATCCAAAATGTGTGAGCTTCCCTGAGAATCTATCCCAAATGTGCGAGCTTCCCTGAGAATCTGTCCCAAAAGTACGAGAATCTACTTGAAATATCCAAGGTTATTTATTATGTTATAATGTATCATAAGGATACAAATTTTCATATTTAACATTCGGTCAAGCGACTTACCGGCATCACTGGAGAAGTCCTCATACCGGTCGCTATCGTCTTCCTCAGAGTCCTCGTCCTGGCTGAGGTCATCGGGCGCCTGTGGGCTGAGCACGCCTCCGGTGGACAGAGAGGACGTGGAACCGGCCTCCGCCAGAGAGCCAGTGGACAGCAGGTGCTTACGGGGCTCACGGCGAGCCCAGATCTGAAACAATACCAAATTAGTCAAGTTATTCTGCCCAACTAAGCACAAAGAAAATTAAGCAATACCAATTGTATGAAGACCAATCGATAACTGGGATATCTCCGCTGCACAGGACACGTAGCCTGGATGGAAAAAAGCCAATCGCCAAATCGGCTACTTTAGAATAAACTTGCAGGATGAAGGATTATTGGGAGACCTAAGTTTAGGTGAATGGATGGTGTGTAAGCTAATATGGCAACCTTAGGCCTAAAGGAATTGAAAGCAAAAAAGCAAAGGAGATATTTCTTAGAGACGGCCAAGACTTTCCAAATGTTGTAGCACATATTCAGACCGATTCGTGGACGGTTCGAAAACTCGGCTATCATGGAGAGCATTAGTTTTATGTCCCCGATGGTTATCTCCGTCACCGACAGCGTAGACTGTTTTATCTCCCGACTTGCAGAACTAACGTGCCAATGGTTATGCCAGTCGGGAGAGCAGTCTTGTTGTTAAATAGAATCATTTTGAATATCAAGATGTTTAACATCAAGGAAGCACAATTTAGACAGCAAGCTTTATTGCTGTTAGTCTGATTGTGCTCCATTGATGTTTAAATTGTTCATTGATGTTTTAATTGTTTAAATTATTTCAATTGCCTTTATCTTAATATTTACTCTAAAACGATTTGAAATTTTAATTTGTTATGTTTTTAAAATTAATAAATTGAATTGAATTGAATGATGCCTAATTTATTTATTTTTCACATAAAGAAGCCTTCTAAGTTTGTGATTTAGTCAATATTTATAAAAATATATTGATATATCTCTATCAATGTAAGGCCTTACAGCAATTTATTCAGAACTAAAAAAAATGATGCCAATAAAATATATTGCAGCCTAGTTGTGGGTTTGTTGTCAATATAAAAAAAAATAAAATGAGTAAAAAATTAAATTAAAAAGATAAATTTATTTCAGAAATACAGTTCGTTGCTTTGGAAACTGAAAATGCTATCAACAAAAAGAGCTATCGACACAAATAAACAAACAGAAAAATAATTTACATAACATCTAAGGCCGCATTCTTTTGCCTGGGAAATTCCAATGGTTGACACGTGTTTTATCTTAACATAAATCAATTAGAAATATATCATTTCACAGTCTGTCGACATCGGCGAATGTCAGTGGCAATGTTGAAAAGTGGAGCAATTATTTAAAATGTTCATAAAAAGCTTCATTAGGAGATTGGGGTGGAGCGAAAGCAATACTAGTCTAATACCCGCTGTGAAAAAAATGGACACTGCAAACACAATAAATATCATAAAGAAAAATGTGTAAAAATAACACCAATAAATCAAACAAGATTTATTTCAACATTCCGGGTTTGATTGCGTCCGTGATCGAGAGGTAGACTCTTGACTCACAATCCGAAGGTTGCGGGTTCAAACCTGGCGTGCGCAAATAATTTTTTTTGTTTAATTTGTGGTATTTCACAAATAATTAATAAAAATACTACATAGTATATTTGCTGCACGTTCCAGTGTGGAAGATACTATCAGTGTAGCCCTGGTGCAAAAGACCACCATTCAGAATTGAAACGTTGCTTGAAATGGCTTTAGCCGTGTTTGGGGACCAGATCTGAAGAGCCAGGTACTTCCCCACCTTCCTCTTCCCCATCTCCTCTCCCTCCCCACTACTTTCAGCCTCACAAAATACCCGAATTGGGGATGTCAGTCTCACTGGCTCCAGACGGGAGCAGTTGGGACTCTGTGAAGTATTCACATAAAATTTTTTAAAAAATGGCTTTAGCCGTGTTTGATGACCAGATCTGAATAGCCAGGTGCTTCCCCACATTCCTCTTCGCATCTCCTTCCCTCCCTACTACCACCTTCAGAATCATAAAATACCCCAATGGGGTATGTCACAGTCTCACTGGCTCCATACGGGAGCAGTTGGGATTCTTGTGCAGTATTCATATTTAAAAAAAAATTGGTTGTCTGTAAAGTCGGTTTACGGACAGTAATTTTACATGATAACGTCATATAATAACAATGGAGTGGAAGAGAGATAGATGCGTCACAAGCCGAACGCTGTTCCGCGCTCTCGCTTACATGCTCGGCTCAGGCGGAACGTGACAATGAGTCATGCATTTTCGTGAGTGCCATTTCCCACAGGGCTATGCAGAGATGATGGAATCCCACACAAATCTGTCTTGGCACACTCAATTCAGTGTTTGGCGTGGGATGATGAAATAACAATAACAATTCTGTAAGGTAAAACTGATTGGTTGAATTAACAAAGATCTGAAAAACATGTTGTTAATTAAATAAAGAAATAATATTTTTATCTTTATCAACTGATATCTAATTTTGGATGAAGGTCTCTGAGAGTTTAGTCAAAATCTAATTGATTAGAGAGCTAATTACTGATAATTTGCTTAGTCAAAAATGAAATTAATTTCTACTAGAATAATGTTTGGGGACCAGATCTGAAGAGCCAGGTACTTCCCCACCTTCCTCTTCCCCATCTCCTCTCCCTCCCCACTACTTTCAGCCTCACAAAATACCCGAATTGGGGATGTCAGTCTCACTGGCTCCAGACGGGAGCAGTTGGGACTCTGTGAAGTATTCACATAAAATTTTTTAAAAAATGGCTTTAGCCGTGTTTGATGACCAGATCTGAATAGCCAGGTGCTTCCCCACATTCCTCTTCGCATCTCCTTCCCTCCCTACTACCACCTTCAGAATCATAAAATACCCCAATGGGGTATGTCACAGTCTCACTGGCTCCATACGGGAGCAGTTGGGATTCTTGTGCAGTATTCATATTTAAAAAAAAATTGGTTGTCTGTAAAGTCGGTTTACGGACAGTAATTTTACATGATAACGTCATATAATAACAATGGAGTGGAAGAGAGATAGATGCGTCACAAGCCGAACGCTGTTCCGCGCTCTCGCTTACATGCTCGGCTCAGGCGGAACGTGACAATGAGTCATGCATTTTCGTGAGTGCAGCCGGCGTTCATCGATTTACAAGACGTTATCACGTCAAAAACAATCAACCAAGAACCGCTGGATTCGTAAGTAGCCGAGGATCTAAACCGCTCGGAAATGCAAAATCATCAGCTGTGGAACAGATAAATGCCCAATTTAAAATAAGACAAAACAGCCGTACTGTTTGTTCCAATTTTTTATAACGCTAATAAAAAATTCTACTGAGATAAAAAAATTGTTTGATTATAATGATGCGATGCACCCGGTCGATGGCTATCCAAATTTAGAAAAATGATTTAAAAATATTAAATAAAATTTAAATTTACATATTAAAAAATTTTTTTTACCCAAAAAATGTGGGATGCTGGATTCATTGGATTTAAACTGCAGTAAGCAGTTCATATGTTTGAATATTAATATTTGGAGTTATAATACATTTATTAAATCGAACGGCTGAATCGAAAACTGAATATCCAGAAACTCGCACCTCATATGAAATTAATGTTTATGTTTAAGTCACCATCCAAATCTCTGGCGAAGCTAAATAGAAAAACTGGACACACTTATAAATTAACATAATTAATATTTTTCAAAACACAAACATTATGATAAAGTTCAACATCTGATATTTGCTATTTGATTTAATAAATTATCATTGAATAATAATAGTTTCCATCCATAAATTTGCATGAGATGGTCTCTTGTATTGAATAAAATAAACATTATAAGGTTCAGTGGGATTTCTTGGAGGTGTATAATAATATAATTCATCCGCAAAATTATTATTATTACCTGATGTTTTCCAAGAAACTTGGTCAATATTAAAAAAAAACTTTAAGTTTTAATAGATCTGTGTTGGTTGGAATAAATTTCCATAAGGCAATACACCCGGCTGGCGTAGTCCAGCGGTAAGGCTCTTGACTCGCAATCCAAAGGTCTGCGGGATCGAATCCCGGCGTAGCAAATAAATTTTATTTGTGTTCAATTTATTAATTAATTAATTTCAATTTATTAATTAATTTCAATTTATTAATTGATTTCAATTTATTAATTAATTTCAATTTATTAATTTAAAATAATATATAGTATATTTGTGACACGTTCCAGAGCGGAAGATACTATCAGTGTAGCCCTGGTGCAAAAGACCACCATTCAGAATTGAAACGTTGCTTGAAATGGCTTTAGCCGTGTTTGGTGACCAGATCTGAATAGCCAGGTACTTCCCCACCTTCCTCTTACCTATCTCCTTCCCCACCTTCCTCTTACCTATCTCCTTCCCTTCTCCGCTACCTTCAGCCTCACAACATACCCCAATAGGGTGTCATAGTCTCACTAGCTCCAGATGGGAGCAGTTGGGACTCATGTGCGGTATTCATATAAAAATTTAAAAAAAAACACAAAAAAACAAAACACCCGCCTTTGTAGAAATACAAAAATATATTTTTTAAGAGAAATGTGTTGACAGCAAAATATTGATAAATCGCTGTGGAATTTATTGCATATTTAGTGTGCTGTGCAATATGAAAGAAATTCTATACACGCTGAACAGATATTACAAATTAGAAATGCCTTCCATGTAAATTTGAATAGAAACAAATGTCACCACCATTCACCTAGTACCTTTTTGTTCTAGTCCATTTAGCATGCTGTCTCTCTTACACTTACTTGAATTGGATATCGCCATCTCATTTAAATTTCATAATGATAGTGAAATACAGTTCTGCACACGAAATATAAGCAAAGAATTGTCACACGGCATTTCTTGTGTATTTTCTTAATTCTATGGCTATACAAGATATTTAATCACCATATGAAATTAAATTTAATGTGAAATGTATTTTGCCGATTCTGATATTTTTTCTTGGAAAAAATTATGTTAAAATAACTTTCAAAATTTAAACACACAAATTGAGCAAAACATATTCATAATTTAGAAAATCATACTAGAAATAAATTCTCTGCTCAACATATATGTATATAGCATGTGTACTTTTCACAATTTTATACAATAGAAAATAGATCTGTGAAAGAAAGTAGTTTGTAAAAAAAAAAAGATATTATAACATTCATCTGACGTAGGACATAAAATAATATTCATCTGACGTACGATATACAATTACAAAATCCATCTGACGTGGAATATAAAATTATAATATCCATCTGACGGACGTACAATTATAAAATCCATCTGATGTAGAACATAAAATTTCAATATCTATCCATCTGACATAGGATATACATTCATAATATTCACCTGACGTAGGATATACAATTATAGTATCCATCTGACGTAGGATATAGAATTATAATATCCATCTTTCTTTTTTTACATGAGCTCCACACAGGAGGCCCTGAGGAAAATAATTTCCCTGAGAGCCTATGTCATCTTTGGGGATGCTGTGTGGGGGTTTTTTTTTTTAGGAGAGGGAAGAGAGGAGAGTTCTGGGAAAAAAAAGGGTTTAAGGGGTGGGTAGGAGTCTGGGGTTCAGTGAGTCCTGGTCATCCACCTCTAATACCTAGACAAACTTCACCCCATGAAGCCGGGCACCCCTGCTAAATCACCAAACGTAGCAAACCACTTGGGGTGACCTATGGCAGAGGTGTTGGTTATCCAATAAAGGTTTCCGGGGCGGCGGTACCCATTCCGGCCTCCCAAATTGATCTGACGTAGGATATACAATTATAATATCCATCTGACGTAGGATATACAATTATAATTTCCAACTGATGTAGTACGTACATACAATATAAAATTCAACATTATTTAATAGATATTATTATTTTGAAGTAATAAAATTTCGTTGATACTGGGAAGCGTGCAACTGTAAAATTCGAAAAACTCAAAGAGCGTGACTTAATACCGTACTCTACTGAATATTTACAGTTAATGCTACAATTTAAAATCAACAACAACACGTTTAAGATTAATTCTTAATTTGTGAAATTTGGAATTAGTTTTAATTCATCTATTTAAAGTCAAGATGAAAATGCTTTTATTTCCCTCTTTTTTTATATGCGAATACCTTACCCTGCTGCCAATTTATATGCGAATACCTTACCCTGAGCCCAACTGCTCCTGTCTGGAGCCAGTGAGACTATGGCATCCCTAATTGGGGTATGTTGTGAGGCTGAAGGTAGTGGGAAGGGGAAGAAGATGAGAAGAGGAATTTGGGGAACCAGACCTGACTATTACAATATGTGACCAGATCCGACTATTCAGATCTGGTCACCAAACATGGCCAAAGCTATTTCAAGCAATGTTTCAATTCTGAATGTTGGTCTTGCACCAACCAGAGTTATACAGATATTATCTTCCACTCTGTATCGTGCCGCAAAAATGCTATATTTATTATTTAAAATATTATTATTTATTATATATTTATTATTATTTATATGGGTTACCCGGCTTCGCTAAGGACAACATTCGAGACTCGTCTCACAGTTTTAGCGGTACGCAATTTAAATTGCTTTTAAAAAAAATGTATATTGAAGACTAAGATTATCGAATCTTCTAGAACTTTCCAGAACCAGACTCACCGACACTCGTATCTGAAAGCTTCTAGAACTCTCTCCTTCCATAACTTTCTAAAGCATTAGCAAACCATCCAGAATGTTCTGGAGTCTTCTAGGCTCACCGACATACTTTGCCACTTGTTCCAAAACTATTTAGAGCTTTATCGAACCTTCTAGACTCACCGGCACACTCCACCACTCATTTCTGAAAGCTTCTAGACCTTTCTCCTTCCATAACTTTCTAGAGCATTAGCAAAACATCCAGAATATTAGGGAACCTTCTAGACTCACCGACATACTCCATCATTCCCTCCAGAACTTTATCTAGAACTTTCCGGAACCTTTTAAACACACCGACACTCCGCCACTCATTTCTGAAAACTTCTGGAACTTTTTCCTTCCATAACTTTAAAGGATTAGCAAACCATCCAAAACATTCCAGAACCTTCTTGGCCCACCAATGTACTCCATCACTCCCTCCAGAACTTTCTGCAGCTTTATTGAACGTTCTAGAACTTTCCGGAACCTTCTAGACTCACCGACACACCCCACTACTCATTTCTGAAAATTTCTAGAACTTTCTCCTTCCATAACTTTCTAAAGCATTTACGTACCATCCAGAACGTTTTGGAACTTTCTAGACGCCACTCCTTCCAGAACTTTGTGCAGCTTTATCAAACCTTTTGGAACTTTCCAGAACTTTCTAGACTCACCGACACACTCCGCCACTCATTTCTGAAAACCTTCCATAACTTTCCAGAGCATTAGCCTACGTTCAGAACGTTCTGTAACCTTCTAGACTCACCGACTTACTCCGCCACGCCTCCCAGAACTTCATCTAACCTTCTAGAACTTTCCGGAACCTTCTAGACTCAACGACACACACCGCCACTTATTTAGCCACCGACCCATTCTTCGAATAACTATCCTTTTCATAAGTAATGCTATATTTTTCGTTTGATTATTATAAAAATATAAAATGTCTTGCATTTTTATAATACCATAATCAATTATGAATCTGTCCAGATTCGTAATTTTTCAAGTTTAAAAATTAGGAAAATAAAATTAGATGGTAAATTTCTTCTTTTGAAAGGAAATGGTAACGAGGCAAATATTTTTTTAAATATTTTCAACTTTACAAATCCTACAATTACAATGAGATTTTTCATGGGTCTGTGTTAGTAATAATTATAATTGGATTACCCGTATGCCATTTTTGTGAAAAATCACATCAAGGGCGCTGTAATCTACGAATGTTACTCGCAAGCAAAGGGTTCCAACCTTCTTGATAACAAATTTAATTTTAGATAAGATTAAAAAGTCTTAAATCAAAAAGAGTCTACACTATCAGTCAGCAAACCAGCTGCAAAATAAT
Organism: Glyphotaelius pellucidus; assembly: GCA_936435175.1. Lineage (NCBI taxonomy): Eukaryota > Metazoa > Arthropoda > Insecta > Trichoptera > Limnephilidae > Glyphotaelius > Glyphotaelius pellucidus. Next base: position 31,804,254 of record OW386550.1, read on the forward strand.
AATAATAATGATTTTTAAAAATAGGCAAATCAACAACTTAGTTTAAATATTAGTATTTCATAAAGGATAGTGTCACAAAGAATGGAAGAGTAATAGACAAAGAAGAAGTAGTGACTGTTTGGAAAATCGCCAAAAGCGTGATTCAGTTTTTAACAGGGAATGTAGGAAAACACCAGTCGTCATAAAAATAGGATATTTGTTTTTTTGTGTCCTGCACTGAACCAATTATACTACGGTTATATGCGTGGGCAAATTACAGCGTGACTTCAGGGCACACATAATGTAATATTTATGTGGGTTATTTAAAAAGACAATTTAAAAATAAACATATTTTTGTAGAAAGCAGTCACTTCTTTGTGGTTTGACATATTACCTGAAATAAAACAATAACTTTGTTTGTAACCACGATTTATACATTTATAAAATTAAATAAATAAATTAAGTATATAAAATAAAATAAATTAAAATGATTTTATAAAATTAAATTTCAGGGTACATAATGCAGTTTAATTTTATACCCTGAATTGTGTTAAGCGAAACCGGTCGGTATTAAAAAATTAAACATTTCTCATAATAATTTTTATCGAACTAAACCTAGTATAATAAACTGTCAGTGGCCGAGTTGGCATAACGTTTGGGTCCCACCCAGGCGTCGGGTGTTCAATTCCTCGGCTGGCTAAGTCCTCCATCACGACACAAACAATATTTTCCGCTTACTGTGGTGGTATCACGTTGATGTCGTCGGGTCAACATGAAATGTTGTCGGATTATTCGTAACCCGGGAATTTTTGTCTTTCTTTTTTAAAAAACTTGCTAAAATTCATCAATTATTCATTCCTTCCTATTCATCAACATCAACTTAACAGCCAGAGATAATAAAATTATCATTGCACCATTGTAAAACATTTGATGTCGTAATTGCACTATTGTAATATTTTAAGATATTGTCATTGTACTACATATTGTAACATTTTAAGATAATATCATTGTACCTTGCAAAATTTAAGGATTGCACTGTCATCGTGCAATGATATTGTCATTGTATTGTCATGGTATTGTCATTGCACTATTATCGATCGCGCAATGATATTTTCATTGCACGATTGTAACATTTTAGGATATTGTCATTGCACTATTGTAATATTAAAAGATGTAGTCATTGCACTATTGTAATTGTCAACACCAATTCCAATCAAAATGAATTTATGCAAAGGACATGTAACTACTATAACAATAAATTTGCAAATATAGACACACATGCTGACATATTCACTGCTAGTTACTGTCGTTACAAAAATTCATTGTATAACATTCTAGGTGTGAATAACACATATTCATGATGATTAAATTAATTGTATCTAATATTTTTATATTACTTGCGTGGCAACTTTCCCTTAACTTTCCTTTAACCCTCTCCTCCTCCTACCCTTCCCAACCCAAATACCTAATTTGCAGTCTATTACAGTTATAATCATACTTATTTTATTGTTGTGTATTGGTTTATTATTTGTTGAATTCGGATTTGTATTATTATTATTTTTTTAAATTGCTGCTTAGTTCTGTTTTTTTTTTTTCATTTTTCTTAAATATTTTAGTTTACATTCAGTTAGTCTTTATAAATAAATACCTATCTGTGAACATTAATAATTGGTCTGTTTTTTATTATTCTCTTATGTATATTATATTACTAAGACTGTTTATGTTCCTTAAATAAATAAACAAACAAATAAACAAAAGACATTGTGATTGCAGTATTGTAATATTAAAAGATATTGTCATTGCACCATTGTAAAATTTAAAGATATTGTCACTGCACTATTGTAACATTTTAAGATAATATCATTGTATGTTCGCAAAATTTAAGGATTGCACTATTGTAACATTTTAAGATGTTGTCATTGCACTATTGTAAAATTTAAAGATATTTCATTGCAGTATATTGTAGCATTTTAAGATATTGTAATTGCACTATTGTAACATTTTAAGATATTGTCATTGCACTATTGTAACATTTTAGAATAATATACAATGATATTATTAATGACCTTTAAATAATATACAATGACCTTTAAAAAATTTAAAGATAATGTCACTACAATATTTAAAAATTAAGATTTTAATTGCACTAACCGCCGTTATTCTCTACTTTTCAATCGATCAATCCAATCAGCTAAATGATCTGTTTAGTAACGCTCGGAGAGTTGCTTTGGAGTGTATTTGTGCTTCAGCTCAGTTAATCAATCATCCCAGGATTGTGAAAAAGGCCGTAAATTATAAGTTCCACAAGAGCGGAATGGTTATCGGAAGTAAGTAATAATTGACTACTTCAAGATTTAAAGAAATCAGCATTGCATTATCAATAACTGATAGAATTCAAAGATATTATTACCAATAGATATCTACATATTTTTACTTGCAAGTGTAATAGAGATTGTGATCATAGAGATACAATTAGAGGCAACATTACATATAATAACTCGTTGAAACGTGTTCCATTTTATTAGAACGCGATAGTCGGGGCTTGTAAACCAGATTTCGTAGTCTCTGATTGTTCAGCATAAGAAAGCGTTGGGAGGCCAAATCGGACTAACTGATATACTAAAGTGGAACCTATTTTTTTGCTTTGTGTCTCATCTAAACATAATATATCAATGCGGAATGCATGTTTTTTGTGAACAAGGGCGAAATTATAAGATTAACGTAGCAATCAGTAGAAATATTAATGTTCAATAGAGTATTGCAATATACAGTCGATTTCACTTAATTGGGACACAAAGGGCCCAAACATTTTGTCCCAAAAAAGTGAAGTTTAAGATAGGTAAAAAAATATATTCAATATAATATATTATATCGATGATATTATTACATTACATTTTCATAATCGAATTATTAAGCGAACGATAGATTATGGTCGAAATAAATTAATTATTGAGCTTTTCTTATATACTGTATACATATTAAGTATGTTTATTTGAGATCTCTCGAATTTGTTTGTGAACTGACCAAAATCTTTGAAATAATATTTTATTGCAGAAAAATAATTATGTACATACTAACTATACGTAGGGACATGTGAATATGAAAAACACAATAATCTACAATAGGTATAAATACATTAAAAAAACATGAACCATATTGGATACGTTTTTAGATTTTCACGGCCATAAGTATTTTTGTTATTTGTTTTTGGGGTGTTACGCCGTGTTGCGCTACCTCTTTCTTTAGCAAACGTTTCGGACAGCGTTACAGTGTCCATCATGAGGGCAGATGTGTAATTGTTATTACACCACTAACAATGACACAATTATACATCTGCCCTGATTATGGACACTGTGACGCTGTCCGAAACGTTGGCTAAAGAAGGAGGTAGCGCAACACGGCATAACACCCCAAAAACAAATAACGAAAATGATCAATATTATAATAACATTAACCCAAAAAATGACTTCTTACATACCAGTGTACTCCAAACTGAACTACTTTACGTTGACGAACGTCGGCGGAGAGCAAACAGCAGGCATGGGCGAAGTCTACCGAATTCTTGCCGAATGAACTCAGAACCCCATAATGCAGCGCATCTTCTCATAGGTCCTACCTTCACCTGCTCTTCATACCGCACGCCCACCCTTCTTAACCCAAAATTTGTTTACTGAGACACGTTTTGCATGGACTTCAAAAGGAAATTTGTCTCAATTAAAAGAAATGGTGTCCAGATAACTTTAGTAAATTTAGTTTTTTAATTTAATTTCTGTTCTGTGGGTTTCGTCCCAAATAAACGGCTGTCCTGATAAACCCGTACAACAATTTAAGCGGAAAAGACTGTATACATAAGAATGAAAAAGACATTTTCTACTCTTAAGTGATGATGAAATATTGTGAAATCTTTAATCATAGTTATAAATAATTTCTAATGTATTTTATTTTATAGAAAACATATTGCGACAAAATGCAGATACTAAATTTGTAACTAAATATTTTTAATCAGAGGTTGGAGAAAAGATTATGCTTAATTGAAAATTATTTTATTTTATTTATATGAATACCGCACAAGAGTCTCAACTGCTCCCGTCTGGAGCCAGTGAGACTATGGCATCCCCAATTGGGGTATGTTGTGAGGCTGAAAGTGGGGAGGGGAAGAAGATGGGGAAGAGGAAGGTGGGGAAGTAACTGGCTATTCAGATCTGGTCACCAAACATGGCTAAAACCATTTCAAGCAACGTTGTTTCAATTCTGAATGGTGCTCTTACACCAGGGCGACTACTGAGAGTATCTTCCACTCTGGAACGTGTCGCAAATATACTATATATTATTTTAAATGAATTTATTGTGAAATAACACAAATCTTAATATACATATTTCTTCTGTCCGTGTGTATGTCACTGAACTCCTCCAAACGGCTGGACCGATTTTGATGAAATTTTTTGTGTGGGTTCAAGGGGATTCGAGAATGGTTTAGATTAGCTTTAGACAATTTGGTCCACTGGAAAATTTTCTTTAAATTTATTTTTTATTTCTAAGGAGTTGTTGATTTTGGAATGTTTTACATTGGATCCAGCAGACTGCGCTACCATCGCAGTATCGAATATTCAATATTATTCTATTTTAATTTTAGATTGTCCCGACAGTTATGTACAGGACAACGTCTGTCGGGTCCGCTATAAATAAATAAAATAAATTGTGGAACATTCCAGAACACTCTCGAATGTTGTCCTGAGCGAAGCCGGGTAACCCAGCTAGTTAATCAAATAAAATTTGTTTTCCACGCCGGGATTCGATCCCGTGACCTTCGGATTGCAAGTCAAGAGCCTTACCGCTAGACCATACCGGCCGTCATGACATTAATAGGTAATGAACAAAAAATGACATTGGATTTTCATTCAGGGTATTGTAAAAGTTGCCACAGCTCACAGCTGTATAAAGGGACATTATCTAAATAAATAAATTTTATAAAAGTACCTAACCAACGAACAAAATGAACAGCAGCTGTTGTTTATAAAGTAAACTTACATATGTATAATATTATTGAAAATAGTTTATTAGGCTATTCAGACCTGTTGAAAACAATTTTTTTGTATCAAATGCTATTTGATTATTTTCTAAGACTGCCGAATGAATATAAAAAAAACTGTACCAAATGAAATGTTAGGTGAATGTAAAAAGCTGTATCACCTTGAGTTGAATTACAAATTATTAGACTGCTAACTGCATATTGAAAGTGTGCTGAAATTAGTACAGCGAAATGTAAATAAGAACTGTGGAATATTAATAACATTTACTTATATCAATCTCCAATTCCAGACCAAATATTATTATTAAAAGAGGCACAAATCCGTTTTCTTAACATTATTGTTTTGGTTATAAAAATAAAATACTAGGGAAGATAATTTATTGTAGTAAGCAATGATGTTATAAATATTGTATAAACTTGCCATTGTCTCACAAGCTCAAGATAGAATGTGGCTAGTAAGAAACATTTTCATGTTTTCCGTAAATTCATAATTCAAAAGTTATTGATAAAGATGGACACTCAAAGAATGTTTGTGTACGAACGACATAGATATAGAACCGGGTGGCATTTTCTGCGCCGAAATCTACATTCTACTTCATGGGTGTGAATGAGATGCCAAGATACGCTTACTCGCTCACACTAAGACAAATACAGAACGCTGGATGAGACCACCCACTGTCATAAGCTGTCCTTATATTTAATTGTTTGCTAGCTCACTTTCTCTAATGGCACTAAAAATCTTCAGGAAACAATCCAAATAATTGTACTGTTTATAATAATAAATACTTAATTTGAGTGTATTTACAAAAGAAATGTTATTATTGAAGAAGAAGACAACAGTAATAATCTAAACGAAAATATGAAAGAGAGTAAGGCACAGAAAAATAGAAAAAGACAATGGTCGCAACTGGGACTCGAACCCAGACCTCTCGTCTAACCGGGACGTGCGCGTTAACTAATTTCCACGTTATTCCTTAGCATTTATTAGTGGGGCATTTTGGCACTTTTTCAATGCAATTTACTTACTGGTAGTAAGGTAAATGTAAATGGAGTACTAAAACTATGAAATTGAAGACAAATACAATTGTCTTGTCTTTGGCTTAAAACTTGAGATTTCTACCACACGTGTATATATTATACATAGGGTCATTGATAATACGTACTTATTTCCAACCTACTTATTTCCAACCTCAGCCTCCGTGATTATAGGGTCAATATGGGATCTCAAATATAGATAAATTTACACCATAAAATTAATGAAATGCCTAATCTTATCACACTCCACAAATAATTGCGATTTCCGGTCAAAATCGTGACTAATAATTGACGAGAAGTTTGTATTTAGTTCTAACTGAACTCAAAATATTGTTTAGTTATTTCTTACACACCTAAATCTATGTTTGTATATTATTGTTTCCATTTATTAGGTTTCCTACCACGCTTACAAAAACAGTCAGATTGTATATAGCGTTGCCAAAACCTTAAACTTATGACAACTGTCTCACACGCAAGAAATGGCCACTGTCCGACATGTTATGAACAATAAAAGTAAGTTATTTGTTATAACTTATAATTATTTTTAGGCTGAAACTTTACAAAATAAAATTTCAAATATGAACAGCAGACATTTTTATCCACTTGAGCATTCGAGATAATAATTGAAATACGCATCCAGCATTCGGGATTTCTGCGAGTCCAGTTTGGAAATTTCTTGTCTTCAAGGAAGAAGAAGAAGATTAAAAAATCATGCCTCCGAATTGTAATATGAAGTCATATAAATTGCATACAGTGATAGAAAGCCATCTTACTAATATTATAAACGCGAAAGTTTGTACGGATGTATGTGTTTTTGTTACCCTTTCACGCAAAAACTACTGAATGGATTTTAATGAAACTTTACAATAATATAGCTCATACATCAGAATAACATATAGGCTATATATAATGGTAAGCTCTGGCGTTATAAAATGTGTATAAATGAAAATGTGTGTATTTCATATATTTTAGCGGCAGGGAGGAAAGGCAGGGGGAAGGGGAACGGCGGAGGTGGGGTTTGCAGAGACGAGGGAGGGGGAAGCCGGGTAAGGTGGAAGGGAACGGGGACGCACGGGAAAAGACATGCAGGGAGAATCAATTTATTTCTTTGAATGACATTGCAACGCATGCCAGGGACCAGCTAGTTGAATATAATGTATTTATTTAACCGTTTATCCCGCATTTTTAGAATCATTAAAAAAATTATAAAAAATCATTAAATGTATAAACGCACGAATTCTGCATATTATTTACTTCATAATTGGTGTATGTAGTACGTATTTGGAGAATATTGAACACAATGATACATGTTGTCTGTAGCCTAGTTCAGCGGTTGTCAACCTTTTTGAGCCTGCGTACCCCTTGACTCCTACTACAAATTTGTTCTATCTTGTGTTCATGTGTAATGAAAGACGTGTTTCATTTGACTGACTGAATGACTGACGAATGGCAACACGGCAGGTTGCCGAACCACCGAGCGTAAACTGCCAAAATTTGAAAATGCTGAGCAGAGTTTAAAACCTACATTCGTACCACGATATTGCGTACCCCCAATTTTAGCTTCGCGTACACCAAGGGGTACGATTACCGCAGGTTGAAAACCGCTGACCCAGTTAATGAACACCGACATACATTTAAATTCAAACATGAATTTTTTAGCAAGTATCATCGCATGATCATGATTTTTAAGGAAAAATATTTCAATAATTATATCTGCAAAATATCAATAACAAATAATTTAGAAGAGATGCGAGACATCTATCGTTGAAAAGTGAAAATGCTAAGTTATATTTATGATTAATCAAGTATACAATGTGTGGAAACTTTTGAAATAATTCCCATAAGTTTTAAAATATCTCTTTCAATCGGCCACATTTCGGCAAGCGAACACTCGAGGGTATTTGCAAACTGGCCAAAATGTGGCCAAAAATGCTCCAGAGAGTTATATAAACCATTCATTGTTTTGTCAGTTATCTATATTTTACAAAATTACTCAAGGTCTACAATATAGTGATAATTTGATAAAAGACAACATAACACCACATCAAAAAGTTACCAGCTAAATAATATAATATTATAAATGAATCATTATTCAGCATATCTGATTAGCATCATGTTCAAGCCAACAAAACCTAATGTTTCGGTATTTATCAGTAAGGTCAACTACCTAATAATTTTGATGAATTATAAGCAAATTGTATTTGGCTTTATTTCTCTATATATCTTGATGTTTACTATTCCGAACAGTTATAGAGAAGTTTATAGTGAACTAATGCTACATCACAAGAGAGAAAACAATCGAGGCATATTTTTTTATTAGATAAGTACAAATACAGTGCAACGACCGAAACAATTTCAAGGTCACATTTAGTTATTTTATTTTGCTGAGTTTTTGTTATGCTGATGCAAGTGTTAAGTAGGAAAACTGTTTGTATCATTAAAACATTTTAACTGTGAGCACTGGCTCATCTCGACCAGAGTGCCCAGTAAAGTGGGAAAATTTTTATTATTTTGAATGTGTACATAAATTATAACAATGTTCATAGTATATTCAGTATTTTTAGAAAGAAGGGAGGTGCCTAAAAACATTGCTAGAATCAAAAGATGATATCCCTCAATTGTACCTAATGCATGAGTTTGTTTTCAAATTTAAAAAAGCAAAAAAAAAAAGCATTAAGGGCCAGTTATTTCACAGAATTCAAACAATTCAACCAAGTTAATTTTCAAGATCTGTGAAAATTAAAGCAGAGTTCTGTTATTACAGTGAAACTCTCTTAAGAAGTTCTCTTTTAAGAAGTTTCATGGCTTAAGAAGTTTAGTTTTTTCAGTCCATCGGCCCAAAATTGGCCCAATTTTTCCCACTTATAAGGTTTCACTGTATATCATCTTGGGTGAAAGTAGTTGAGTCTTCAGTATTTTCCAATTTGAATAGAACTTTCATAGATATGTAACTTTGAAATTTCATAAATTGTTCAAATTCTGTCAAAAAACCCGTCCTAAGACTCGAAAGCTGGGTCTGTTCGGAAAGAAAATTCATAATTAAAATTCGGAAGCAACGGTGCATGTGGGTGAAACTCGACAGACACGAGCGAAGCACCCGTTTCGTTTCTTCAACTCGTTTTAGTATAAGTCAGTTCGTATGTGGAACGAGCTGCCGGCATCTGTTATTCCTCCTTCATATAATCCAGGCCGTTTCAAGATCTGCATTAATAAATCCCTTTACAGCCCCCACCTTAACCCGCCTCACAATGTTGCCCAATCGGGAAGCGACAGTTCCCCCGTCTTTACACTGTACTAACAAGTACGCCCACAATTTTTATTTTCCTTTGTATGTTTACCTACATAATATTATTATGTATGTTTATGAAATAAATCAATTCGCTTTTCAGATGATATTGATAGGTACTTCACAAAAATGTTTACTTTTTCAAATTTTCCTACAAAGAAAGTTCCGCTGTATAAATTAGACAAAGCCGAAACATCTACCTATGTAGTTTTAGAATTCCAAGAACGGATTGTTTTAGTGTGTTCTGGATTGTTATGACTCTCTGGTTTAGTTTGGCAACAGAAAAGAAACATTAAATCCCAAGAAAGCGCAGACCAGATCAGACTTGTGCATCATTTACTTAGTCATTATTGCACAATGTTTAGAAATACAAATAAAGAAACCTGCCCACACTTTTCACTTTCCGTAGATTTCTTCCTGAGATTATAATACGAAAAAACAAATGAACAACAATCTAGCTTAATAGAAAAATACAGAATTAGTGTTGTTTGCACAATTTTTATTCTATAACAGATTCTATCTCAGTCAAATAATGACTAATAAATAATTGAACAATCTAAACTTTTGATTCTTTAGCGCATTATTTAGATCAAACTTTAGAAGTATGTATTACAGGTATAATTTTTTTTTATTAATTAAATAAAAATTTAGGTTTTCCTTTTCTTTTCTTACATTTTATGACCATCAAACTAGGAACATGAAAATAATAATTATGGTGGTTGGAAAAGATTTAAATGTCAGTATCGGTACTTACCTATCACCAGTAATCATTTTAAATCAAGTACCTACCTAGGTAAGGTTGGATTTACAAAATGATAATATTGTACCTGTTCCAAGCTGAGATGCGTTGGTGCCGAGGAAGACAGTCTTGCAGCAGCCAGTGAGCGATGCTGCGGGGGCAGTTGGGTGGGGGGCAGATTAGGGCTGCTCAGCAGCTCCTGCAACCCCAGGCAGGGGCTCCCATGCTGACTGCTGTGAACACTACTGCTGTGTCCACTAGCTGGAGAGACGGCCCCCGTGTGTCCCCTACCATATCCCTCAAGAGGGCTACACGTGTCAGTGTCCCTGTAGCTCCCTTGATAGTTGTAGCTTATTGGAGAAGGCTGGGGAGTCACAGGAGCATGAACTTCCAATGCAGGAGTAGAACCTTTTAAAGCCTGCATCATAGAACCACCTATGTGCAAGTAATAGCTGTTCTCTTCCGGCAGCAGGAGATCGTCGAAATTTAAGTCTTCTAGTAATGTGTTGTCATTCGCGTTTAATTCGGCTAACGTCGGACCCTGAATCAGGTCCGCTTTGTCCACCTGGAATATATCGTCATCGTCCATCTTGAACGATTCACACTTGGAATTTGAATCCATGTCTATGTTGAACTTGTTGTATATTGAGGGATGAGAAATTGTCTGGTAAATAGAAGACATTCCTTCCTGACCACAAAGCTCGAACTCCAGGTTGAAGTCCCGCAGATCCGAGAGTTCTGTGGGCCTTCTCGCTGGAATAGGCACCGAAACACTGTACGTATTACTCCCGTCCAACATTTGTTCTTGTTTCACTTCAGTATCTAAGAAATAGTCACTTCCATATGTAGGGTCTGCCATTTTTTTATAAAAATACAAACCAGACAATCATAACAATAACAAAGTAGCAAAACAACAATGACCTTGAACGGTATTTTTCTCACTGCGGGCTATTATCACATTTTTCGGACGCGGACACGCTTTTCCAACACTTTAACGCAGAACACGATCGTTCAGTTAATTATCGAGCGCTTAGTTTACCTCGCGACGAATGTAAATACACCCACGTGAAGTAATAACAACACAATGTTACACCAGACCAAAACATAAACAATGGCGACTATGTCCCATGTGATTATTATTGTGGTGCACACTTCTGTTCGTTCAATTACGAGATCTATCGATCGTCACTACACGTTCCGCTGTGACGTAAACACTTCAATGTGTGTTGACTGTATAGAATAACAAATGATATGTCTAATCCTCCATATAGTCCATATTCGCAAAGTGTAAACACGAGACAAAAACAATCAGTATGGCGAAAATCGCGCGATCGTGACTTTCAATATTAAATTTGTTAATATATAAACGCTGGCAGTATTTAGCGCACTAAGTTTCATAATAGATTGAAAACTGTTTATCGAAAAATCGATGGGTTACATGCCAATGACTAATTTTCACGATTCTGGAGAAAAATCTTGACGCGAAACCACAGAACACGAACTAACGAATCTGCCAGAAGTAAACACTGTGGATGTGGTAATATACATACATTATACGTCATGCCAAAGGTCACATGAACGAGTTTAGTAAATACTATGAAAGAAAGCGTCGGAACATATTGCGCAATATTAAAATGCTCAGAAAGTAGCGATCCTAGCGACATGGTGTAGAACCACAATATATAACTAGGCAAAAAGAAAATATAACGACGCCTTCCCACCCGGAAATGATGAGTGGAGAGACAATCAATAATAATATTGTCATTGGCTTACTATGATTTATGATTTTTCATACAAGAGAATTCGTTTGGATGCTAATCTTTACATCAATGTGTTTATAATAAAATAAGATTACAGAATACAGTAGACAAGCGAACAAAAAATATGATAGAAATTGGGACCATTCAAGTACATAGTTTGTTAGTTCTCATTTCTACCGCCAGAGAATATGTCGACTCCACAAACGCACGAAACGAAAGGGAGCTTCTCGGAATATTTCCTTAGTAGTCAGTGTAGCATATCGACCACATTTCCGCCAATAGAAACTCGTCTACAGTCTATACACTAAAATAGGCATTATAAATCAACCAATCAAGGTGAGGGGCCCGACATTTTCGCAAAACGGCATTGTATAATTATTATGGCAGCACTGAAATGAAAGAACCGTTTCACAGAACTCAAAGTGGGAAACAAAAACAATGTTGAATTTCTAATAATAAAAATCTTAATAAAAGAAACTGTTTTAATACTGAGTATCTTTATTTCTTCACCACCTACAATTAAAGAGAACGGCAGCGTGACCTTTTTTATTCAAAACTAAATTTGGATTTGAGGCCAAAATAGGTACTTGATCAAACTGAAAAATTATTTTTTAAATCAAAAAGTATAGCAAATGTATTATACACATTATGTGTTATTTTATTTAGTCGTTTCAAATTATAAAATACAGGCTACTAAGGAAATTGATTGTTTTCACGATTATAATCTAATTCACGATCATCAATATATTATATTATAAAAGAAAGTGTACTACAATGTGCGTACCTCTAAAACTCAGAAACGAGTTCCGGTCCGATCAAGGGAGTTATATGATGTGGTAGCCTCCTATCCCTCATCCATGAAGAAGGTTCCCGTTTTTACCTAAAGGGCGTGCTTTTGAAGATATAAGGGCTGGAAGTTTCGCCCTCTAGAAATTTCTAGAACAGTCCGGAACATCCCGGAACATTCTGGAATGTTGCGGAATGTTCGGGAATAGTCTGGAACGCTTGGGAACATTCCGGAACATCCCAGATCATTTTGGAACGTTCCAGAATACTTTCGAATGTTGTGGAATGTTTTGGAACATTGTGGACCATTTGAAGCCTTTTTTGTATGGGTGGGGCTCCCCATTGGTAGGGGTAGATAAAGTAAGAACCGTCGTGGGCTCGAACGTCAGTTCAATCTCACATCAAATCCCTGAGCAAAGCCGGGTACCAACCCCAGCTAGTTTAATATTTAATATTGAAATATCAAATAAAAAATTAACATCATAAAAAAATATTTTAAATCAAAAAAATAAAAAAAGCCTTTTCTAGGTAGTGCATCGTTTTTTTGTGTTTACAAAATCCACAATTTCAAGTACAATGCGATTTGTACACAAACATTATTATATTTTTGTTAAAAAGTAGAAACGATATCGGTATTGACATCTGTGAACTTTTCCCGGAAACTATGTCAAACTTACTTTTGTTTAGGTACATACTTTATTGTCGGTCGTCATGTCTTTGCGCTTGGATTCACAGATGGCAGGCGTAGTATCAAGTTATTTTTTTGATTGAAATTTTCCGAAGAATTTTTTTTCAAGGTTTAATATAATTATTATTTCAGCTAATTAGGTGGGTACTAATAACATTAATTAATTATGAGATTTTCATTAGAATCTGACTTGACAAAGTTCACGGCTGTTTTGTCATAACGTAGATCGGGGGGAGCCTTGGAAATAATATCAGTGCCGGATTCACAAAATTTGGCGCCCCGAGCTGAAAAACTGTGGCTTCCCCCACATTTTAATTTTTACAGACTGTAAAACCTTTTAATAACCCGGATAATTAAAACTTTAGAGGCGCACAACGTAAAAGATATTGTGTTTTTAATATTCATGTAAATAAATAATAGGAGAGAAAATATTCATTTTTTTTACATGAACTCCACACAGGAGGAAAATAATTTCCCTCACGGCCTATGTCATTTTTAATGATGCTGTGTGGAGGGTTTTTTTAAGGAAAGGAAGGAGAGGAGAGTTCTGGGAAGGAAAAGGGTTAAGGGGTGGGTAGGAATCTGGGGTTCAGTGTGTCTTGGTCATCCATCTCCAAGACGTAGACAAACCTCACCCCGTGAACCCCCCTCACCCCATAAGTATTATTTGTTGGTTGCGTTCAAATATATTGAAATATAAAAGATGTGCTATCGACAGGTTTTACTGGGTGGGACTGTGTTTTCTGGCATCGCCGACATTGTTTACCAATACTACTGCACACCTTCAAAAAATCAACTAAATGAACGAATTCTTTCCGTATTCAAACTACGCCCATTAGACGGTAGTCCGCCGACGCGACGGTCGGGCGACCATCATAGCATATCCCTTGAATTTCAATATCTTTGGTTGCGTTTGTGCATTTGTTTAAGTTGGGTAAGACGCGGGGTGAGGGGAAAGATGTGTGAAAAAAACCTGTACCTACTTAATTTTTTTAATGATAGTATGCCCTGTCCATGGGCGTAGGCACGGTGGGGCAAAGTGAGTGTTTGCCCCACTCGCTGGCCGATGCATGACTTTTGGAATTGTCGACCGAGTCGCGTTTTCAAATTTATAGCACTTCATGGGATGGTTTTTCCTTCTTCCGTTCATATTCTTTGTATTCATAGAGCCTGAAGCATAAATATGCTGTAGAAGCCTACTTTTTTTCGGTACCTACTCTAGATTTTTGAAGTGAAAACTTCTTTGGCACCGTTGTGATTTGAAACGAAAAATAGTGACACTAAAAAAAGACAAACATATATATCTGTGAATCCTGTAAGATAATGAGATACTTAGTATGATCGGTCAGCTCTTTGTGCGGTGCTTCGTGGCCTATCGGTCTTCTCTTTGTGCGGTGCTTCGTAGCCTTCCCGCTCTTGTCTTCTTTAGTTTTCTGAAGGTTTCTCTTCTATCGCGTGTGAATTGCACTCTGTTTTTTTTTGCCCCACCCTAAATCAAAAGCATGGTCCTGTCTTTTAAAATACCAAAAAATCTTAAATCAATCAACAAAATAATTGCAATAACAATATAAAATTTGAATTAATTCATTTTATACCACTGCATATAAAACATTTATTTTCAAAACTTTATCATAAAAGATGGCTGCTAAGCGATTTCCCCCATCATAGATTTAGGGAAATGCAATGTCATTCGTAAAAAAATGCACTTTCATTTAAATTCATCATGACATGACCACATGACTGTGCGCGAGCGCCACAGTGGCAGTTGGTGATAACAACAGGTGTTGAATCGTCAAGAAATTAGTCAAGTCAAAAATAGAAGAGAGGAAACTTTAATTATGACATTTGTAAAAAAAAATCAATTTGGCAGGCAGGTATGGGTACTGCCGTATCAGGAACCATTTATTGGATAAGCAACACATCTGCCATAGGTCACCCCGAGTGGTTCGCTACATTTGGTGACTTAGCAGGGGTGTCCGGGTTCACGGGGTGAGGTTTGTCCGGGTCTTGGCGACAGATGCAGGTTCGGCGCTGATTAATATGCGCATTATTTTTAATGTAAATACTTACTTCACAGGTAGTTACATATATGTATTGTACCTACTAATTTTAAATTAACAATAAAAGTCGAAAATATAAAACCTACGTTTACAGATGTTCTTATCGACAAAATCGTTAATAAAACAATCTGAAGATGGTACACACTTATTTATTTTGTTTTGTTATAAATAATAATAAGTTTTAGTCTGATTGACAATCCGTTGAAAAGTTGTCTGGTTTCATCCCGACATGTCGCGTTTTAGTTGCTCTGCGGGATTATTTTTATATCAGTGGTCCCTTTCGTCAAATATCTTTGAAAATGTGTCAAAATACGTGATTTAGTTAAAGCTTCATAATTTGATTACGAAATTTGGTTTTGCATTGTTTGTTGCAATGGTGGTAAAAAATGACAAAGTTTGCAAGTGAATTCGAGTGAACACAAAGGATTAGACAAAAGCATCACATCAATAGGTACTCACAGATAAGAACCACTTCACTTTTGTTTATATTTTAGTTGATGGTGAAGATTGTTTATTTTAGAACAAAATATTTCTGAGGTTCGCGATCTCACAACAACATAAATAATACCACTTTTGTTTTTTCTTAATTGTTTATGCTTTTTTCTAGTCAACCTTTATTCATTATTCATTACATTTTGGAGGAGTGGTCTTTGTTCGTACACGGAATTTGTATGCACATAAAATATCAATTTTTTTAATGTCTTCGTCAGGTTTTTTTATTTTATTTAAGTATTTCATGGATACTGGAAGACCCAGGAAGAAGAAATAGGATTGTTTCAGAAGCCGTTACAACTAGGAAAGAAAAGTGAGACGGGGAGATACAAGAAGAGTAAAGAGAGATTAGAAGAAGGAGGGAAGATGCAAGAAGAGACAAGAGTAACTAGAGATATAAGAATAGACAAGAAGGTTTGGTAAGAAGTTAAAAGATTCAAGAAGAGCCAAGAAGGTGCAAGATGGACCAAGAGAAACTTGAAGAAACAGGGAGAGACAAGAAGAGCCAAGAAGAGACGAGAAAAACCAGGAAGAACCAAAAAGTTGCAAGGCACTGTAAGAAGAGGCAAGAAGAAGGAAGGATGAAGAAAACAACAACGCTCAATCAATTCTTTTATTCCTACCCACCCTAAATTCCAAATTTGGCTAATTAGGTTGCCATGCATGTATACCGGTCGATTAAACTCCAACCTCCTTCCCATCCTCAGAGCACGTGTTCCAAGTCCTAACAAAGCAGTGCCCCCTGGTGTACCAGTCTCACCGGGACAGGAGTGCTCCTGGCTGGGGTGGTACAATCGTATCGTCTGATTGACAATC
Source organism: Glyphotaelius pellucidus (assembly GCA_936435175.1). NCBI lineage: Eukaryota > Metazoa > Arthropoda > Insecta > Trichoptera > Limnephilidae > Glyphotaelius > Glyphotaelius pellucidus. Next base: position 31,820,924 of record OW386550.1, read on the forward strand.
CGTTGTTAACAAATCGATTGTCGTCTCTAACGCACAGACGCAATGTAGGCATGCTGTGTTTGTTCTATTGATATTTTAATGGAGCCTGCTCTAAGGAGCAAGCAGCATTGATTCCCGGTGCATGCGCATGAAACTCGACTGACAAGCGGAACATCCGTTCACAGTAGTTGTTGATGTAGCCTTTGTGAGAACAGGTCGTTTCTTCGACTCGTTTTTGTGTATAGCGGCTCGTTAGTGGAGCGAGCTACCGGTATCTACATTTCCTCCTCCACATTAAGCCGCCGCTACCCGAATTTCTACCGATTTTTACATATCTCCCTCAAACATTTGAAGTTTTTAAGCTTCTAAAAAATGTAGGTACCTATGTTATTTTTGAAGATAATATCTAGACGTGTTCCACGCCAAAACGCAAATTATATGAAATGCTCCGAAAATTATTATAAACACGTTCATTTCACTTATTTTAGAAGTTATATGTATGAAAAAATTCAAAGCCATTTTAAATGTTCCCCACGAGATTAAACATTTTCCAATTTTCGTTTAAATTTTATCGTTTTAAATATAAGCGCGCTCTCTCCAACATTCGTAATTACATATCTCCCCAACTTCTTCTTTTTGAGCGGGGATACGGCACCCTCAATAACAGGCTTTGCCCCCTGGAAAGTAAATATACATTTTAGTTACAGTTACACTACGATAATTAAAACTATTTTCTCGTTTCTAAGCGTCAATTAAATGTCTTTATTTTGTTTTCTTAGGTTTATTTTTGGGCGCCTTGCTTTCTTAAAGTCTCACAATCCACAAAATAATTACACAAAGGTAATAGATACAAAGCTACCGTAAAAGCAATTCTAAAAGTACTTTTATTTACCTGTTGGCCGTAAGTGCTTACCTACTTGGGTGGACAGCGAGTAAGTAGCTAGACTCCCCATCTAAATTTACCTTTGGGTTTAATGTTTTAAAGGCGGGTTGGTGCCTGCTTCTTGTAACATATTCTCGTGGTTTCTGTTCGGCCCCTAATTAGTTCTTCTAGCGACTAAGCTTATATTTAAGTACGTTTCCATTTTGAATAAACCCGGCATTCAATCGCGGGATAAACTCGCACAACATGGCCGAGTCGGACCGGGGAACGGTGCGAACATGATTAAATGTATATCCCGGCGGGATATAAATAGATAAATAATAGTTTACCCTCGGAAAATGCGGTACCTACCGACACGATTAAGCCCGTATTTATTTACCTTGGAATAGCCTAAAAATTCCCGAACGCAAACCAAGCAGTGTTGCCAATATGGACGTAAAAATTTGAGTAACATTTATGGCTATTCGAACGTTCGAAAAATTCCAAAAGATGTTCCTACCTATTATTACATGCGCCTATATATTGTATTTATTTGACCAACATTGAATGCTTCTTTTAAATAATTTACAAAATTAATTAATTATTTATTTATATTTATTAAGGCCCTAATGGGCTTTTACATGAATAGACATAAATTTACATACACAATATTAATTACATGAATTACAAATCAAGAAAACAGAATAAATAAGAATGCAAACAACTCGTTAGGTATAGAATATTATAACATAATTTAATTAGATAACACAGTTTTACGAGGTGGGTGGGAACTCACGAAAATATATATATTTTTTTACATTAACTCCATACAGGAGGCCCTGAGGAAAATGATTTCCCTCAGGGCCTATGTCATCTTTGAAGATGCTGTGTGGAGGGTGTTTTTGAGGAGAGGAAGGAGTGAACATGGGTCTTGAAGAGACCCATGTTGTAGGAGGGAGGAAACACAGAGGCCGGCAAATCGTTCCACAGCCGAGCTGTTGAACTCAAGAACGAGTTGTAGAAACGACCCGTTCTCATGTGACTAATGTCAACCGTGTACAAATGTTGGGCGCGTGTTTGGCGTGTTTCCCGACTATGCACCGGTGCCGAAGGGATCAATGACGCTAGTTCCTCGGAGCATCTTCCATTGAAATACCGGTAGAACAAGGACAGCATTCCCACCTGACGCCTAAGCTCTAAAGATTGCAATCCGTTTGTTAGGTTAGGAGAGTCTATCAATCGGACCGCCCGTTTCTGCAAAGAGTCGAGGTTTTTTTTTTGGTATTTTGGGGCTCCAGACCAGGGGTGGCTGCCAAATTCAACCATGGGGCGCACTTGCGATTTGTACAGGGTTAGCAGTTGTGTACTATTAAAGTATCTGCGGGCCCCGTACAGTACGCCCAGTTTCTGAGAGGCTAACTTAACTCTGGCTTCGATGGAGCCCCCATACCTGAGCTGGTCACTTAGTGTTACACCAAGCATATCGATGGAGGTCCTGTTCGGAAGATTGCTTCCGTTAAAGGAGACTAGATTTTCATTACGATCCCTTTTAGACGTAATCAGACATGATATAAGTGGAAAATGCTAATTGTTTTTTTTCATTAAAACAGGAAGAGTAGGTAAGTACTAAGATTGTAAATTGTGGTAAGTACAGTTTGTCAAATAAGAGCAGAATACATAGGAGGGCGCCACTGTTGTTCAAATGGCAATACTTAAAATATAACTCATGATGGTAATGTAAAGCTGTGTAACCCACATTTTTGTACAAAACTAAAAAAATATATTTTTTCATGCAATATACCCACTGATCTCAGAATTAGAACGGCATATAGGTATTTTATTATTATTCCTAATTTTGTGTTAACGTAATGAAAAATAACGATATTGTAATATAATAGAAAGCACAGTTTAGAAATTGCTCACATTTACTTAATACGAGCGTACCTAGTGCTGTCCGGGCTTTAGATCATGTTTCTAATTTTAGATCTGAATATATTTAACTCAAACAGATCTAAAAGTGGTGTAACTAAACTCACCATTAGTGATTTTTTCTTTCTACCTACTATTAAAATCAATTTTATGTTAAATTAAATGAAAGCAAATCACCATTTAATGTAAAACACCATTTAATCAAATTTATGTAATTAAGTAAGTACCTTAACGACAGTGCTTCTTCGATTTCAAAATTTTTCCCTTAAGAAGAAAAAAATGTTTTTAAAAATATTTTTAAAATGAGATTTACAGTGATATATTCAGTGTCGTTGAGCTTTAAAATAATATTTGACAGTTAAATTGGTGTTGCCAGCCTACAAATTTTGTAGTTACATTTTTAATATTTTGTACTCTTAATTGACAGACTATAAAAGAAAGTTGGGCTCAGTCCAAAGTTTTCAAACAATTAACACATTCATCCTGAATGAACTCCCTGAAGTTTCACGGTATGAGAGTTAAACACGGGGTAGGTTTAAGTCGATTTGTATAGAATTACATATAATATATTATATGGGTTGTGGTTTAAGCCAGACTGGCATTACAGCGGCCGAGAAAGAACCCCAAATTGGGTAGGTCTTGGCTTACATATGCTTAGAAAAAGGGTTTATCCTGCATACGTTAAACCTAGACCCAGTGTTATTTTAAAACAACATCACTTTCATGAATTTATCCCTCTATAATTTGTAATACCAACTCCAATTTGTACCGTTCGATAGCCGAAAGCATCGTGTATAAATAATTGACTGAGCGTAGGGAAACCCTGTTTTAATTCGACCGTTTTAAATTTCATCTGTATGTTAATTTTTTTTATTTTTTAACGTGATAACGTCTTATAAATCGATGAACACCGGCTGCATTCACGAAAGAGCATGACTCATTGCCAAATTCCGCCTAAGCCGAGCGTGCAAGCTCAAAAAAATTACACCATTTAGTTCCTTTATTAGCCGCCAGCAGAGACGAGATTATAAATCTGTATGACGTGTAGGTACTTCGCATTTTCACCAGCAGTATGAATGATCTTGGGGTCCGTTTTGCAGTACTACAGTGCATCGGGCGGAACTATTCAGCAGCCCTCTTCTGGGTTTTGTGTGTTATTTATGAACAGAGTTCCGGAATCTTTTATTGTCCCCTAGCTTTACATAATAGGAGGATTTAAAACACCCGTTCCGTTGGGGCTTTTTCTTTGGTCTAAATTGTATTCAGATTTCAGCGCTCCGGAACTGTTCTTGTTCATATTCCACGCGCAGGGCCGGCTCTGAGCCGAACGGCGCCTGGCGCTAATAAAAAACCTCAAGGGCACTTTGTTAGGTGTTATGTCATAATCAGGGTCTTAGGATCTTGGCTCCTTGGCGCCTTGGCAAGTTGTCGCCCAGAGCAGAGTGCTTCTATTGCGGACACACAGGACCGACCCTGCCCTATCTTCTAACATACCCAATGGATTATCCTTAGACTAATTCCATTGTTGGGTTCTTTTAAGCTTATTCAGAAAATTGTCATACGGAGCTCCCGAGTAACAAGGCCCGTGCCTTCATAAAGATGTTCGAGGGATGTTCACAAAGTAAGTGTACTAGATTTTAATATTTTTTTAGAAAAAGGGTATTTAAAAAAAATTACAGGATATTGTTGATACATTTGTTGACTATTTTTCCGCATAATTGTCATTCCATTAATGCATGTGGTGAGCCGTGGCACCAGTTTCTTTACATATACCAGCTCCTTTCCCCACTTCAGAGCCTCTTTCTGCACCTGCTCGTCGGCTGAAAATTTATTTTCATCCATGTATGCCTTCAAGGAGGTGAAAATAAGATAATCTAAAGATGTCAAGTCAGGGGATTACGGGGGTGGTTAAAAACATCCCAACCAAATGAGTCCAAGAGTGTATTGGTGGCTAAGGTTGTGTGAGGACGGACGTTTTCGAGAAACAAGCACACTTCTCTGGACAAAACCCCCATCCTTTTGTTTTGAATGCTCCTTTTGAGTTTTTAAAGGTATCACAATATGTTGTGCATTAATAGTCTCCACCCGAAGCAGAAATTGGTCCCATAACACTGGGGCCATGATTTTTTTGCCCGAAATTGTGGTTTTGAATTTTTTGGCAGATGGGGAATTGGTGTGACGCCAGTTTGACGACTGTTTTTTTCCCAGGCCTGTAATGAGTCATCCACTATCATCTCACGTCAAAATAGAGCTCAGAAATCCTCGCCTTTTTTCTTTTAGGTATTTTCCTTCCGTGAGTAAAAAGCGGACCACAGCACTTGGCGTGAATTTTTGCCGACATCTTTCACGCAACTGGACATATGAACGTGAGATTACGTAGGCCCCCTATACCAATTGTGACGATACACCCTGCCTACGTGCACCAAATCGTGATAAATCTACCCTGGCTACGCTGTATCAAATATGTTGAGATTCTACCCCTATGTACGATCACGGCACCGAATGCGCTGTGTCGCGCCTACCCTCGTAGCTCCAATATTTTCGTAGCTTTCTATCATGATGTACCTAGCCCATCATTTAGGATATTTCTAGTCTAACTTTAAATCATTCGCACTTTTGCGGAGACCTCTTCTCTCAACCTATTTTTCAAACTTCTACATTTTCCTGAGCTAATCTAAACCCTGTTTTTCGCAATCCCTGTGATAATTTCACACAGTAATCAAGATTTTTGAATTTTTGTTTACATTATCTCCGTATCCTGCGTTGTGTAATTTTTTGTTTTAGGATTTACACCCATACGCGTAATAAAACGCATACAAATGTAAAGAGTATAATGTATGGTTTTGTGGTAACTTCGGTTCTTTAGAGTAAGAGTGAAAGAATTCTTAATTGATTGATTTAAATATCTTCTAACGCGTTTGATAAACTAACCCTGTCTTAGATTCTGCCTATACTTGATAAACGTTTGGTTTATTTCCTCCCTAACACAGCTATATTTAAAATACAAATAAAAGAGAATAACAGTTAACAGTTTATAACAAGCATTTCATGAAAAAGTATTTATTTTACCTGCGTAATATGACCTAATTCTAGGTCTCAGTTTTTCACCTGAAGTCTGCAAATCTCCACCTAACATGAATTTTATTTTCATGGTTAGTAAACACTAGATTGTTTGGGGAAGGGATGTGTGTAGGGATTGGGTCAAGGATAAAAAAAAAATGTTTTCTGCAAAGGTTGGCTCCTCCACTAACCAAATAGATTCTGGTGACCGACTTCCGAAAAGGCCTCTGTCAATGCACGGCTACACATACCTAAAGACCGGATTTTACCCTCTTCTGCGGGCTTCCTTGCTTCGATAGGAGCTTTACGTACCAGAGATAAGTACCAGGTCTTCCGTCGTATCTCAGAACTATCCCAACCTCCTCACCTCCAGGTAGTTTAACTCGACTGATTCTAGAAGGGGTATTTCATTGCATCCCTTATCACGACTCTACTCGCGTTGAATGTGGTGTGCGACTGTTTTTGTCGTATCCATCTCCCACGTGATCCGACAGAATCGCACTCCTGCCACCTCTTAGACCTACTGCGATTGCGCCAAGGGAGCGTTCCAGTTGGCTCGCATCAAATCGAAGGTCGACAAGACTATGATATGCAAATGACTTAGAGTTTTCTTTAAGCGCCGCGCCAGCGTATTCCTCGCATACGTCTCCTACTACCTCCGCATGCCTCCGTCTTGGCAATACCGTCACAGGGCCCAAAGCTTCTCTCTCCCTTGGGGAAAGTTTCTCACTAACCTTCCCTAGAGACACATAATTGCATACAACAATCCGGAAGTTTACTGCGTGGGTAAAGTTTTTGGATTTGGACTGTATGTCTTCATTCGCTACCAGTGCTTTTTAATGTGGTCACTGAGTCCACGTGTTTAGGTATGAAAGGATAGGGGATACCTATCCTATTAGGTAGGTATAAATGGAAAAGTGAGTTTTTGGTTTGGCTTTATTTTTATTGAGGAAGCCCTCCTCATGAAGTAGTAGGTATTCTCCTAGATAACTAGAAGGGCACTGTTATGCACAAAGTTCTAATTTTCAATTTTGATAAATTTAATTTTTAATTTTGATCTTTCAGACCACAATTGATAAACTTGTCCCTAGATTTTTTATTATCCATTGATTCAAATGTGGGTTACCTGGTCACTATGTGACATTGAAAAATTCCTCAATCGAAGGTCACATAAACAGACCCTAGTTCTGTTGATGAAGGAAGCGGCTATTATTCGTTTATATAAACCCGCTGATACTGAAGCTCGTTCAAAATAAACAAAGTAAAAGAATGTCAATGTTTTGTTTACCAATCTACGGTATGTGGGATGAATGATCTTTGTAATCAACCCTCATAAGTTCTCAGCACCTAATATGAATGCTAAGCGCAACGAATTTATATTCTGAGTATGTATTTGTCGTTGCGATTCCGAAGGCCGAAATACGCAACTAAGTCATGGATTGATCTAACTTCTTGGATAGGTATTTATTTCATAACTCCCGCGCACAGCTATTAGTAAGTTATCATGCTGTTATTAAAACTTAAAACCGTTAGTCACCGACATGCTCTGTTCGCAAATTTTATAAATAAGTGTGACTGCTTGCTCTGCATTATCTCCAAGAACCTGTAAATAGTTTATTGATAAAAAAAACTTACCAAAATTCTGCAAATTTCCCTTTTGGTGTTTAAAAATTTTAATCGCATTCTTTAATATTAGATCTTTTCCATTATAAAAAGAATCGATACAAAAAAAAATCTTTTACTTGGATATTCTAGACTATGTCTAAAATGTTCTCCTGCTATTGTTGAATTATAAAGAAACAATTCTATTTAAATTTTCACTTGGGTATCATTAGATTATGTTAAAACCTCTGATTTTCTCCTAGCATTGATTTATTATCATCACTCATAATCAACTCGGTATTTAATTTGTAATGAAAATTTGACCATCTTATTAAATCACTATCGCTTTCGAGCAATTCGTTATTATTATTTATTTAGTTCACTGATGTTATTTTATTTGTTTTAAACCCAAAGTTTTAATTGTTTAATATTTCGTTAATACTCTATAATTTATTTCAGCCGGACTTCTTAGTCGTAATCAAAACTTTATTTTAGATATAAAATTCTAAATTTTATTATTATTATTTTCCTTTGTAAACTCATAGTGAAATTAAATTATTTTTCAATTATATGCCGCGTATCTATCTCATGATTATTATTCTCTCACAAATGTAAATTAAATTGTAGTAAATCGGATTTCTAAAGTTTTAATTATGTTATTATTATTCCGAAATCCTATTTATATTTTAAGACACAAATTTTTTATAAGTGTTTAAAGACCACTCTTCAATTATTTTTAATTCGTACAGAAACATCGAATATAAATTCACTGGATTTTACACTTTGATTTAAGTTAAAAAAAAAAAGGCAACGAATTGTTCACGATCAACCGTCCCCGCCGCTAATTCTTCCCTCACTTATGTAACTGTTACCTCTCTTATGTAAATTAAATTGTAGTAAATCGGATTTTTTTTAATTATGATTTTTTTTTATTTCTCAAAGTTGAAAGAAAAACACTGAATCTATGTGAGAAACTCTTGAATAAATTTTCTAAGTCCGAGACCAACAGTTCGCGATTCAATTCCGCGTCCGACCGTTCCGTCCATTATACACTCACTGACGACAAGGGCCGGATTATTTCTCTTCAAACTTGTTAAACGCCTTCTTATGTTTAAAATATTTTGAAATAAATCTTCATTAATTGAATTCTGTTTATATTAGAATTTTTACGTACTTGGTTATAATTCAATTTTAATGGCCGCACTGTCAAATATAATCGGGTTTCTCTAAAGTAAACTTCTATGTCTGATGTGTTAAACCAAACATGTACTTACGCCTTAATTTTTTTTGTTTTGATTAGACTAACGGCGCCCAAAGAAACTCATGTTTCCAATGTCACTTATATAAACACTCTTCAGGGCCAATAAACATTCATTTCTTTGTCTTTGATTCTGTTTAAAATAAAGTTCGTTCAACTTTAATTCCTGTGGGAACGAAAATGAAGGTCGCCCATCGTGATAAAAGTTCACGTGTCTCTTGTTTTGATTATTAGACGTTATTGGATGTACCTATAATTTACACGATACAAAAAAAACTTTGCAGGCCCTCTTGAACGTGAAAATGTTTTTCCTCCGATAGCGTAGGTGTAGGTAGGCATTACGATTCATCACACAATCAGTGCTGCCAACCCCCAAAAAACAGAAAAGCCCGTTATGGTCACAGTTCACTTACTTTCTGAACATACCTCGTACTTACCGAATTGATGTTTTTAAGATTTATTGCTGTTATAATGTTTCAGTGAAATATTTTTGGAATGATTTTATTCACCCAGAGGATTTTTTTTCATCTCAGCATAAAGAATATAATGCTAGAAGTGCCTTCCGTGTAAATTTGAATGGAAACAAGCGTGCCACTGACTTAGTATCTTTTGGTTCTAGACTGGAAGCTCGACTCTAACCTATCTTGTTCTGAAAATCTAACCCTCACCTTTCCGGTCATGAAAATCCCATGTTCACCTATCCAGTCATGAAAATCCCAAGTTCACCTATCCGATCACGAAAATTCCATGCTCACCAATCCGGTCATGAAAATCCGATGTTCACCTATCCGGTCTTGAAAATCCTCACAAAAACTCTCCAGTTACTTATAATAAAAATGACAAACGAACTCAAAATAGTCCTCCGAAAGTTGCAAGTTCCAGCAGCATTTGTGCACTAATGCAATACCTACCCATTACACTAACTAACTACTAAGAAATAATTGAAGCTTATCAAAGTAAAGCGTCAATAATTAATACTAACAACAAAATAGCAAGTCTTTATCAGAACCCCAAAATTGTCCAAAATATTCCGAAATATTCCGCGGCTCAAAAATTCCTTTCGTAAAAAAAGGTATCAATCTCGCGGAACCCTCACATGAAAACGGTGACCGGACAAAAAATAAGAATCTTGTAACTTCATCACTTTCTTTGAAAAGTCATTAAAAGTGATTAGAAACAATAAATTAAAAATTGATTAAATAGGTTATATTAGGTTAGGTTATGGGCTACTTATAATTTTTTTTTCATGACTTTTAATGACTTTTCAAAGGGGTGTTAAAATGCCACTATGTTGAGTTGTTGTGGAACCCCTGAAAAATAAAAAATAGCCTTGTACGATGAATAGGTACGTCCAAACCATAGATGCATAGATAATGCTGTGATCCCGCCGGATCTATTCTATGAGAATCTATGGTCAATTTATAGAACGAAAGTTGACGTTGTTTCAACTTTGGGTTTCTGCTCCATAGAAAAGCCTGATTTTATTTTATTTTATTTGGAAAACCAACAGTTACAATAATGTTTAATGTTTGATAAAATATGTTTTATTTAATTAAATGAAGACATTATGAGCGAAACTCAATCGAAAATCTGGAAACAGAAAAATCAGAAAAAGATATTGGCACCTCTGGGACTCGAACCCAGGAGTCCCAGAGGTGCCAATATCTTTTTCTGATTTTTCTGTTTCCAGATTTTCGATTGAGTTTCGCTCATAATGTCTTCATTTAATTAAATATTACAGTTTGAGGTTTTACTCATAAAGTTAAAATAATAAATAAAAATATGTTTTAGTTATTTAACCAATAATAGGTTTTCACTGATGCAAAGCAGATTTTGGAACACTGATAAATTGTATATAAGATGCTTTCGTTAAATGTATTTTTGCAGATAGAATCGAATAACAGTAGTGATGAGATGCTGACGTTTTGCCTGGCGTTCTCCAATATTAAAAGCGGTTAAAGTTAAGAATAAAAAACGTTTATTGACGACGCCGCCATACAAAATACAGTGCCTGTTTAAATTAAACACAGGCCCTTGTGAACGGTGACGTCACACAGATAACCTCGGATTCGTTATAATTACGGGAAATCCGAAATTTTTAATTTTAAATATTATGTTAACGAATTAATCTGTAACAATAAAAATAAACTGGTATTTAATTATCGATAAAAAGAGATCGAAGTTCCTTATCATAAAATGTTTAATTTAAAAAAAAATACTAACGATTATTACTACCCGCCTCAGAATAGACAAGCGGTTACTTGCATTATACGTGCCTAAATATATATGCAAAATAATATTTCGATTGTTTCATTTAAAATCGCATATGTAAAAATATATTAAATGTCAGGTTGCCGGTAGGTAATGACCCAGTACTCACTGGCTGTAAGAACATACATGGTGGAATCTCTTTTATCGTATTCAAAAAATTTTAAACTTCTAATCTATACTAATATTATAAATGCGAAACAGCTCGAGTTTGTTTGTTAGGCTTTCACGCATAAAACAATAAAACGATTTTAAAGATTCTTTCACCAATAGAAAGCTAAGTTATATGCGAAGACTATACGCTGTATATGATGGTAAGCTCAGGCGTTATGAAATTATAAATATTAATATATTATATTTCTTATACGTTTTCTGTCACAAACAAAAGCGAGTAATTGCTAACGTCAGAAAACAAATCGTTGCCGTGGAAACGATGTTGATATATTTGCCGGATATCGTAGTTAATATCTATCTATCTATCTATATAAATAAAAATGAATCTCCGAAATGTTTGTACGCGCGCAACTTCCGAACGACTAAACCAAATTGGATAATTCTTTTTTTTTTTACTACTGGTGAGCTCTGACTTAACGAAATTTGGGTAGTACGGAAATGTTTGAAAACTGAATATGCCGGGAATGAATGTATGGAATGCGGGAGGGGAGAGAGGGGAGCGGTAGGGGAAAGGGGGAAGTGGGAAGACGGAGGGGGAGGGGGGAGTGGGGAGGGGGAGTGGGGAGGGGGAAGGGGGGGAGGGGGGAGGAGAGGGAGATAATTTATAAGTGCAAGCGCTACAGTAATTTCCCCCTAATACCATGCGAGAGAAGCCGCGGGTAAGAGCAAGTAAAATCATAAACTAAAAACAAAATCCTTAGTTTTTTCTTAGTCTTTCGTCGTAAAAGGTCTTTGTTGAAATCACGTCGAAAAGTATGTACCAAGATATATCTAAATACAAACATTATTACTTGAGTAACCTACATAACTCGTATGGAACATCCCACATAAAAGAGAAGAAAATACCTCTTAAAAAGAGACCCCCTTATGAAAAGTTTTAATAATTTCCTTTGTAAGAGAGAGGCCTCAGGCAAACTTGGCTTTTAACTCTAATCCAAGATACAAAACTCTAAATGAAACTAGTAAATTAATCTCCCTTATGTAGAATATGACTAGCTTCGTGGATCGGATTTAGGGCACTAGCTTTGTAAGTCTCTTTTTTATATTAAAATACTGATATAGATTTTAATAAATTTCTATGTATATGATTGAAAGAAGAGAGATATTTTACGAAGGCGCGTGGTTTGTGAGGATTGTTTCATTCAGCGGTTCGTAGGTAATCTAAATAGGGTATATAAAGCTCTTCAAGTTTATTTGTGCAGTCAATGGCATCACATTTTGCATTCAGATGAGAAAATAAACAGAGATAAAGATGAAGAAATCAACAAATTATGATGAGGAAATCATGAGATAAAGATGAAGAAATCAACAAATTATGATGAGGAAATCATGAGATAAAGATGAAGAAATCAACAAATTATGATGAGGAAATCATGAGATAAAGATGAAGAAATCAACAAATTATGATGAGGAAATCATGAGATAAAGATGAAGAAATCAACAAATTATGATGAGGAAATCATGATGTAACACCAACACAACTACATACAGTCCGCCTGCGAACAGGAATCCCTAGTGAGGAGGACTAAGCTACTATGTAAACCACGTATTTTAAGTAATTAATATAAAAAATTATAACCATTTATGGATTCAGAAAATATTTAGTTTTTTGGTTCGACTGTTCCTCTTTTGACCACCTGCAGATTGAAGTTCGTCATTTTGTGCTTTCTTACATGTTTGTAAACTACCGTTATAAAATTATACTAGCTGACCCAGCCACGCGTTGCTGCGGCTAACGAAGCAAAACGCTAACTGTTAATTTGCATGCAAATCAAATCCACACCGCCCGCTTGCCAGCCCGCTCACAAACATTCTTATATATTTCGACCAATTTACACAAAACCTTGACAAATTATATACCTAAACCTTCCTCATGAATCACTATATCTATTGGTTAAAACCGCATGAAAATCCATTCAGCAGTTTTTGAGTTTATCGCGAACGCAGACGGAGGACTTTAATTTATAATATACAGAGATATTGATCCTGCAGACAGGCTGTCATGTGACAGCTCCGTAGGACTACCTCTATTTTGTAAACACTACAACTACTAAGATAGTAAAAATTATGTTTTTTTTTACAAATAATAAAATGATTTAATAAGCTATACACCGGGTACCCGCTAATAACTAGCGGGTACCCGGCACGCATTGCAATTCAAAAAAATAAAGTGTTAGGTTTTAATAGATATGTAAAACTTGCTGCTTAAATTGAATTGAAATAAAATAATTATAATTTGTCACTTAAATTATATTGCATAATTATAATTTTTAATAACTTATTATCAAATTGAACTGCTTAATTTAATAACTGTACCCAATCTGTAAACTTCATCCGCCATAACACAGGGACATCCCTAGCATCGCGGATGAATTAACACAAAATCTTTTTCAATGTATAAAGTTCTTTAAATAAATAAATAAATAGTTTATCAACATGCGAGCAGCTCACATACGGTTGTCCGTGTGAAAATCATAGATTTTCTAAATTTACCCCCCTGCTATCCCCTACCGCTATTACGTCCTTTGCAATCCCTCCCACGTTCCCCATCCCTCCATAACCCCTCCCCTTCTGTCCTCTCTCGCCCCCGTTACCCACCCACGTCCCCTTTCTCTTCCGTGTTCTCCTTCCACTGCCGCTAAACTTCTTCAAATGCACACATTTTTCATAAAACTCGCGCGCCACCTATTGTTAAATACGTAAACAAATTTCATAACGCGCACAACAACTCACCAAAGTTTCATCGCAATTGAATGAATATTATTTTTTTTTTTTTTTAAACAAAACATACAACGAAGTTGCATTCCCATGAGTTATCAAAACTCATTAAGGGATCGCCAATTGGTACATTTGAAAAGATAAACCCAACCCAACCCAATATGCAGACACAATAAATGAAAAAAAATTTTACAAAACATTTTACAGAAGCAACATACAGACACAAACATATGAAGAATCACTTTACAAATATTTCACAGAAACATGTCTTATAAGATTTTATGAATAATATTATAACCACTCATTTGATTTATGTACTGTTGGTGTCACAAAGTTAAAATAAAGTATCCTCCATGATGAACTATAGAAATGCATAAAAAACAAATCAGGAAAAATACAATAAAAGGTATATAACTAACAACAATATATGAACTAATGAGGACCAAACGAAGAAACATTCATTTTTATATATATAATTCTAATTCTTGGAGGAAAGGAAATTGGTTATTTAAATAATTAAACTAGACGAACTCTATGAAAGGTACCTTTGCTTCTTAAATCAGTAAACTGTTGAATATTTAAAGGCTTTTAGAGAAAACTAGTTTGAACTGTTTTGTGCGCTCATTATTAATGTTTCAGAATTTTAGAAGTCTGTAATCTCGATCTAATATGTTCTCATAAGTATGCCATTAACAATATTGGATGCTTTATTGCATACCTATATTACTTTGCAAGAAAGTAGTAATTTTTGAATATTTTTTTATCTAGTATAATTTAATTTAATATTTTAATGTATTAGTATATTTAATTTAATATATTTAATCCGTTTAATCACAGGAGACCAAAATATGTTCCAGCTCACGCTCACATAGGTCTCGTATAAATCGTTGTATCTCATTAGACTGGTCAGTGGTTGAGTGGGCATCGCGTTTGGGTCCCACCCGGGCGTCCCGTGTTCGATTCCTCGACTGGCTAAGTCCTCCATCACAACACAAGCAACATTTTCGGCTTTCTGTGGTGGTAGTAGGAGATTTTCAAACATTGTTGGGTTATTCGTAACCCGGGAATGTTTGTCTTTCTTTTAAACTGTTATGGTACGAAATATGATTTAAACAGTGTTAGCAAGAGAAAACTCTACGTTTTATATTCAAATTTAAAATTTTACCACAGAAACATGTAAATGTGCACCTCTATGAAACCAAAATTTCCGATAACTATTTGTGAAAAATGTATAAAATTTGGAGAATATTTTATTTTTTTAACGTTTATAATGCACATCTATATAGTTTAAAATCAAAATATGTTTGCTACTATGTGTGGATGTGAGTTGTCTATGTGTTGCTAAACCATTCATCCGATTGCGAAGAAACTTTGGGGATTTGATGTGCGCATTCCCGCAATGGTTTCTACGTACAATGAAATTATGCGTTGGCGTAATGAAATTATGCGTTGCTAACCATTCATCCGATTGCGATAAAAATTTGGGGATTTGATGTGCGCATTCCCGCAATGGGAGTAGGGAAGGGAACGTGGGAGGGGGGAGGGAAACGCGGGAGGGGGTAGGGGAACGCGGGAAGCGGAAGAGAGAATGCAGAGAAGGCGGAGTGGGATTGTGTAACAGAAAGGGGATGCGGGAGAGGAAAGGGAGGCGAAAGGGTAACGGGATAAATGGGAAAGGACACGCATAATTTCATTACGCCAGAGCTGCCTAAAAAAATGAATAATAAAATATGTGTGCGTTTTTCCATTCTTTCGTTATCAGTAATTTTAAACAGAAAAAACGTGAGGTGAGCCATTTTCAAAACTTTTTTTATGTTCGCATTAAAATTTTAATTTTCCAAATATATATTTTTTTTATTTCTAGTAATAATATTTTTTAACATATTACAATAATACAAAACAAATTCTTACGTTTTCTAAATTTTAAAATGGGTATTTCAGCAAATATGTTAAACTACAACACACTTTTAAACGATATGAATATGCTTAAATTGTCAGACAGAAGAATTTTCACTGACTTGGTATTTTTATATAAAATTCTAAATGATTTAGTTGATAGTCCGGTATTACTTGAATTGATAAGCTTCCGAATTCCACTTCGTAATACTAGAAGTCAGGATTTATTTCAGTGCAGAAATTCTGGGACTAACTACCATATGTATTCCTCTTTGCCCAGAATACTAATGGAGGGAAACAATTATACCAAGTCAGTGGACATCTTCAATTTATCTTTGAATAAATATAAAATATTGTTATTAAGGCAGTTCAGTTATGTACAATAAAATGTTTTTTCTATGCTATATATGTAAAAGCCCCGAAAAAGGGCGTTTATTTATAAATAAATAAATAAATACCTTTCAAAATCAGTTTTTAGTTTCCGGAAAAATTCAGAAATATTCCATTTATTGGGATTTTATTGTAAAGCGGAAATGTTTTGAACATACGAGGGTTAAAACAATGTGATTTCAGGCTTTCAAAAATACGCCTTCGCTCGACAAAACATTACGAACCGAACAAATTTCGTAAAATTAAACCAACAAAAATTTTCAAGAATTGCTTTACATCGTATTATTATTTATGCCTAAGTTATTAAAAACTAATTACTCATTTTAACAAATATTTATTTATTTATTTATTTATAAATAAACGCCCTTTTTCGGGGCTTTTACATATATAGCATAGAAAAAACATTTTATTGTACATAACTGAACTGCCTCAATAACAATATTTTATATTTATTCAAAGATAAATTGAAGATGTCCACTGACTTGGTATCACCTAAAAATCAATGAAAATTGTGGTCGCGTTCGTCTAATAAATTATTACTAGCTGGCTTTTGGTTCGGCTTCGCCCAGTTAGAGTTGGTGATCATTTTATAAATCCGATAGGAACTGGTTCCAAAAATAGCCTGTTCCTCGGATCCACTGTCATACAGTGATAGCTAGTCACAGGGACAAAGTAAGCGGGCAATGACGTCATACGTAATATATAGTCGCTTAATAGTATTATTCACAATTGAGTACAATCGTCAATCTTTCTGTATCCGGAGAGATACCTGCCCAGGCGACCTGCTAACGGAAGTGGCGACATATTTTGACAAATTATTGAATTCAAAACCGAATTAGAATGGTAGCTTTGTTTGAAATTTCACATACACAGATGTTATTTGTGGCGTGGCGCGTACGGCGTGGCGTCAGACATGCACTCGAAACCGGGTTCTGAAATTCAACCGCGCAGACATTACCCTGTTAATAACGTTTATCCTATTATTACGTACGAATAAGGTTCGTCTAGGTCTACTATTGCAATTAGTTAAAAATAACCCTGATGAAGTAAGCACTGCTTACGAAACATTTATTTATTATTAATTAACGCCGATTAACGGCTTTTACACAGGAATTACAATAATTAGAAATGGATACAGAATATGCAGAGTTAAGAAAAAATATTCATATGCTAAAAAATTAAAAAGTACATATTGAAGTGACAGCATAAAGTAGAAAAAGAAAACCTCATATACATGTATACCTACAAGGTATTTTGGACAAAAAAAAAAACTAAGTAAACTAAGTACGTAACAAAAATAAATTTAGAAATCCAAATCCAAAACAATAATAAATTTAAAAAAGAAGTAAATATTGATGAAGAATATAAACATTCAAAGTAAATTTGATTATAATCCAACTGAGAAGCGCTGACAAACAGCTTTAATTAAATAATGTTTGTATGTTGATAATTTTTCAATATTTATCACAACATCAACAAGATATTTATTACCAAGCATATGCAAGCGACATATTATGGAAAATAATTCAGCATTAGATCCTGTATTATTACAATGATAAGGTAATTAGTGACGAACTGATCTACTCGGTACATGAAAACATATCAACGAAAGAGGTTCAGGGGAGTTCAACAAATTATTAACAATTTTAAATATAAACATGTCGGTTTTTGAACAATAAACGTGTTTAAAACCAAGCATTCTATTAATTATGAATCAAAATGGTGCCACAAAATAAATTTTCTGTGTTTGAAGAAATAAATTATCAGTAGCTATTTTAACGCGTTCTTATAAGAGTGCTGTTGAATAATTGAATTACATCTTCTCTTCATTAGGCCACATTAATTATTATCGAACAAAGAAAACGTTCATGCTGGATTTACAAACGCACGCATTTACATACTAAATAATGAAGCATAGAGCTATTTTGTTTGCCAGAACGAAGATGTCTTAAAAGTTATGTCTCTAATAAGGATGGTGTTCCGCCCGAGGCTCGCAGTGAATACGTGCCAATAGCACAGAATATAACAACAAATGGGGTAAAGGCTGGAAGATTTGAGTCTCCGGGCTCTTATGTGGTTAAATTTTGTACAAATATATTTGACATAGCTTTTATCGCAATGCATTTAATAAGAACGCCAACAGAAATAAGATGGCTGGAAAAAATATTTCTTTATAATGTATACTCGTATATACATTTTTTTTATTGGCTCCATTTTTTTAATATCAATTCACACGCAGTAGAAGTGAAACTAGAAATTCGCTAGATGTCGCTTTCTTTTCTTTTGCCTGTTTATTTTAAAGTGGTTTGAAGATTGGATACTGATTTCACAAAAGTAAAAATGTGTAATTTTTTGGATATCGTAGGATTCGAACCTCCATTCGCTGGATGTCTGCCTCTCTGGCCGGGGACCGTTTTTTACACATTTTTTTATTAGCTCCAGAAAAAAAAATCAGAGTGTGCAATTCACACGCGGTAGAAGTGAAACTAGAAAGTCGCTTTCTTTTCTTTTGCCTGTTTATTTTAAAGTGGTTTGAAGATTGGATATTGATTTCACAAAAATTAAAATGTTTATTTTTTGGATTTTGTAGGATTCGAACCTCCGTTCGCTGGATGTCTGTCTCTCTGGCCGCAATTTGTCAGACGCCTTAGCCGCTGCGCTAGTGGAGGCCCACGTCTAGCTATGAATTTACCGCATTGTATTAGAACTGAGGACCCGCCAAATAATAAATTTTAGTGATCTCCGGATTGTAACCCGCGATCTTCGGGACCACGGAGGCCGTCATTTAGCTCATTGTGTCGTTATCCTTCCAAAATACACGCTTAGAATTTTCGTTCAAAATCAATTCGATGCATTTGCCATTCATCATTGCACATTGCATATATTTAGAAGTAACATTCGGTTCTAGAATTCAATATTTTGAAATACTGAAAATCGAATACGTCTAAATTATAGATAATATGTCCTGATTTATTAAGCTTATTTACTTCCCATGTACCAACAAGAGCTACTCGATCTAAAATTATTTTGAATTGCAACAACAATATCAGGACTGAGTTATTTAGATACTCGCTTCTACCTAGATTGCATGCAGTTGGGATGTTGGGAATATTTTAAATAATAGCTGTGTTCAACTGCACGGAATGTAGTAACAAACAGGCTATAATAACATTCCTCAATAATAACAATAATCAATGTCAGCATAATACCTGCTTTTCTTCTGCATGGGTTCTCTATAAATTAATTAGCATATTTTCCCTCATTATTATGCATATTACAGTACGCAGCTGCTTAATCTGAGAGTTATGGGTTATTTTAAGGTTAATTTTATGCAGCAATATCTAGACTGGTATATTTAAAACAACTGTGTGTTCTACACGACGAAAACAAATTTTCAAAAAAGATCGTTTGCGACATAGACATATATGAATATTAGTTGACGAGACCAGATAGGAGAGGGGTACAAACCAACTATACAGAACGCAGAGGGGCAAGATGACTGTGATGATAAGTGATTCGCCAATAAATCAATCTGACAGTATATAGGCATCTCGCTTTATAATATCACCATTTAGTTCTTAAAAGTAAAATCTGCTTTTGAATAAATATACCTTTTTACATGGGAGTGCGAATTGCTCGCCACGTTATGAACAAATTTGCGAAGTCCAAATACGGCAAATAAAAGTTCGCCTGTTTTCAGAGTCGAATATTTTGTTGCCGTATTTAGTTAAGACACTTTTACAAAAGTTTCATAATTTACTTACCCCAGTAAACAGCAACGAGCACACTTGAGAAACGCCTACAAATGTATATGTTACTAAAACTGATTATATTATATGATCTAAATAAGCTTAAAATAAAGCAAAATAATGCTTAACTATGGAATGTAATACGACAATTGGGTTTATTCCATTTTTACTTCTATTTTTACACGTTTTCATAGCACAAGCCACCATTTTTGCAGTGTTATTTCTTAAAATGTACTTATGAGAGCTCGACGCTGGTTCGCACAAGAATGATGACGTCACATTTTCTAGATTCGCGCGAGGCCGGTATGGGGAGGGGGAAATGATACGCTTTTATCACTAATATTCATATTTATATGGTTTGCGGTTATGTGTAGGTTACGATATAACTGGAAACGAACCCGGGCGAAGCAGGGCATGAAAGCTTGTTAAAATAGTTGTTCTTGTCCTTGTTACAGTGTAAAGAAGAAACATAGACATAGACGGGTTGGAAAAATCATTTAAGAAAAGGAATAACATCTTTCTTAATTAATTTCCTTGTTAGACAAAGAAGAAAAGGAAACGTGGTGGGATTATATTATATAATAAATTAATTTTATTTTACCGACTGAGCAGACTGGAAAAATGCTGTCTCACTTTATATAAATTCTAACGTAATTATTATTATTATTTTTAATATGAACACCGCCCAAGAGTACAAATTGCTCCCGCTTGGAATCAATGAGACTATGGCAACCCCAATTGGGGTATGTTGTGAGGCTGAAGGTAGCGGGGAGGGGATGATTAGAAGCTGGGGAAGAGGGAGGTGGGAAAGATTACATCTGGTCACCAAACACGGCCAAAGCCATTTTAAGCAACGTTTCAACTTTGAATGGTGGTCTTACTTTACTTTTTTATCATTAATTTTTTATATTAATACCGCACAAAAGATCTAACTGCTCCCGTCTGGAGCCAGTGAGACTATGGCACCCCCAACTGGGGTATGTTGTGAGGCTGAAGATAGTGGGGAGGGGGAGGAGATGGGGAAGAGGAAGGTGGGGAAGTACCTGGCTATTCAGATCTGGTCACCAATCGCCACGGTGAAAGAGCACCGATCAGAATCGAAACGTTGCTTGAAATGGCTTTCGCCGTATTTGATGACGAGATCTTAATAGCCGGCCCTTTCCCACTGCCTTCAGTCTAACGACATACCCCAATTGTTGGGGATGCCATAGTACCATTGACTCTGGATAGTTGGAAACAGTTTACACTGTCTAGCACGGACGATCGATATAACTTATTTACAAGAGTCCCAACTGCTCCCGTCTGGAGCCAGTGAGACTATGGAATTCCCAATTGGGGTATGTTGTGAGGCCAAAGGTAGTGGGGAGGGGAAGGAGAAGAAGGTGGGGAAGTACCTGGCTATTCAGATCTGGTCACCAAACACGGCTAAAGCCATTTCAAGCAACGTTTCAATTCTGAATGGTGGTATTACACCAGGGCGATACTGAGAGTATCTTCCACTCTGGAACGTGCCGCAAATAAACTAAATATTATTTTTAATGAAATAACACAAATTAATCAAATAAAATTTATTTGCCACGCCGGGATTCGATCCCGCGACTTTCGGATTGCGAGTCAAGAGCCTTATCGCTCGACCACGCCGGCCGTCAAATTCGTCTTATTTATTCCCTGTCAATATCGGCTCGACTGTCAACAGTGAAACCGTGCTCGGGATATCGACATAAAATCATCGGAAATTACGCTTATCGATCCGAAATTGCCAAGTTAACAATTTCACCACGCAAGACTCATGATGGACCTATAATATGACCATTAATTAAGTGGTCACTTTGTCATGTAATAAAGCGCAGTTCAGTCTATTAGTGACTAGTACAGCGCAGCAGTTGGAAGCTGTGTAATTTGTATGACACGCTTTTAGAATCGGGGATGTCTAAATATACCAGAGATCAATGATTGGTTCGCTGCAGGCGGCGCCAGTTAAATGTGGTTAATCTGTCAATTTGGACCAGGATTCATCTCATTGGAATAAGGTAGATTAGGCTAGACCATCTACCGCAAGTAAATCATGTATGACATTTAGAATTATAAGTAATGAGTCTGTTTTTCCTCTTTGATTTGGGAGACCGGTACCGCCGCGCCGCCTCCGGAACAATTTATCGAATTATCAGCACCCCTGCCATAGGTCACACCAAATGGTTCGCTACTTTTTGCGGCTTAGCAGGGGTGCTCGGTTCATGATTCGGACGTCGTTCGGGCAATTAAGAACTAAGGCGACCACTGGGGGCTATGGCGAGAAAAAGAAGGTGTTTTCCTAATCCGTCCTATTAACCTGCAACCGATGAAATGCAAATAAATTTTTTTTCAAACGTCCTCTTTTAACATGTTTTTTGGGTTGCATTTGCACACGTCTTCCTGGTTAGACAATCAAAATTTTCTTTCAAACTGTGATACGAAATATTTTCTTCCACCAAATAAAACAAGTACTAACTTACATGAACATTAAAATAGAATTCTTTTGACAATTCACATTGATTTTAAAGCAATAATGATCTGCTAGTCCTTGCACCCAGCATCTGCTGTAGAATGTATTATGTATTTCCATATTTTTATTATGTATGTAAATATATGCTTGCGCCACACGGATATTCTGCTGACTGGTCGTCTGCTCTAAAACACAGGATTTAGAGGGAACGTTCAGACCTACTGTTGTGACCTTTCCAGTCATCCAGCGAATTTCCAGAATCCGTTTAAATCGCTCGTTTCAACAATCAATTAATCTCTCAGAATACGTTTCAATCTCGTCTTGTTGGGTTTGTGAGGTATTTACGATTTCATCAAAACAAAGCCTGTGTTGTTGTTGTTCCGGTATCTGTTATTGAAGTCAAATTTCTTCAGCGCCATTAGTGACTTGAAATTTTGGTGAAACGGAAGTGCGTCACAACTCAGTTCTACACAAATACTCGATTTTAATATAACGCCGTAAATTCGCACTTCAGCGCGTGCTTTCCATAGCGTAGTTGGCAAGGTGCCTGACAAGTCTCAGCGGCTATAAAGACAGACATCAAGCGAACGGGGGCTCGAATCCTACAAAATCCAAAAAAAAACATTTTTATTTTGTGAAATCAATATCCAATCTTCAAACTACTTTAAAAAGACAAGCAAAAGAAAAGAAAGCTACATCTAGCGACTTTCTAGTTTCACTTCTAACGCGTGTGAATTACACACTTCGATTTAAAAAAAAAATTATTTTAAGAAATATGAACACTCCCGGGTTATTTGTAACCTGACAATATTTTAATAACTAATTCTCCCAACGTTTGAGGTTTTCATGTCTTTGTGGCGGTGTGTCTGTCCACAAGCTGCGTGGCGGGCCGGTTCGGGAGAAGCTGGATGAGTGAGACCTTTGACCTCCCAGCCGGACTCTCTTGACCCCTTGCATCGCAGTGGGAGTGATGCAATTATTAGTCACTCCTTGACACACCAACCCCCAGATTACAACCCAGCCCTCATACCATTTTTCTTCCGGAAACTTCCTCTCACACCTTCCCTTAAAAAAAACCCTCCAGCATCCCCGTAGAGGACTCAGGCATTGATTATAAGTGTAAGTAGCAATGATGGAGTTGTGCAATGATGGAGAGCTTAGCTAGCAGTTAATTGAAAACACGAAGCCTGAGTGGAAATCCGATTCATTTGAACACTCCGTCACTAACCAGTTGTGTAGGTGTGTTTAAATATATGATTGAAAGAGTGAGATTAACTAACAAATTGATAGAAATGCTCCTCCATTATTGTAGAATAGTTCTAGGCTATTTAGCCAGATTTTCCAGGAAGGGGTCATTTATTAATCCGTAAGATCCAATCTAGTTTAATTAATATCCATGGAAGACCAATCCAACGAATGAGCTTGCACGTTTAATTTAGTTTGACTGGGACGAGGTCAGAAGCTGGATTTATTAGCACGGATTTAAGAAAATATACCCAAAAAATATAATATACTGTACTAATTAAATTTTTATATATAAACATGAAAATATGTTTGCTTCTTTCTATGTATAAATGTATGTATGCTATGCGTTGCTAAACCATTAATCCGATTGCGATGAAACTTTGGGAATTTGATATGTGCATGCTCGCGATTCTTACTAAATACAATAGTGAGTTCTGGCATCATGAAATTATGCGTTGCTAACAGTTCATCCGATTGCGATGAAATTTTGGGGATTTAATGTGTGCCTGTCAGCGATGGTTTCTATATATATAGATATATACAGAAACCTCACCAGTATATGTATATATATATATATATATACTGGTGAGCTCTGGCATTATGAAATTTTAATAAAAAAATTGCAATAGGTGGTAAGCGAGCTGTTTGAAAACTGAATGTACCGGGAATGAATGTATGAAATGCAGGAGGAGGGAGAGGAACGCGGGAGGGGGGAGGGGAACTTGGGAGGGGGGTTCGCGGGACGGGGGAAGAGAGCGAGGGGAGTGGGGAGAGGGAAGGTGGAGAAGGCGGAGTGGGAACGCGAGAGGGGAAGGGAAAGCGGGAGAGGAAGGGGAGGCGGAAGGGGAACGGGACGAATGGGAAAGGACGCGCAGGGAGAAACAATTTATTTGTTAAGGGCAGAGCAACGCATGCCGGGAACTCGCTAGTATTATATAATTCCATTGGAGTAGATCAGGGTTTCCCAACCTTTATTTCATCGAGCCTTCCTGAACCAAAAAAAAAATTTAATCCCCCTTTAATTAAGTTTCAACAAAAATAAGAAAGACATTTTTTTTATATTGACTTAATTATTTATTTGAATTTCAAATAGCAGCAATACAGAAACACGATATTTATTTATTATGGATCTCTAATAGAAGAGTAGGTACACTTTTAATCATTAATTACTTTTGTATTTACATTTCTTAGTTTTCTTTAAATTAAATGTACATATTATTCTATTATTATTATTTATTCATTAATATTATATTTTTATAATTAGATAATGTCTAACAACTTTCAAAGTAACTTTAGAACAAATAAATAAAAATTTTAAGGAACTAATGAGATACTTGGGCTTGCATGCTCTGTACCAGTTGGTCGATTCTGGGTTCAGTCTTTGCTAGAGCTATGGTTAAATCGCTATGGACGGCAAGGCGATATCGTTGTTTAGTTTTTATTAAAACTAGAGCTGAAAAACCTGTCTCGCATAAATAAGTGGACGAAAATTGGAATAAGTATTTTCAAGAGAAGCAACTTTCGGATTAACAAGGAATCGTTTGATCCAAAATTTGTCTAATGTCAAGCAGCGATTGAAAGGCAATTCGGAACAGTTAATTTACCTACGCTTTAAGCCGCCGCTATCCGAATTCGACCGATTTCTTACATATCTTCCTTAAACATTTGAAGTTTTTAAGCTCTTAAAAAAATATATGTTATATTTGAAGATAATATCTAGATACGTTCCACGCAGAAACGCAAATTATATGAAATTCCCTTGATAGAAAAAAATCGCAAAGTATGCTCCGAAAATTATTTAAAACAAGTCTGTTTCTATTATTTTACAAGTTATATGTGTGAAAAAATTCACAATGTTTCTTTAAATGATACTTAAGATACGCTCCACGAGATTTTTTCTCTATTTTAAACGAGTCATGTTTTATTAAACTTTTTCGCAATTTTCGCTGCAATTTTATCACTTAAAATATTAGCGCGCTCTGTCCAACATTCGTAATTACATATCTCTCCATCTTCTTCTTTTTCAGCCGAGAAGCGCCGCCTTAAGGGTCTACTATTCGTATTTCGACCGATTTCTTACATATCTCCCTAAAACATTTGAAGTTTTTAAGCTCTTAAAAAAAAAAATGTTATTTTTGAAGATAATATCTAGATACGTTCCACGCCGAAACGCAAATTATATGAAATTCCCTCGATTGAAAAAAATCGCAAAGTATGCTCCGAAAATTATTTTAAACAAGTCTAATTCTTTTATTTTACAAGTTATATTTGTGAAAAAATTCAGAATGTTTCTTTAAATGATACTTAAGATACGCTTCACGAGATTTTTTCTCTATTTTAAACGAGTCATGTTTTATTAAACTTTTTCGCAATTTTCGCTAGAATTTTATCACTTAAAATATTAGCGCGCTCTGTCCAACATTTGTAATTACATATCTCTCCATCTTCTTCTTTTTAAGCCGAGAAGCGCCGCCTTAAGATTTTTTCGGAAATGCAAACGTACCTATTACGCCCCCCCTGACATTTCTCTACGCCCCCCTGGTTGGGAAGTCCTGGAGTAGATGATAATACTAATAAATCCAAATGAAACATGAAACAGAACAAGTCACAGAAAAATAATAGGTTAACGATCGCAACTGCGAATCGAACCTAGGATAAGTAAGACAGAGATCCTGGGTTCGATTTCCAGTAGCCACCGTTACCTATTTTATTTGTCAGCGACTGTTCTGTTTCACGTTTAGTTTACATTTATTACCAAGTACTATCTTCTCTTTCAATGATAAAATATTATTTTTATTGGCAAAACCTTAAAAAAAGTCATTCCAACAATATTTTAAATACTTTCAATTAATTCATTCTAACCGCACTTTCAAGGATGGATTCTCCCACGTCAGAAATATTCAAATATAAATTACACGAAATGGAGTTAAAAATAATATAGAATAAATTTAAATAATAATTAGTTGTGATTGGGTTTTGATCCGGAAAATAAACGGAATTGTCTTTATGATAGAATAATGTGTGGGAGGATTTTATACCTGGATTTAGCCCCTTAGCCTACAAGCCTTCGGCAAGGAAATCATTATTACGGGTTGTAGAACTTTCAAATTACTTGTGGAAAACTAGTATCTAATCTGAAAATGACACAAATTACTGGATTATTTTCTCAGAAGATGTCCATTGAGGGAAAATACTCACTTCTCTAACTGTAATAATTATTAATTTGAAATTATGTCGCTTTCAGAAAATAATTTATATTTCAGCAATTATCACATCCCCCGATGTAGGTACATCATGTACCCGATATGATTTCAGGTTTTCACGTCCAAAGGTGTAAAAGTGATTTTTTGGGGTTTTATGCCATGTTGCGCAACCCCCTTTTTTAGCCAACGTTTCGGAATGCGGTACAGTGTTCATCATCAATGTAGATGTATAACGGATAATCAATTATACATCTGCCGGTAATCTCATAATTACACATCTGATTACGGGTCTGATTAAAAATCTGATAAAACATTTATTTATTTATTTAGTAAAAGATTATACATTTATATCGTATCATTTATCTAAATTTATCTGATTACATATCTGATTACACATACGATTGCACATATCATTACAGTTCTGATTACACATCTGATTACACATTTGATAACATAACTGATTACACAGATCCTTCTAACTTAACAAACGGATTGCAATCTTTATAGCACAGGCGTCAGGATGCTATCCTTGTTCTACCGGTATTTCAATGGTAGATTCTCCGAGGAACTAGCGTCATTGATCCCTTCGGCACCGGTGCGTAGTCGGGAAACAAGCCAAATGTGCCCAACATATGTACACGGTTGACATTTGTCATATGAGAACGGGTCGCTTTTTCGAATCGTTCTTATGTTCAACAGCTCAGCTGTGGAACGATTTGCCGGCCTCTGTGTTTCCTCCTTCCTGCAACATGGGTCTCTTCAAGACAAATGTTCATTCCTTCCTATCCTCAAAAAGACCCTCTACACGGCATCCCAGATAACATAGGCCCTGAGGGAAACTATTTTCCTCAGGGTCTCCTGTGTGGAGTTACTAACTAACTAACAAACTAACCATCACGCCGTTTCCCCGCCGGGGTAGGCAGAGAGGACGGACCGCCAAACAACTCGGTCCTGGCACACACTCTTTGCTTCACTCACATTCAAACATCGTCTCATACATACCCCTCTATTATTCTGACTTTTGACATGGCCTGACTCAAGTATCTGATTCACTTGATCGTGCCATGTCTTCCTCGGGCGTCCCCGACTTCTTCTACCATTCACATTTGCTGTGTGGAGTTAATGTAAAAAAAAACATCCGCCGGATGATGAAAGCTTTAACGCTATCCGAATGGTTGACTAGAAAAGGGGGTAGAACTGTAGAATAACACGGCCTAGTTTCTCAAAAATAAATCAAGATAAATATTGGAACTCGTTTGCTTATTAAAAAAAATTACTAAACTTACGACATCATTTAAACTCTACACTCATTCATAGATGCCCACAAAAAATACATTGGATCCCGAACTTGCACCCACAAGACTTTTAAATTCACAACAAATTTAACTAATTAAAATAAGTTACTCGTTTGGTTGAAGCATGACTAAGCAATTTGACTGAAAAACATGTTCAATTTTAGGATCTTCCCAACACTTTTAAAGTGTGCGGTGCGCACAATGGTCCTAAATTTAGGATACAAGGGTTAAGGTAAACGAACATGGAACATGACCGAAAATTATAATGGCTAGGTACTCCAAAAATATCCAAACTGACGATGATGCCTTTGTTTGCATTATATAGATAAAGCAATAAAGCTATATGATGGCGTGCTTCAAAATATGATGCATCAGCTCTCCAGTAACGTGGGTGCTATTGGAGCAAACAGTTTATAGTTTACACTCGTAAAAATGTCACAGGGTTAAACTGTGATTTATGCACATTGTTCACAATCAACGTCACTTTAAAAAATAT
Organism: Glyphotaelius pellucidus; assembly: GCA_936435175.1. Lineage (NCBI taxonomy): Eukaryota > Metazoa > Arthropoda > Insecta > Trichoptera > Limnephilidae > Glyphotaelius > Glyphotaelius pellucidus. The sequence goes on from OW386550.1 coordinate 31,849,530, forward strand.
CGTTTTATGGAATATTTTTTATCTCTTAAGGGGGGCGATACATGTAAAAAAAAATCGATATTTTATTTTGCATAAATAGTTAAAATAACATCTCAAAAATATGCCTGTAAATGTTTAGAATGAAATTCGCATTATTATCGATTAAAAACTCATTTAAGTGCTCCGCCTCAACTCAAAGACAAAATCGATGACCAAAGGGTGAGTCAAGAAAATCGCCACAGCTCTTTGACGATCAAAAAACCTTGTCAAGAAGAACTTAAGAAGAAAAACGAGTACTTCAAAAACACCGAAGGACTTCTGTATGGCCCTGGAATAACTGACTAGTTGGGAGGTCGTTTTAATCAAAGTGTGTGTCAAAACTTTACACGTGTTTCTCTCTAAACTGTTTTTTTAAATTGGCGGTCAAGATAACTTAAAAAGTTCTCAACTGATTCTAATGAAATTTGACTCACGTCTTCTTTATAGTATTAAATTCTAGTTGAATCTCAAACATGCTAAAAAAATCTCCAAAAATTATCATTTTTGACCCAAAAACCTTAAAAAAAAGGTTGAAAAATCGAACTTTTGAGTTCTGAACTCGGTTGAAAAATCGAACGCATGAGGCATGCCAATTAACGATTTTATTTTTATTTTTTTGTTAGTTCAACTAGAAGATACATGATTTTTGAACACGTTCAAACCAAAATTTTAGTTTTTTGATAGCTGTAAAAAAGGTAGAAATCCCGCCAATTGATGCCTTTCGCCACGAGGGTCTCAGGAGTTTAGTTAATACGGCGGCCATTTTGAAAAAAAATAAAAACAAAAATTTGATTCTTGTATTTTAATATATAATAAATAAACATACTGAATTTTAAAACGATTCATTTATTCCTTCCCTTTTAAATAAACCTCTGAAAACGGTCAAAATTCAGACGGTTACTTGTATCGCCCCCCTTAAACCCCTTTCCTCTCTGTTGCAGACTTTTGGTTTAAAGTCAAATCATTAATTATATTATAATATTTGAGGAGGGATTATTGAAGATTATTGAATCTCGGAGTCTTGACTATATGGGTCAAGACCTAGGTCTTGACCTAGAAAATCCCTGCCATATGAATCTGGGCAACCCTGCTAAATTACGAAACGATGCGAACCGTATGCCTTTGGCAGAGGTGTTGATTATACAATGATTGGTTCCCGAGGCGGTGTTACTCATATCCTCCTTCCATATTGTTAAGAACAATGATGGATAAAGGAATGGATAGCAGGTATTTAAATACATATTCCCTCATATACAAGTAAAGCGTAAACATTTTTTGTACTTGATATTGAACGATGTAGGTATACTGTCTAATCTGATTGCCCGAAGATTTTTCAAATGCAGCAATAATGTAAAAAAAACCTTGTTCAATGCATTTTCCACTAGCCTATATACGTGTGGAACATGGTGTCAATACCGAATCAGCTCGATGGATCGACTCCGGATCCAGTGTAACAACGCGTGCAGAATTATATTTGGATGCAGAAGGTACCGCAGCGAATCGACAATGTTCACGGAACTAGAACTGCATGGATTCGCCTTCCTGATGAGACACTGGGTCACTGGGACCAGGATGCGGCTAATGGCCTCCGACAACACGGTGGTGACTGCAGCCTTTCAGTACCAAGCGCCACTCCCGAGTGACAGCTGGGCCCGAGCTCACCCCAGACCACGCCCTACATAGAAATATTATTTTTATTTTTGATTATTTTTTTTCTCTACTATACGTACTTGTTACTATATGGGCTGGTGGGATTACAGTATCCACCCCACATCCTGGAATAAAACATTGTTATTATTTACACATACAAGCCAAGTCCTCAATGATTGCTCCATCAACAATTTCAGAATTTTCTGATGCGAGAAGAGTAAATTCTAACATTGATTCGATATTTGAAAAATCTTTTAAAAAAAAAGTATGGTTTCGATCAATTCACGGAAAACTGGATGCTTTGGTTACTACCAGAAGTCATTCATTAAACATTTTTAACATCAACTCAACCCAAGATAAATCCGCAATTTAAGTACACATAAACCTTTTAAGTGAAACCTTAAACGCAGTTAAAGTTTTAGAGCAGTTTTGATGTCTTGCTTTATTATTATCTTTTTAAAACGAATAAAATATATGCAAGGCTATTCCGTGTTCTATGCTGAAGTGGGTACTCATATAAGACTTTTATAGTGTGGTTGTATTGTATTATTTGACTGTTGAAGAAAATTGCAATGAAACAGATATTTTTTAAGACGCACCTTTATGAGTATTATTTCATCACTTTAGTATTTGGATATTTTTCATCAATTTGTAAGACATTGATCTTGCGGAAAATGCGACGCCTGGGAAAGGATGTACGATATTATTCTATCCCGATAATTTTATTAACGTGCGAAGTCATGGCGAAGCCTAGTTTGAAATTACCATTTTCGATTAACCTTTACTACAATTTCGTTTTCATTATGAATATTAAATATTATGATTTAGATAAATTGAAGCTTTTTCTATCGTTTCGCTTGAATGGATTTAAAATAAAATTGTTGGTTACTTTATAAACAACATTAGCGTAAACTACTAAATAATTTATTTTATCATTAGAAAATTATGAGCGCATATAAAAAACAGCTTTAAAAAAACATCATTTTATGGCTTAGATTATTAGATTTTCTGTGAGATATCTCAAAGCTTCCAAGCCCCTCACATAGATGGCAGTAATAAGAGCTTTCCCGTACGTACGCAAGATGACGGCAGGATTAGTTCTCAGTAGTTCACCAGAGGGACGAGAGCCGAGGTGGGCAGTTCTCACTGTAGACAGCGGGAACCAGATCAATCATACCTAGCTCCTAGTAAGGTCTACTGCTCGTAGTCAAAACTTGTAATACGCGAAGTGTGAATAAACCCCAGATTAACTAAAAAGAACTCTATTCTTTCCCAAGAAGTAATCTCCTTCCAAGACGAGTTTGAGAACCTAATTGTGTGAATACAACAGTTTCCTTTAATTAACTTTTTCCTGCATGAAAAAGCATGTAATGCATGTTTTTCCAAGACAATTGAATTAAAATGCGTTTAAAAATAGGTAGGTACCTACTTACAGAACAAATAACTCTGAACATTCAAGTTCAGCCGGAGGAGTTCTCTGGGGTTCATTTTAAGCCGCCGCTATCCGAATTTCTACCGATTTCTTACGTATCTCCCTTAAATATTTGAAGTTTTTAAATTCTTAAAAAAATATGTTATTTTTGAAGATAATATCTAGATACCTTCCACGCCGAAACGAAGAACGATATGAAATTCCCTCGATAGAAAAAAATTGCAAAGTATGCTCCGAAAATTATTTAAAACAATATTTCAAGTTATATTTGTGAAAAAAATCACAATGTTTCTTTAAATGATACTTAAGATACTTTCCACGAGATTTTTGCTCTATTTTAAACGAGTCGTGTTTTATTAAGTTTTTCGCCGTTTTCGCTGCGATTTCATCACTTAAAATATTAGCGCGATCTGTCCAACATTTGTAATTACACATCTCTCCATTTTCTTCTTTTTCAGCCGAATAGCGCCGCCTTAAATACGTCATCTATGAGGAATCATTGCGAGGGAAGGTTACAAGGGAGTTTATATCAGCAGGAAGGAGCATACCCAATAATATTAATGGAAACGGATGGCACAATTCCTGCTATAATTTTAATCTAAAAATAAACCCGTCTTACCCACATGCATAGTTGATTAGTACTTCTAAATAATTTTCTTGGCCCATGACCAAATTAATTAAGAACGTTAATAATACAATTTCAAGACACGTTGCGCTATTTTTAACCAATTTCTCAGATTATGAAACAGTGCGATGCAGCAAATTGATGAAATAATAAATCCAAAACCCTTTCATTGGCATTTTTTTTCAACTCAAAACATACATTTTTTTATTAGGTATTGAGCAGTTAGAGTCGAGGTGGGGGTTGATCGATTACTCGTCTGAGTGTCCAGTGACGATATGTGAAATAAATATGTTTTATCTGCTTGATTTTGAAAATAAAAAAATTAAAAAACAACAACGAAAAATATCATTGGAAACCTAAACTTCATTAAAATTCTGCAGGTTAGATCAAATCAGGCATGTCTCTTTACATCCTGTATTTGGAAGGACAATTAAAAATAACAATCAACATCACAAAGACATAACAATATACAGTGTGGCAAAATCTGCATTACATGAAATGACCTAATAAGGTAAAATAAATGTAAATAAAAAATTCAAGCAAATAACTATTAATATTAGCACTATTTAGTTAGTTAATATTTTTTAGTATTGCCATCTCTATTTAAGTACACGTCCTCTGCCGGAACAAGCTAATACGTTCTATGATTGCTTTTAATTTTCCGTGAACTTTGAAGCTTGCTTAATTCACACAAATTAAATTTAATGTTATTTACGATTATCTGCAACCGTGGGTGAAACGTATGCAGAGAGTTCTATTTTTATTCACCTATTCATTCACACTATTTTACATATAATTTGATTTCACGTGGTACGATCGATTCCCACATTTGCAATTTGTGCTAGAACGAATCTTATTTTCTATCAAAAGAAAGAGTACAGTATTTATGTACACGACAAAAAATGAATCGCAAAAAACAATACTGAAACCTCCAGAAAACTAAAGTAGACAAGAAAAGAGTGGGAAGACCACGAAACACTTTTTTATCAATGTGAAGGATGATTTTTTCCATATTTTTGTCGTTGAATTCCAGTGCACCTTTTCCTATACATTTGGTCATCTTATTAGTATTTATGTTTTTTTCTTCGAAGTCGCTAGATGTCGCTTTTTTGTGATTTCTTTGCCTGTTCATTTTGGAGTGGTTTGAAGATTGGATATTGATTTTACAAAAATAAAAATATTTTTTTTTTGGATTTCGTAAGATTCGATCTTAGGTCAGCTGAGTGTGTGGCCGCTAAGGTTCGTCAGGCGATTTATACCACTAGACTACAGGAGTCTTGCATGGGAGCGTGGATTTATCGTATTATATTGGAACCGAGCACCTGTGAAAAAAATAACTATTTTATTGACATTTCGTTCTCTCGCAGGCTAAATCCCATAGATGTATGTGTTTGCCTGTTTTTAGTGTCGCTCACTTCCGTTTCATCGAGTTTTAAATAACAACGGTGCTAAAGAAGTTCTCACTACAAAAAAAGTAGGTATAATTTTAGGTTTTCACGTGTCCGTCAACAGGGCAGATGAGTGATGATCTGCCCTTATGATAGACACTGTAACGCTGTCCGAATCATTGGCTAAAGAAAAACACCGCAAAACACCCCAAAAATACATAACGAAAAAAAACCAAGTAGTTTGAACTCGATCACATATCTCCATATGTTTTCAAAAACATTTCAAGTCATGATAAGTCTTCCGCGTACGTCTTTTCGACAAAAACGTTTGTCGCGAAATGACGTATACGTCATTTTTCACGATACGTGATTACTACTGATGACTTAGGCGCGTTTCAACACGCTCAGAGAGGTTCTACACCACAAAAAAAACTTTACGTTTAAGACGTACTGCCATGGGAATGGGCTGTTAGATGTAAATTAAAATTTAGATAGAACGTATTTAATCAAAATGAAAATGTTATACAAAATACCGGATCTCACATTTAATAATAATTAATATTTGAAGACGTAAACACGTGTTTTTAAATTTATAATTAATTTTTATTCCTTCTACTTTCCCAAAAATTGATACCCACCTCTCAGAACCCAAGTATCCTTAATTTTCAAAGTTATCAGACAATCTCAAAAACATGCAAACTGATAATAAATTTTGGAACGAAATCCCATTTTCATTCAAATTTTAATTCGAGTAGAGTGGAGTGATTTTTAAAGTAAATTTTGAATTTCTAAAAGTAAAAAAAAAACACCCCGAGAGAGATTTTGAAAGCTTTTCTGTAAAGTGAGCTTCTATCGCGTCATTCAAAAGTGTTATTCCCTCTGACAGATGGTCGACGACTGTCGCATCGGAAAATTCGGATCATTGACCTCGATTGAAAGAAAAATGATTTGGTAGTTACCTACCTGTACAGTTCACGGCCAATTGGTCGCGTCTTCTGCAACGATGAAAAATACTGAAAATATACTCAGGTAAATTTCTACCTCAACTTTGGAAACTGCCCCATAAAGCATTATACCTTGAGATTTACAAACATATTTTTCCTGTTTTAATCCAAGTACATCGATTTTTGTTGAGGGTAAGTATTTGTGGGGCGGGAATGGGTACCGCCATCCCTGGAACATTATTCTGGATCAAGTGTGACTAAGAAGGGGTGCCAGGGTTAACGGGGTGAGGTTAATCCGGATCGTGGCGGTGGATGCATGTGACAACCAACTCTGCGTGGCACGCCGGATCGGGAGAGACTGGTTGAAGGAGTCCTTTTGACATCTCCAGTAGGACTCTCTCGACCCATCGCCTTGCACCGCAGTGGAAGGGTTAAATTCATACGGCCGTCACTCCTGGACATGCTGACCCTCAGATTTATATCCACCCCTGATACCTTTTTTCTTCCCAGAACATCCTCTCCTTCATTTCCTAGGAAGACCCTTCACACAGCTTCCCCAAAGATGACAGCTCTGAGGGGAATTATTTTCGTCAGGGCCTCCCGCGTGGAGCTAATATAAAAAAGAATTTATTTGTTGACATTATTTAAAAAAGTGTGTAGCAATTTCCTTTTTTAAATGTATTTAAAATATCTGAAAATGCCAGTAAAAGAGGCGTGAATGCAGCTGGGCATAATACACGTCTTAACTATAAAGTAATGGTCTGTTTTTTCGTCAAATCAGCAAACGTGATTTCTGACTATTTAATGTCCTTCCGACCATTTAGTGTATTTCCGTCATGAATTTTATTTTTACAGCAACTAATATTTTTTTAATATAAAAATTCATTTGCTAAAGAGCTACGGAGCTCTGAAATATCATTTAATTTCGAAATAATGTCAAGGTGCCAAATGTTTTGTTCCAAACAATGCCGGGATCACCATTCGAGAACTTTAGTTACTTTAACAATCAGAAAATTTCAGGCCTACAATTAAAAAAAAAATACATATAATAATAAAAATATAGTAATAAAAATTTAAAAAAAGAATAAAAACATTTTGACGTGATAACATCTTATAAATCGATGAACGCCGGCTGCACGCACGAAAAAGCATGTCTCATTGTCACGTTCCGCTTGAGCCGAGCATGCAAGCGAGAGCGCGGAACAAGCGATGGAGAGGCACGATCGGCCTAAGCGTTCGGCTTGTGACGCATCTATGTCTCTTCCACTCCATCGTTATTATATAGCGTTATCACGTAAAATTATCGTCCGTAAACCGACTTTACAGACAACCAAATTTTTAGCAACGTTTCAAATCTGAATGCTGGTGTAAGGGCGATGATGAGAGTATCTTCTACTTTGGAACGTGCCGCAAATTCACATTAATTTTATTTTAAATTATTTGATTGTGAAAACAAATCAATCAAATTAAATTTATTTGCGCCCGCCCGGATTCGAACCCACAACCTCCAGATCGCGTTGAGTGCCTTGCCCATCGACCACGGTGGCCGTCAAATAAATATAACTAGTGGTCGCCCAATGGTCGAAATTCGACCATAATTAATTGAATGTGTAACTTTTTATTTATTGATTTAATGTATTTTTTTAATGCATAATTTAAAAAAAATATTAGCATTCTGCCCTCCTTCACTATATTAATTATAAGTGTGCGAAATTTCATACTCCTCCGTCGGCGCAATTTTCATAAAAAGGGGTATGAAGTTTTTGCTTCACGTATTAATATACTGATGATGATATTAAAAGAAAATATTATTCTTTTCATTACGTTATTTTTACCATCTCAACGCTACTCTTTAATAATTGAAGGCAAACACAGCGATGGATCCATATCTTGATTAATTATAGATTCACCACTTCAAATTAGAACTAGATAAATGATTACTCATCCGACGATTCGATTAAATTGAAACGATCAAAACATTTCAAAATTTTTCATTTAGCTATTATAAAAGCCCCTCGGTTGAAAAGAAACCCTTTCTAAATTAATTTGTTTTCATCTAAAAATATAATTACAGAGTTCGTAATAACGCTGAGGCCACTAAAAATCCAGACGGAATTAATTATAGAACGGGATTTTAGATTTCAGTATAAACCCCGAAAAGGTTGTATAGAAAATTAAAAAAATAACTATCGTGATTTTTTTGAGAAACAAAACACATGTTGTCTTTAAACATTAATGAAGTCCTGGGAAAAAATTTATGGCTTAAAAAATGTGTCCACATGGATCAATAAATGATGATTCTATAAATGTAAGTTTTTTTTCATTTTATTATAGGCAGAATTTATAAATCATACTTTTATTTATTTATTTATTTTTGAAGTAAAACTTCTTTACGCACGCTTGACTTGTGGAGTAAGCTGGTGAATGCGTGACGAGAGCGTAACGAAAAGTGTGATCAGGCGAGGCGAACGAAGAATAAAGAAGTTTTACTTCAGTCGTGTGATCTAAAACACACTTGTTTTTTAAATTTATTTAACGCCATAAAAAGGCTTTTACATTACACTGATAAGACTATGAGTTACAGTGGCACAAAGGAGGGTATCAGTAGTACTAAGGACAACATAAGAATTAATGAGATAAAAATAATATATAAGAGATACAGTTGTTTTTTTTTAAACTCAATAGTTGCTGTTTTGCAAAAAATTAGAAATTTAAAAAGAAATGTATACTCGTGTAATAGTTAAAACAGAGAACATTCTATATAAGAAGAAAGAATGATATGTATGCAAATTAACAGATGGCGTTGGTTACAAAGGTTGGGTAATGGCGTAATTCGTTAGCTACAGCAACGTGTGGCCGGGTCTGCTTGTCTTAATACATATATTTCTTCTGCCCGTGTGTATGTCACTAAACTCCTCCTAAGTGGCTGGACCGATTTTGATGAAATTTTTTGTGTGGGTTCAAGGGTATTCGAGAATGGTTTAGATTTACAATTTGGTCCACTGGAAAATGTTCTTTTAATTAATTTTTTATTTCTAAGGAGTTGTTGATTTTGGAATGTTTTACATTGGATCCGGCAGACTGCGCTACCATCGCAGTATCGAATATTCAATATTATTCTATTTTAATTTTAGTTTGTCCCGACAGTTGTGTACAGGACAACGTCTATCGGGTCCGCTATAAATAAATAAAATAAATTGTGGAACATTCCAGAACACTCTCGAATGTTGTCCTGAGCGAAGCCGGGTAACCCAGCTAGTACTTTATAAAATTATTTACCAGCTGTCTTCAGGTAAAAAAAAAGAATTTATAATGATTTATTTCATCTTCCAAAAGTGAATCTTGAGATAATCCCTTTCGATTATTTCTCGTCGGCTGAAAACGTGTATTAATATCGAGAATGTTCTGAATATGTAATATATTATTAAAAGGATAGGAATAGGAACGATGCTTGACTTAAAATAACCACCTGACAACCGTGATGTACTGCTAACATCAAGTGATTGGTTCACCAGGGGCGCCGCTCGTCAACCGGCGGCTCACGATCACTTTTGCAAGGAGCTAGAAAATATAAGCAGATGAAAAAATATCAGCTAGCAAAAAGTAAACAGAAAATGAAGCTGGTTAAAGAAAACATTGCTACTAAAAACGAATCCAGCTTCCTGTTAATTTATTTGAATAAAATTTTCTGGAAAAACATGGCCGTATTTCTTAATTTGTAGAAGTTAAATTATTATATAGCTAAAGAACATAGGTGGAGAAAGCTACATAACAAGTGTTTAGTTCTGAAACAGCTTTTGAACTGAAACCCATTTTCCCTAATTCCTTGCATTGTTATTTTCTCCCTTTTTTTCCTCCCTCGAAGGGCCCTTACTTACATAATAGAAGAAGAGGAAGATGTTATCTACCTTCTTGGCACACATACACAATACTGCGTAAAATCGAAAATTACCCTCATTAAAAGAAATTAAAATAATAAAATAAATTTTAATTTCCCACTGGTTCTGCAGACATGAAGTTGAGACAGCTAACATGCAGTTTTTGGCACAGCCCGTAGGCGTTTGAAGATATTTTTAGCTAACCCGACTCGTCTACTGGCCCCTGCGTTCCGATGTCAACACAACACACAGCACGCTACTGGGTAGCAACATATCGCTACACGTAGCACATCTAAATTTAGATAGATAGCGTAGATCGTAGCGGTATGGAGGATTCACAGGTTGTTGCTATGCAGAATTTAATCACTTGCTACGTTTTGGTTGGGTTACCAGCGTAGGCCTTTCCGTGGTTAGCTCAGTAGGTAGAGAAAGGTGACTCTGTTCTCCAGGGTCAGGGTCGGCGAGGGTGCCTTACGCTCGACCGGGGGAAACAAGGGGTAATCATACTGTATCCAATGAAAAAGGGTGGTCTGGCATACAAGGTTTATTGAAGTAGTGGGCACATGTTTAGGACAGTCAAAAGATAACAATAAATAAACATCCTGGCTAGAACAAACTGTCCTCTCTCTCGGCGAGGGAAAATCGGTAGGTTAGCACATTAATGGGAGGAATTATTGAGTGTGGCTTACGCAATCGGGGGTGAAGCGGGAGGGCGGTATTTCTGATTGTTTTTGTAATGTTGTAACATAACACACTATTTGAGGGTTTAAATGTATTTATGGCAATGGGTTTCAATATTATATGTTTAATGAATACGTTGATTGGATAATTTCACGGCCAAAAGAATTATCGCAATTTTTTCGGATTCCATGTGTAATTGATAAAATTAATGCAACTGTGACAATCCTTCGACAATCACTCAACTCTGTGGCAGTCCTGCAGTCTCGCAACGACATAGGCTGGGCGCATACATCCGATTTTTCCATCTGATTGTCTGATCAGACAACCGGAAGGCCTTCGCGCCATACATTTCTTATGAAAGCCCGCACACATCCGATTCGAAAACCTGATCGGTAATAAAAAAAGGCCACGCCCTTCCACGCCGGCCATCCAACCCGGTCTGAAAAAGAGCGTGACCCTGGTCGTATTACCTATCCGGTTTTCGAATCGGATGTGTGCGGTGTTAATCCGATCCGATTGTCTGATCAAACAACCGGAAAGCAAAATCGGATGTATGCGCCCAGCCTAACGAACATTCTAGAAGCTACGATGGTATCAAGTTTCGCTGATAAGCAAATTCAACTAGACATTATCATGCTTCATTTCAATATTATACTGTTAACTGCCAAATAAAATAAAATATGTTTTTTTCTTTTATTATGTCGTGTTGCGCTCCCTCTTTCTTTAGCCAATGTTTCGAACAGCGTTACAGGGTTCATCATCAGGGCACCTGTGTGTATTTTGTGATGTGAAGTGTGTATTTATGTATGTAGTGGTTAGTAATAATTTATTTATTTATTTATTAAAAGAAGTTTATACAATGAACAAAAAATTGTGTTAATTCATCCGCCATGCTAGGGATGTCCCTGTGTTATGGCGGATGAAGTTTACAGATTGTGTAGATACAGTGTACAGCTATTAACTTATGCAATTCATTTAAGTATGAAACCTAACATTACCGGGATTATTCAAAACGCATCGGGCATACTCATAAAATAAAGAATAATACATGAAGTGGGCGTTTTGCAATTATATGCTTAATTTTGACATGTATTTCGATACAAAACTGTGTTTCATCATGATTACGAAATTCAAATGGGATGGCCACATTTAATTTCAGGCAAGTTCGAAAGAGACAGACCGCGTACTAAATGGTCTAGAACCAAAAGCTACTTAGTCAGTGGCACATATGTTTCCAATGCTTATGTTGGGTACCGCCACCCGGGAATCATTTATTGGAAAACCAGTACCCTTGTCATAGATCATCCCACGTGGTTTTCGTGTATTCGTGTTCATGGGGTGAGACTTGTCTAGGTCTTGTTGCAGTAGGTAGTCGAATGCGTTTGCCTAACTACTGCTTGGCGGTCCGGATCGAGAGAGACTGGTTAAGGGAAACCAAAGATATTGAAATATAAAAGATGTGCTATTCGCAGTTTTTACTGGTGTCGCCGATTTGTTAACCAATACTACTGAACACTTTTAAAAAAATCAACAAGAACGAATTCTTTCCGTATTCAAACTATATTCTTAACAAATACTACTGCATACCTTCAAAAATTCAACCACTTTCAGTATTCAAACTACTCCCATTTGGAAGTAATCCCGCCGACAGTCGGGCAGAGACCATAGCATATCTCTTATATTTGAATATCTTTGAGGGAAACCAAACCTAGATCTCTACAGCCGGGCTCCCCTCATACTTTTTCTATCCCAGAATTTCCTCTCCCTCCTTTCTCTAAAAAAACCCTACGCACAGCATCCCCAAAGATGACATAGGCCCTGAGGATTTTTCCTCAGGGCCCTCTGCGTGGAGCTAATGTAAAAAAAATATTGTTATGATTTTGTCTGCGATAATTTCCTTACCGTTTTTCAATTGAGACACATTCTCTAAGATTTTTCGTCATTGTTCGGAAATATTCCTGACAGATTAAATTAATGGTCTCGATGTTCGAAAATGCTTTAGTGAAAGGTTAGCTGTGAACAAATTAGTATTATGAAAAATATCACACTGCATAATCTGCGGAAATGATTGCTGGCCAAGTGAAACTTATAAAGGGTAACATATGAGCATAAATAAATATGTAAGAATATACTTGTATAATTTAATTTAATTAGCTAGGGCTCACACCTCTCCAGACATTTCGATTTGTTGGTTTGTGTAAAGTTAATTAATTAATAGAAGAAATTATCCATAGATGTCAGGAGACGCAAACTCCCTTCAGACAAGATCGCTATAAAAGACCTAGGTTTAGGTTTTATCTCTCTCTTCTCACCAACCAACCTTCTTAATAAGTAAAAGTAAAATCCTTGGTCTGTCTTGGGTAGTTTGGGTCTCCGAAATTATTCACAATGTAATTGGGAATAAAGCAAAATAAAATGTCACGAGTCCTTTAAAAGTTTCCTGAAGCTGCCTTTATTATTTACGAAGTTCCTTCCTCCAAAACAAAACAATACTAATAAAAAAAAGTGTTTATACCTACTGGAATATTTCGGTAGCAGGTAGGTACTCCATTTTTGACTTCCAGTAAACAGTACAATCTCCGTCGTAATGGCGTTAAAAAAATATTTTACTATTTTTGGTAGTATGTTAAGGCTTCCATTTCTACTGATTTATTACATATTTTCCTTAAATACTTTAAGCTTTAAAGTTCTTATAAAAATATATGTTATTTTTGAACATAATGCAAATTAATCTCCAATTGCTCAACATTTACAGCAATTTTAAATTTTTAGGAAAATGAACCGATTTCCTCAAACAGTCATTTTTTTATTTCCAAAATATCTGTAAAAGGTATCAAACAAAATATCAAACATCAATGAAGGCATTTTCAAACTTTTTATCTAATTATTCAAGCCTGACCTTCATTAATTGTAACTAGGCTAACTTTGACAATGTGGCTAACGTTGACTGAGTTATTATGATATATACCTGACGGAAAAATACCTACTAGTTTTTCAAGAAGGTTTGAAAACAATAATTGTCATTGACCTAGTGACGTTTTTTTGGAAAAAATTGTGTAATTCCTGATTTGGAATAAAAAAATTCTTAGATAAAATATATGTTTAATAATTAAGTACTTAGGGTAGCGTAGGGAGTGTGGCGAACCCATCGCTCAGGAAGTGGAAACACAAACCTGCAGTAGCCATCCCAAGCCAAGGTGTGAGCTACCGTGCTCAGGCTGAATGTCCTGGGGAACAGTGTCAAGAACGGTGCCCCCGAGAAACAAGGTCGCATCTCGGAGTATTTAGACCTTACTCCAGCATTCGGGACTCTGCTGGAGTGGATTTTCTATTTCCCTGGTCACTCGTGGGACAAAAAATTGGACCATTCGAAAACTAGGGGCCTTTTGGGAACCTAGGAGTGCTGAGGTCACCTCTGTGGACTTTCTTCCTGGGGCCCTTAGGAGGAGCCAAGAGGAGAAGCCGTGGAGAAGAGAGCTGAGGCCACCTCCATGAACCCTTACCTTGCGGGGCCTTCAGGGAACCAAGGGGAAGGGCACTCTTCCGGCGCGGGGCCTTTGGGGAACCAAGGAGGAGTGAAGTGGAGAGATGATGTCCTCTTCCCATGTGGGGCCTTCAGAGAACCATGCAGGAGTGAAGAGGAGAAATGAGGCCATCTCCGTGAACTCTTTTCTTATGGGGCCTTTAGGGAACCAAGGAGGAGTGAAGAGGAGAGATAAGTCCTCTTCCCTCCTGGGGCCCTCGGGGAGCCAAGGTAGAGTGGGCTCTTCCCTTGTGGGGCCTTTAGGGAACCAAAAGGAGGTGAACACTCCGTCGTGGAGCCTTCAGGGAACTAAGGACTGGAGAGGAGAGATGAAGCCCTCTTCCCTCGTGGGGCCTTCAGGGAACCACGGAGGAGTGAAGAGGAGAAATGAGACCTGGGAAGACACATTGTCGAAACAGAAGATATAGCTTCATTTCCAATGACAATCCTGGTGAACTTTGTAAAAGGGACTGGATTACTCTCAAATGAATGAGGTAAAATGGGAGATAGCACAATGGGCCTACGGCCTAAGTACTCACGAGAACTTTATATATGTAAACCGTTTCCGCTCTTAAAAAAAAAATAAGTACTTAGGAATTTAAGTACATACCTACAAAATGAATTCTGAGGAAATTTTGGTTTTGAATTACAAAATTGCTTTTTTAAATGCGAGGTCTACTGTTCATAGAACCGTTAGTGTTATTATGCTACATACCGTATTTTTGAAGAGTAAATTAATTATAAAATGTTCCCCCAGTATCTAATTCAAATTTTCCCTAATCCTCGACTTGTTGAACCTCTCATTTTTATTGCTAGGCCCTACGGGCGGCTTTTGGTTCAGCTTCGCCCATTTAGTGTTGGTGACCATTTTATAAATCCAATAGGAACTAGTTTCAAAATTAGCCTGTTTTCGGATCCAGTGTCATCGAGTGATAGTCACCTGGTGAGTGATAGAAACTGGGTTCTGAAATTCAACCACGCAGACGCAGACGTATTAGATTTTTAATCTAATCTAAAACTGGGCGTACTGTACAGGGCCCGCAGATACTTTAATAGTACACAACTGCTTACCCTGTACAAATCGCAAGTGCGCCCCACGGTTGAATTTGGCAGCCACGTCTGGTCTGGAGCTCCAAAATACTTGAAAAATACACTCGACTCTGTGCAGAAACGGGCGGTCCGTTTGATAGATTCTCCCATCTTAACGAACGGGTTGCAATCTTTAGAGCACAGGCATCGGGTGGGAATGCTATCCATGTTCTACCGGTATTTCAATGGAAGATGCTCTGAGGAACTAACGTCATTGATCCCTTCGGCACCGGTGCATAGTCGGGAGACACGCCAAACGCGCGCCCAACATATGTACACGGTTGACATTAGTCACATGAGAACGGGTCGTTTTTTCGACTCGTTCTTGAGTTCAACAGCTCGGCTATGGAACGATTTGCCGGCATCTGTGTTTCCTCCCTCCTACAACATGGGTCTCTTCAAGACCAATGTTCATTCCTTCCTCTCCTCAAAAAGACCCTCCACACAGCATCCCAGATGACATAGGCCCTGAGGGGAATTATTTTCCTCAAGGCCTCCTGTGTGGAGTTAATGTAAAAAAAAAAAAAAAATCAAATAATCTTTATTTCAGTTATTCAATCATTTTTATTGATAATAATAAGATAACATTTGCATAGCGCAGTTTATCCAGTTGAATTCAGTCCTAAACTAGGGAAATAGGGAATATGTGTACAGATATTGTAGCCCTTGTAGCGGATTAACCTTGGGTGTTACCCTACCTCGTAAAAAACTTTGAAAGTCCTAAACCTAAACATGACCCAGCTCCTCGGACTCCCGGGGATACTTTGAAACCGGCAGAAGTGGAGGCGTTTCCTACAAGCCACAGGACACCCCAATAATGATAATGAAAGCGACAAGCGCGCCGCGTCTTTGAGGTCAAAAAAACACGTGGGACAGACCTACATAGATTCTGATAAAGCAAAAGGAATCAGAATATACGTCAGACCTCGCGTTCAAAAAATATGTATCTAATTTTCTCTTAGCCCCTCAGGCTAATTTGTTCCCTTTTCGGCTACAACTCCTATAGGTCTCATAGAATTGTCATGTCTCTCTTGCTAAAGTAGTGAGAAATATTTTATAAACGGTGCTAGAAAGAAAAAAAATTCACATTTTATATAAAAATCTGAAAGTCAACCACAAAGGAATTAAATTTTATTTTAAATACATAAAGGCAGTATAGCCGTTTATGTATTTAAAATAAAAATAAAATAAAATAAAAAAATAAAATGTTTACCCCTATGAAATTTCGAATTGCAATTCTATAAAAAAAAGAAAACTTTTGAATTTTTTATTAATTATTTTTACATGGAACAACAAAAAAAGTGAGGAAATTATAACGTTTATTATTAATTTGTGTAATAAAATATGTATGTGTTTTCATTTCTTTTCGTTATCAGTGATTTTAGTGGGAAACAACGAAAATAAGGTGAGCAATTTACAAAACTTTTTTTTATTTTTAAATGCAAAATTTTTAAATTTAAAAAATTAAATGTTAATTTCGATTTATAAAATTTAAAAGAGCATTTTTTCACCTTTCTAAAACGGTATTTAATTTTCGGATATATTCAGAAATATTCCTTTTTTTTACATTACCTTCACACAGGGGGCCCTGAGGAAAATAATTCGCCTCAGGTCTGCGTCATCTTTGGGGGTTATGTGCGGAGGGTCTTTTAGGGAAGGAAGAAGAGGAAGTTTTGGGAAGGAAAAGGGTATTAGGGGTGTTGAGGAATCTGGGGGTCAGTGTGTCCAGGAGTGATGAATGAATCCATCCCTCCCACTGCGATGCAAGGTGATGTTCCGGAAGAGTAAGGCTGGAGATTCAAAGGGATTCCCTCAACCATTCTGGTGGGAAGACGCATCCTTCGCCAAGACCCGGACAAACCTCACCCCATGATCCCGGGCACATCTGCTAAGTCACCAAACGTAGCGAGCCCCACTCGGGGTGACCTATGTCAGATGTGTTGGTTTTCCAATAAATGATTCCCAGGGCGGCGGTACTAATACACGCCTTCCAAATTGAAATCCCATTTATTTGGATTTTATTTTCAAAGCGGAAATATTTTGAATCTCTGACAAAATATGGTCGAGCTCTGAGGTCATTTAATAAAACAAAACCTGCTCTGAAATCATAAGATTTATAAGTAGGTTATTAAATACCTACGTTCTCAATAATTAGTGCACAAGACGGTTTCACTTTTGAAAAAATAATCCGATGCAATTTGGAATAATGCCGAAGGTTCATCTTTGAATGCTTCATGGGTGGACAATGGACATGTTGCCGTGTTCTCATCTTATTACAGTTTGGAAAATAAGTATCACAGTGCCACAATAAAAATGACGAAAAATATAGAACCTGTGGACATAAATTATTATAAGCGCCGCATGTGGGTGGTATGTAATGCATTTCCATAATGTAATTAACAATGAGACTTATATTCTGCAAAATTGTCACTGCGAGCCGCTGGGAAACTGCTGCAAGCCGCGGGCAATTACATCGCGAGTTGCACCACTGGTCGCTCAAGCTCCTCGCATATGTATTTATCTCCTTGCTAATCCACTCAAGCGATGGGCACTTTTCTGAAAGCCAATTTCACACGAGTTTAATCCGTTTGAAAATTTTTATGTTATTTAGGGGGCATATGCTTTGGAATTTAAAAAGTAAAATATTAACTTTGTTTGATATATGTGGGTTTCTCTTATTTTTTTAATCAGGCTGGGTAGCGAAGTTGCTCTGGGTAAAAATAATAATTTTATACAGCTCTTCTATTATAAAATTTGTAATAAGAATGTTCATAAAAAACTAAAATGTTTGATAGTCATAATTTATGCCCCGAATTCTGGGTCCTGACTTTTTTTTTTTTTTACAGTTAATACCGCACAAGAGTCCCAACTGCTCCCGTCTGGAGCCAGTGAGACTATGGCATCCCCAATCGAGGTATGTTGTGAGGCTGAAGGTAGTGGGGAGGGGAAGGAGATAGGAAAGAGGAAGGTGGGGAAGTGCCTGGCTATTCAGATCTGGTCACTAAACACGGCTAAAGCCATTTCAAACAACGTTTCAATTCTGAATGGTGGTCTTACACCAGGGCGATACTGATAGTATCTTCCACTCTGGAACGCGCCGCAAATATATTATATATTATTTTGAATGAATAAATTGTGAAATAACACAAATTAATCAAATAAAATTTATTTGCGCACGCATTTGCGACTGCTGCTATAATGACAGCCTAATTATTACGATCATTTTAGCGAATAGTAAAATTCGCTAAAATGAATTTCGCGTGTTTTTAAATACGGGTCGCCATTTTATGGTGACCGAGGTTTTTATTTTACATTATCTCGACACAGGAGGCTCTTGAAAAAAAAAACTGTTTCCTACCAACCCCTCATATATTTTTCTCCTCAGAGCATCACCTTCATTTTCATAAAAATACCCTCCACGCAGCATCCCCAAAGATGACGTACACAATTATTTTTATCAAAGCTTTCCATTTGGAGTTAATGTAAAAAAAAATATATATGGATCAAATGCAAAATTAGATTGAAGAACCCTGAATGAGGAAATTTCTAGAATCAAGAACGAACATAAATTATCATTTAATTAAAATCGGGTTCTTTTTTACACATTTGTAAGTACACATTTAATCTTTGTTTTGAAATATAGTCGATCGTGTGCATCTCTGTTTTCCCTTAACAAAGTAGAAAATGTGTGTGCTGAAGTAGAAAAAAGCTCTCAAACCATCTTTTTCAGTGTAAATACCTCACAAGAGTCCCAACTGTCTGGATTCAGTGAGATTATATCATCCCGAATTATTGGGGCATGTTGTAAGACTAAAGGAAGTGGGGAAGGGAAGAAGGTGGGAACGGCAAGGTTTACTGCTTAAAATATGGAAAATTTGTTTAATTGTTAATAAAAATGTTGTTAATTTAAAAAAACCAACATAAATAATAAATATTTTTTTTTATTTTTTTATTTTAACTTTTATGAGTGAAAACTCAAATTGTGATATTTAATTAAATGAAGACACTTTGAGCGAAACTGAATCGAAAATCTGGAAACAGAAAAATCAGAAAAAGATATTTGCACCTCTGGGACTCGAACCCAGGACCTCTCTACTTTCCGGGCGAGTGCTCTTGACCACTGAGCTAAGGAGTCGGTATCCAATTCGGTCACTTTTTTCAACTGTACCATACTTCGGCTAAGAACCACCCATATTATCTTGGGGTTTCGAATCTTGCAATCATACATAAAGATGGCAGCCAATAAAAATATGCGTTTAGAAAATGAAGATAATATGGGTGGTTCTTAGTCGAAGTATGGTACAGTTAAAAATAGTGACCGAATTGGATATCGACACCTTAGCTCAGTGGTCGAGAGCACTCGCCCGGAAAGAAGAGAGGTCCTGGGTTCGAGTCACAGAGGTGCAAATATCTTTTTCTGATTTTTCTGTTTCCAGGTTTTCGATTCGGTTTCGCTCATAGTGTCTTCATTTAATTAAATAATAGATATTTCGCAAACATAATATCTACGTGAATACCCAGCGAAATGAATCCAAAATAACAATGTACTTTAAACCCACGCTTCGCTTATTTTTTCAAACGAGTTAAAATGTTATCCTTTATTTAAAGCAAAATTAATTTTAGAAGTTTTGGATCTTTTAATTATTCTACTAAATACACAAAAGCAGCTCCGAGCGACGTAAAAAATAATTAAAAGCATTTTTAGCATGCATAAAACATCCTTAAAATAGAACAAATGGAAATATTTAGCGCAAGTTGTTTTAAAGAAATTCAAATATAACATTGTCATCAAATGGCCATTCAGCGCCATTTTGTTTTATTGACATTCTATCAAATTGTAATAAGATGGCAGCGATTTGTCCAAACAAACGTAATACCCTATTCCTTTTTGGATTTTGACGCTAGTCCAAATGTTTTTTAATACAATAAAACTAAAATAATTTCGGGGGTGGGTATAGTACAGCCGTAGCGGGAACCATTTATTGAATAACCAATAACTTTTCCAAGTGGTTCGCTATGTTTGGTGACTTAACAGGGGTGCCCGGGTTCATGGGGCGAGGTTTGTCTAGGTCATGGCGGCGGATGAGTCTGCCCACCTTCTGCGTGGCGGGCCTGACTGGTTGAGAAGGCCTTCTGACCTCTTCTGCCGGGCTCTCTCAACCCATACCCTTGCACCGTAGTTGGAGGAATGGATTCATATGTCCGTCACTCATATCTTTTTCCTTCCCAGAACTTCCTCTCCTCTCTTTCCTTAAAATACCCCACACACAGCATCATCTAAGATTTATTTTTTTTTTAAATGTGAATACCTAACAAAAGCCCTAGCTGTTCCTGTCTGGTGCAAGTGAGATTACGGCATCCCTAATTGGGGTATGTTGTGAGGCTGAAAATAGTGGGTCGACGAAGGAATTGGGAAAGAGGAAGGTGGGGAAGAAACTGGGCGTTCAGATCTGTCACCACAAACGGCTAAAGCCATTTCAAGCAACGTAATGACATAGGCATTAGGAAGGAAATTATTTTCCTTAGGGCTTCCTGTGTGGAACTATTGTAAATTAAAAATTGAAACCACTGGTATACATTTTGCTTTTTTTGAAAAGTTACTTCTTTTTGGAGTTAGTTCCAAAATTCTTAAAATTACTTGGTTTGAACGCCATCAACAAATACAAATTTGAGAATGTTTTAAAAAAAATAAAACGTTTTCAGTCATAGAACATAGAATATTTAGAATCTACTACATATGGTAAAAAAATATTTTTGAAATCGGGCCAGTTTTGAGAGAAAACAGGGAAATACAAAAACTCGACTTTTACGATTTCATTTAGGTATACTCAGCCTGAAGTTGTCCCTTTCGCTCAGTATTAGGGGAGAGGGGGGGGGGGGGGGGAACAATGAAATTGACAGCCAGTTTTGTAAAACATCTGTTATTCAAATATCTCACAAATATTCTCACAAACGATCGCAATCACGTTTGAAACGGACACTTTCAACTGTAAAAAACAAAATGGCCCTAATTTCCCATTGGATGACAATGTTACATTTGAATTTCAGCGAAACAACTGGACCTTAGTTCAGCGAAGCTACGAAAATTCCATATTTGAAATGCGTGGTGGGTACCTACATATTGTGTTGCCCTATGAAAAAAACACACTGAAAAATATTTTCATCTTACTAAATTACAATTGTTCAGTACCTACTTGGACGAGAATAACGGGAAGATGTTTCAAAAAAACAAATTTTGTAAAGATGAAGTTTTTATTTTGCCGCGGAAAGGAATTTCATTCACAATAGGGAATGATTGTTTAATCAGGAGCGAATGCTCGGGACGACAATGTTGATGATGTTATTATCGTAACAAGGTTATTTTTGACACAAAAGGATTTCGTTCAGTTTCATTTTAAGGGGGTTTCAAAAATAGTGGGTTTTGAAATTGAATGAGATATTTTCGTTTGTGTGTAGCGAGTATTGTGATAAAGTGTTTAATTTGTAACATCATAGACGTTGAAGTCTATGATGACTTAAGTCTATGATGACTTAAGTCTATGATGACTTAAGTCTATGATGACTTAAGTCTATGATGACTTAAGTCTATGATGACTTAAGTCTATGATGACTTAAGTCTATGATGACTGAAGCTATAACGCACGCGTTATAGCTTCAGTCTCATAATGATAAAAATAATGGTTCCAAGCCAACTCAGAATCAACTCAACCCAACACATCTTTGGAAAGTCATTAAAAGCTATGAAAAAAGAGAAAAAGTCGATAACCTAACCTAACGTAATCTATTTTACCATTTTTAATATATTTTTTTTCATCATTTTCAATGATTTTTCAAAGGAAGTTGAGTTCATTCTGAGTTTACTGGTCACCAAAAATAATATTGGGAAATGCATGTCTGTTTGGCGAAGTGTCCGTTTATTATGTTCAGTATGTTTTTGAATCTGTAGAGGGAACGCAACCTTGCACGATATTCCACATAATTTTAATTCCTATGTTGATTTTTATGGCATAATTTTAATATTTTCGTTGTTTGTTTTTGGTGTGTTATGCCGTGTTGCGCTACCTCCTTCTTTAGCCAAGGTTTCAGACAGCGTTATAGTGTCCATCATCAGGGCAGATGCAAAAAAAAATATTATCTAATTTTAATATGTTGATTTTTATGTTAAAACGTGTAGAGTGAATATAAAGTTTATGAAAATAGTTATAGTTCGTATATGCAATGGGCACACGGCCGACTAGAGCACGGGCCTGGGTGACCGCCATATTTACAAGTCAGTGCTTTCGCTAAGTGTATCAACAAAGCAACATAATTCTATGAATAAGGTTAAATATATGGTGAAAAATTGGTTATTGGAAAAAGAATATTTATTTTGATACTTGATAAAATTTATGAAAAAATGTTTAACTGTAGATAAAAGATGTAAATTATAACTTTAAATATATTTGTAAGGAATTATAAGCACCTGCTGTCAAGCCAATTGCAATTGGCTTAGCGGGACTGGATTGTTGATTTATAAAATAAATAAATAAATTAAAAAAAAAAAAAAAAAAAAAAAACTAAATGTATCAACTAAGTGTATCAAGTATGTTTTTAGGTTTTCACGGCCAAAAAGTATTTTTGTTATTGTTTTTGGGGTGTTATGCCGTGTTTCGCTACCTCCTTCTTTAGCCAACGTTTCGGACAGCGTTACAGTGTCCATCATCAGGGCAGATGAGTGACTGGATGAGTGAATGAATGGCACTCATCTGCCCTGATGATGGACACTGTAACGCTGTCCGAAACGTTGGCTAAAGAAGGAGGTAGCGAAACACGGCATAACACCCCAAAAACAATAACAAAAATAAGTGTATCAACTTTAAATAAATAAATAAATGTATCAAAATATTCCATGATCTTGTATATACGAGTATTTTACTGTTTGCGCCAATCAATGTTCTTTTTTCTTCGATTTAGTACTGGAAAACTGCTTATTCCTTTGCCCAGTTTCCTTTACCCAAGTACCTACCTTCCTACCTTTATCCAAGTACCTACCATCCCACGCCAAGCCAAAACGAAATAAAACGTTCGATTTCCGCATTCACTTGTTTTTATTGACTTGTTGAAAACGCACCCGTTTCGAGTTCGGTAAAAAAATTGTGCATCTTACTTAAGTGAAAGTAACGCCATATAAGTTCAATTTGGGAACTTATTGGATCACCGCATCGATTTCCGCATTCACTTGTTTTTATTGACTTGTTGAAAACGCACCCGTTTCGAGTTCGGTAAAAAAATTGTTCATCTTACTTAAGTGAAAGTAACGCCATATAAGTTCAATTTGGGAACTTATTGGATCACCGCCGCGGCTGCAGAAGTAACCGTGTTTATTACTTAAGTGAACTATTATACAGACAAAGGGAGAATTGTTAAAAGGACCAAAGAACCAGCGGCAAATGTCTGGTGACCTCGGTAAGTCTTGGCTGAATCCTTCATAACCTTTCCTTTGAGTAGTTTTTCAGTAATTGTTGTTTTAGAATCGCACCGCACCCGCCTGCTAACGAATCGATTTACGCAACCAATTACCGTAGTAGTCTATGGACTCTTCGGGTCTAATGGCTTCGTTGCCAAGCTGTGCCGAAGATGATTGAATGTAGTTTTACGCAGTCATTAGATTTCAAAAGCTTTCTAGATTAGAACTAGTCTTCAGCCTGGAAGTTTGTCCTCAGAATATAATTATTATATCATATACTAGCTGGGGTGCTCGGCTTTGCTCGGGGAATTGACATGAGATTGAACTGACGTTCGAACCCGCGACGGATCTTGCTTTATATACCCCTACCAAAGTGTAGCCCGTACAAAAAAGGCTTTGAATGATTCACAATGTTCCAGAACATTCCACAACATTCGAGAGTGTTCTGGAATGTTCCATAATGATGTTCCTTATTCCCGAATATTCCAGAATCTTCCGGGATGTTTTGAAATATTATGGAATGGTCTCGAATGTTTCGGATTGTTCTAGAAATTTCTAGAGGGCGACACTTCCAGCCCTTATATCTTCAAAAGCATGCACTTTAGGTAAAAACGGGAACCTTCTTCGTGCATGGGGGATAGAGGACTACCGCACCATATAACTCCCTTGATCGTAACGGGACTCATTTCTGAGTTTTAGCGGGACGCACTCTTTTGTACATTTTCTTTTATAATATAAATTGATTATTATTTTTACAATTTACCAATATATAGTCACTGTGTTATAAATACCTTAAGTCTTTCAATAAGCATATACAGGGTGTTAAGGGACGTACTTGACTTACTAACCAGTGATTCCTGACGTTATTTGGAGTAAAAAATGTAAAAAAAATTTTGGTCTCCAGTGACATTTTTTTTTTCTACAAAAACATATGTTGGATAGTTGGAGGCGGGGTTAGGGGTTGGTCGGTTACTCGGCTAAGTGACCAGTGACGACATGCGGAAGAATTTTTTTGTTGTTTGGTTTTGAAGAAAAAAATTTAGAAAAAAAAAAAATTGTCATGAAAAAAGTCACCGCAGACCAAAATTTCATTAACATTTTTTGTTTCAATACGTACCGTATTACAATTTTCACTAGAGAGAATATTAACGAGACATAACACAAAGTAAACTTCATTGTTAATAGACTAATCACTCTGTTTATATTAAATGGTTGCGGTAAAACAACATACGAATCTGCAGTAACAACGACTGTCAATAATCGCGGACATTTGAAAACTGTCGTTGCTCGATAGCACTGACTTGATTACGTGCAACAATAAAATTCGTTGTGCGACCGGGCCCGTTATTCGGCGTTGACTGTGCATTTAGTGACGTCACATGTACCTCGTTTTGAATGACCAGCTTTGAAATATAACAGTAGATTACACATTGTTATAACATCCTTTGGGTTTAATTTTCCCAAAGAAGAGATGCACTATATTAAACTGGTCTATGAGTGTCATAAAAGGTATTATAAAGTTTTGATGGGTCATAAAAGTGTCTAACAAAGGGGTATTATATGCATTATGAAGAGATATTTAGAGAAGGTGGATGTCGTAAAGGTTCCACCTCAGCGCAAGATGCACCGGAGGATGCGGCACGTACATACGACGTAACTTCGGAACACGAAAACGTACTTCTACGGGAATCTCTGTCAACATCAAAATCCATTAAACAGGGGTAACTTCATTGGGACGCTTGAATTATTTTTTTAAAACTTTGCCAATAAGGAACTCCAGTGAAAAATATTATGGCTTTAAAAAATATGTTCATATAGACCAATATACGCTGATTCTGAATATATAAGTTTTATCACATAATATTTAATGTAGAGTTTTTAAAAAAATATTAAAAAGTCCATTTTAAAACGTGTCATTAAAACACCCTGTCAAGTTGGTATTGCTGGATTTTGGCGGCGTGACGTCACCGCGCCACGTCACCTGGGTGAAAGTTGTATAGAAATCAATAGAAATGTAAGACGCAAGCCGTTCGACATTCCGTGTTATTGGTTTATAGAGATTTGGACATATAATAGTTTTTGTTTTTATTGAAACATTATTTAGGCCTAAATAATTCAGTATCAAAAATAAAGTATCTCTTTCAGTTTATCTATATTATTTAAAATATTCAAAAACTCTAACTGTACAAAAAACGATCATATGCCCAGTAAAACACTACAATGCTGAAATTCAAAATGGCGGGAGTCGAACAGCTGATTCCAGTTCCCTACAAAATTCATACTTCGGTTGGTCATGATGACGTCACACTAGATTCGGTGGTTTTCGGGGGATCTTGAAAAATTAAAACTTTGACATTTATTTTAACTATTAAAACTAACTACAAAAATAAAAATAAATATGCAGTTATTTAAGTTAGAAGGTCATTATTCATAAAAAAAATAAAATTGGACTGGAGTTCTCTATTCTTGTAAGTCGTTGGTTAATGTAAATTGACCTAGATAATTCAGAGGAAAAAAGGTGAATGCAAAGATCACCGCTGTTTCAGAAGGAAAGAAACCTTTTTTCTGCTTGAAGTTAAGTCAACGTAACCTTTAACCAAAAGCCGACTGAAGCTTTAAATTACACAAAATAAATAACCCTCAACTTTGGAAGAAATTCTTTTCCTTAATGCTTATATTATCAAATTCCTCAATTTTAAATCATTCAACATATATAACTCTTAAAACGAAATCGAGAAACATTTTCGAATCACGAAACTACTCAACAGGAGGCTTGTCGCTGATCAGATGCTCCTGTACAAAACTATTATTTCAAAAGTTGACTGCCCGGAGTTGCTAAACAAAATAAATTTCCACGCGCCGATTCGATATAGTTGACAAAATACCCTTTTCTATATTGATAGATGCAACACCAATTCTAATCAAAGTGAATTTATGCAAAGGACGTGCACTACTATAACAATAAATTTGCAAATATGGACACACGTGCTGACATATTCGCTGCTAGTTACTATCGCTTCAGATATTCATTGCATCACAGTCTAGGTACGAATAACACATATTCATGAAATTAATTGTAACTCATATTTTTATATTTTTTTAATTTTATAACTTTCCCTTGTCCCTCTCCTCCTCTTACCCCAACCCAAATACCTATTTTGCAGTCTATTTAAGTACAGTTATAATCACACTATTTTATTGTTGTGTATTGATTTATCATTTGTTGAATTTAGATTTGCATTATTATTATTTTTAAATTGCTACTTAGTTCTGTTTTTTCCTTTTTACTTAAATATTCTAGTTCACATTCCATAAGTTTTGTTTCTAAATACCTATCTATGAACATTATTAATTGGTCTGTTTTTTATCATCCTCTTATGTTTATTATACTAGCTTTTCCCCGCGGCTTCGCTCGCGTGGTATTACGGGAAATTACTATAGCGGTTGAACTTATCAAATATCCCTCCTCCTCCCCACCCCCACCCCCTTCCGCATTCCATACATTCATTCCCTTACATTCAGTTTTCAAACATCTTGCCTGCCACCTAAATTTCATAAAGCTCAAAGAAAAAAAGAATTATCCAATTTTGTTCATTCGTTCGGAATTTATGCGCTTACAAACTTTTCGGATGTTTATTTTTATTTAAATATTTGGAAGTTCGTTAATATAATAAAAAAATACTCTATTTATCATTCAGTCTTTATAATCGTTACGAATTATATTTTTAATATAGGAACTCTCATCTGACATTTATTCCAAGCTTGTCCAAAAAAAACGAATTCTAGTATTTGAATTTGCTGCATTAGTAGCTGACCAGTAGACTGAGTACCTACCAGCATAGAGCCCAAAAATATATCAACATTGTTTCCATGGAAAAGATTTTTTTCTGACGTTAGCAAAAACTCGCTTTTGTTAACGACAGAAAACGTATAACAAATAAAATATAATAATATTTATAATTTTATAACGCCAGATCATACCATCATATACAACCTGTAGTCTGCGCATATAATTTAGCTTTATATTGGTGAAAGAATTATTAAAGTCTTTATATTGTGTTATGCGTGAAAAGGTCATAAACAAACTCGAGCAGTTTCGCATTTATAATATTAGTATGGATTACTAGGACTGTTAATGTTCCTTAAATAAATAAAAATTAATAAATAAATATCATATTTCGGGGTGCTGTGTTGAGGTCTTTTTAAGGAAAGGAAGGCGAGGAAGATCTGGGAAGGAAAAGGTATAACGGATGGATAAAAAACTGATTTGCAGTAAACTGTAAACATTATGTCCATTAGCAACGAACGTATGAATCCATCTCTCCCACTGCAGTACAAGACGTTGGGTCGAGAAAGTTCGGCTGGAGAGATCAAAAACCTCTCTCGATCTGGTCCGTCATGCAGATGGTGTACAGACGCACCCCCCGTCAAGAACTGGATTGTGGTGTTTTGTGTATTTCTCTGATGAACAATACTTCTTAGATGATCGGGAGTTTCAATGATTCTTAGTTCGTCAGGTTACGAGTTGTGTTTATTTATCATCTTGTTTACAAGTAATATTTAACTGGACCAAAGTTCATCCTAATGCATGCTCAGTGTATTTTTGAAGCAAGAGAACTGGACACTGAAGGTGCCCAGCTGTCTATCGGATATCATCGTCTATGCCCGTAATGGCTATATGACACGAACGGGAGGTAGCTGATTTCTGCATAGCACAACTTTACTGAAATTTGTTGAGACACCTCGAATCCACACACAACTACCTATAATGACGACATATGTTGAAGAGCATTGAAACTACAAACATATTCCTATAAACTCTTCTCAAGAACCCGGACATCGCTGGCAAGTCTAATATAGCAATATAGCAAATATAGACACATAGCAAATATAAATATAGCAATATAGCAAATATACACCTAATATAGCAAACCACTAGGGTTGACCTTGTGATGAATCGTAATGCCTACCTACACCTACGCTTTGGGAGGAGAAATATTTTCACGTTCAAGAGTGCCTGCGAAGTTTTTTTTCTTAATATCGTTTAAATTATAGGTACATCCAATAACGTCTAATAATCAAAACAAGAGACACGTGAACTTTTATCACGATGGGCGACCTTCATTTTCGTTCCCACAGGAATTAAAGTTGAACGAACTTTATTTTAAACAGAATCAAAGACAAAGAAATGAATGTTTATTGGCCCTGAAGAGTGTTTATATAAGTGACATTGGAAATAGAGGGTCTTGGAAACGGAGAGTCTCTTTGGGCGCCGTTAGTGTAATCAAAACAAAAAAAATTAAGGCGTAAGGACATGTTTGGTTTAACACATCAGACATAGAAGTTTACTTTAGAGAAACCCGATTATATTTGACAGTGCGGCCATTAAAATTGAATTATAACCAAGTACGTAAAAATTCTAATATAAACAGAATTCAATTAATGAAGATTTATTTCAAAATATTTTAAACATAAGAAGGCGTTTAACAAGTTTGAAGGGAAATAATCCGGCCCTTGTCGTCAGTTGGGTTACAGTTAGCGGCAGGGACGGTCTGGAGTGAGGGAATAATTGGCGGCGAGGACGGTTGACCGTGAACAATTCGTTGTCTTTTTTTTTAACTTAAATCGAAGTGTAAAATCCAGTGAATTTATATTCGATGTTTCTGTACGAATTAAAGATAATTGAAGAGTGGTCTTTAAACATATAAAAATTTTGTGTCTTAAAATATAAATAGGATTTCGGAATAATAATAACATAATTAAAACTTTAGAAATCCGATTTACTACAATTTAATTTACATTTGTGAGAGAATAATAATCATGAGATAGATACGCGGCATATAATTGAAAAATAATTTAATTTCACTATGAGTTTACAAAGGAAAATAATAATAATAAAATTTAGAATTTTATATCTAAAATAAAGTTTTGATTACGACTAAGAAGTCCGGCTGAAATAAATTATAGAGTATTAACGAAATATTAAACAATTAAAACTTTGGTTTTAAAACAAATAAAATAACGTCAGTGAAATAAATAAATAATAATAACGAATTGCTCGAAAGCGATAGTGATTTAATAAGATGGTCGAAGTTTCATTACAAATTAAATACCGAGTTGATTATGAGTGATGATAATAAATCAATGCTAGGAGAAAATCAGAGGTTTTAACATAATCTAATAATACCCAAGTGAAAATTTAAATAGAATCGTTTTTTTTAATCCAATTCTAGCAGGGAGAAGGTTTTAGACATAGTCTAAAATATACAAGTAAAAGATTTTTATAGTATCGATTATTTTTTTTTTATCAAAAAAATCTAATATTAAAGAATGCGATTAAAATTTTTAAACACCAAAGGGGTAATTTGCAGAATTTTGGTAAGTTTCTTTTATCATTAAACTATTTACAGGTTCTTGGAGACGATGCAGAGCAAGCAGTCACAATCATTTATAAAATTTGCGAACAGAGCATGTCGGTAACTAATAATTTTAATAACAGCATGATACTAATAGCTGTGCGCGAGAGTTATGAAATAAATACCTATCCAAGGAGTCAGGTCAATCCCATCGGACATAACTTGACTTAGTTTGTTAACTTCGGCCTTCGAATTTGCAACGACGAATATATACACAGAACTATTTAACTTTCATATTTGAACTTAAATAATTTGTTCCTTAATCGAAGTATCTAAGGATCTTTTAGAAAAATCACGTATTCTAGGGCAGTAGGACATCCAGCAAACACATGGTTTATATGAAAATTAATGTGCAATTTTAAGGCAATAAACCACAAGCATAAAATAATTGTGGTCTGAAAATTTAAAATTTAAAAATTAAATTTATCAAATATTGAAATTAGAACTTTTTGCATAACATTGTCTTTCTAGTTATCTAGGTGAATACTTACTACTTCATGAGGAGGGCTTCCTCAATAAAAACAAAGCCAAACCAAAACTCACTTTTCCATTTATACCTACCTAATAGGATAGGTATCCCTTATCCTTTCATACCTAAACACGTGGACTCAGTGAACACATTAAAAAGCACTGGTAGTGAATGAAGACATACAGTCCAAATCCAAAAATTTTACCCACGCAGTAAACTTCAGGATTGTTGTATGCAATTATGTGTCTCTGGGGAAGGTTAGTGTCAAACGTTCCCTGAGGGAGAGAGAAACTTTAGGCCCTGTGACGGTATTGCCAAGGAGGAGGCATGCGGAGGCTGGAGGAGACGTATGCGAGGAATACGCTGGCGCGGCGCTTAAAGAAAACTCTAAGTCATTTGCATATCGTAGTCTTGTCGACCTTCGATTTGATGCGAGCCAACTGGAACGCTCCCTTGGCGCAATCGCAGCAGGTCTAAGAGGTGGCAGGAGTGCGATTCTGTCGGATCACGTGGGAGATGGATACGACAAAAACAGTCGCACACCACATTCAACGCGAGTAGAGTCGTGATAAGGGATGCAATGAAATACCCCTTCTAGAATCAGTCGAGTTAAACTACCTGGAGGTGAGGAGGTTGGGATAGTTCTGGGATACGATGGAAGACCTGGTACTTATCTCTGGTACGTAAAGCTCCTATCGAAGCAAGGAATCCCGCAGAAGAGGGTAAAATCCGGTCTTTAGGTATGTGTAGCCGTTCATTGACAAAGGCCTTTTCGGAAGTCGGTCACCAGAATCTATTTGGTTAGTGGAGGAGCCAACCTTTGCAGAAAACAATTTTTTTTTTACCCTTGTTCCAATCCCTACACACATCCCTTCCCCAAACAATCTAGTGTTTACTAACCATGAAAATAAAACTCATGTTAGGTGGAGGGTTGCAGATTTCAGGTGAAAAACTGAGACCTAGAATTAGGCCATATTACGCAGGTAAAGTATACTTTTTCATGAAATGTTTGTTATAAATTGATAACTGTTATTCTCTTTTATTTGTATTTTAAATATTGCTGTGTTAGGGAGGAAATAAACTAAATGAATATCAGGTATAGACAAAATCTAGGACGGGGTTAGTTTATCAAACGCGGTAGAAGATATTTAAATCAATCAATTAAGAATTCTTTCACTCTTACTCTAAAGAACCGAAGTTACCACAAAACCATACATTATACTCTTTACATTTGTATGCGTTTTATTACGCGTATGGGTGTAAGTCCTAAAACAAAAAATTACACAACGCAGGATACGGAGATAATGTAAACAAAAAATTCAAAAATCTTGATTACTGTGTGAAATTATCACAGGGATTGCGGAAAATAGGGTTTAGATTAGCTCAGGAAAATGTAGAAGTTTGAAAAATAGGTTGAGAGAAGAGGTTTTCGCAAAAGTGCGAATGATTTAAAGTTAGACTAGAAATACCCTAAATGATGGGCTAGGTACATCATGATAGAAAGCTACGAAAATTTGAAGCTACGAGGGTAGGCGCGACACAGCGCATTCGGTGCCGTGATCGTACATAGGGGTAGAATCTCAACATATTTGATACAGCGTAGCCAGGGTAGATTTATCACGATTTGGTGCGCGTAGGCAGGGTGTATCGTCACAACCTACAGCAGAGGTTTTGATGTATAAAATATTATATGTTACCCATAACCGCCACCTAAATCTAAAAATCCTCCACTCCTAAAATAAACTGCTTTAACACAACTTTCATACGATGAATAAACATATTTATATCAAAAACAGTTCCTTTGCCCGAAACCCCATATTTTAGAGTAAATTAAGGTAAACTTTCCATAAAGGCAATATTTGCATAAGTAGGTGCCTATTTATATTTTAAGGGTAAGCAACCCGCCGCAAAATTCAATGCCTCGTCACTAACAAAAGTATTTTGTCCCCTAGCGTGGTGTCAGTAAAAGGTTCTTTCCAGAAACTCAAGAGATAATCCCAAGAGGTGAGATCTATACCAGTTTGAAACAAAACTGATGTCACTGATTTACACAAGGCCCTTCTACTCCAAGATCTAAATAGGCCGACGAATTTGATTATTTTTTCTAGGAAGAATTTCTGAAGCGTTTTTGTGCGGTTTTGAGTATCGTAGGACCATGAATGATG
Source organism: Glyphotaelius pellucidus (assembly GCA_936435175.1). Classification (NCBI taxonomy): domain Eukaryota; kingdom Metazoa; phylum Arthropoda; class Insecta; order Trichoptera; family Limnephilidae; genus Glyphotaelius; species Glyphotaelius pellucidus. Next base: position 31,882,254 of record OW386550.1, read on the forward strand.
CGTGTTTTATGTGTGTGAAAGACCACTGCACAAGTAGATAATATGCACAAGGAAAGGAAAAAAGGACTTACTTCGCTTCTATCCTGGCTGGGTTTATTGAGCACTTATATGACTATATTAGTCGCGGCACGCAGGATTCGGTTTACGATATGCGTTAAGTGGTATATGAGCGGTATGCAGAGATGTTAATGCGGCGAGGGTCAATTAATGACTGACGTGGGTAGAGCAAAAATGATGGGTCTAAAGGGAAGGGTAGGAAGCATATGTGACAATACTAACTACAAGCATAAGGTCTATAATGTGTAGATATACGTATGTAGGTGTAGCTGTGTATTGGGTAAAGGCCCAACTAATTTCGGTTTTCAAAACTATGTGTTTGTTGCTAGTTCTTGATTTTTCCGTAAATACCGTACTATTACAAATCCGGCTCGGAGGACCATATGCTTGGGTTTCAGGTCACATTCAGTAACTCCGCTTAGACAAGTATTCAAATTTTATTTTGCAATAACACGTTTACATGCTGATTTTACACTTTTTATTTCTACCCATTTAAACACCGGCTCAGTCTTCTTGGTTTTTTGAAGTAACTGCTTATCTAGAAATAAGAAGGATTCAAGAAGTGCAATAGTAATTAGTTTATTTATTAGTAAGCAATTTGTTTTTTAAATAGTCATAATTTCACGAGAAGTAAAGAAAAAATAGCTTTTCGGGCACAACACTTTCTCTATAAGGTTATATTTTAAATATTTCAATAGGAAAAATCTGCTAGCTGTGTTATAAGGCCAAAAATAATCTTGAAAAAACATTATTTTTTATGTTGGCAGTTACTGGGAACTCTAATGTACAGGATGGGGGTGAAAACAAGCAATACAATACAAAATATCATATTGAGTTTTTGTAAAGAATTCCGCTGAATAATATTGATTTAACACACTGATGAGGTGAACGGTTGGAAGTATGTTGCGGGCGTGTCTGTGTGTCAGAAGTCTGATGAAGTGTGACGAAACTGATCAACAATAATAAATATTAAATATCGAATTTCTTTTTTGAACACAATCAAATGTTGAAATAATAATTATTATTCTGAATTTGCCACTCACATATCGGAAACAAATCATTCTTTTTATCAAAACACCAACCCTTTATCAAGGGCTAAAAATTTTCCCCGAAACACAATGGGTTTATAATTAGATAACTTAGAAATTTTAGAAATTAGAAAATGCATCAATAGTCAATTAGATACTTAAATCGATGTAGCCAAATACCTAACATAAATAAGCTATTTAAAAAAAAAATTGGTTATTAATTAGATACTATTAATAACCAAATATTTTTTTAAAAATATCTTATTTATGTTAGGTTTTTGGCGACATCGATTTTCTTTCAATCGGTAACTGACTCATATCACACTTTATTTTTATTATTTTATTTTTATTTTTTAAAGAAAGTAAAACATTCCCGGATTATTAACCCGACAATTTTTGAAAATCTCCTACTACCACCACAGTAAGCCGAAAATGTTGCTTGAGTCGTAATCAAACTAAATTTGATAATGTTTTTATCGAGTATTTATTATTTTTACCAAACCTAAAAAGTATAATCTCCTAAAATGAGTCGTAGCATTAACGTCATTATAAAACAATTAAGAAAACCCTAACACTTAGTGCAAGGGAAACACATTCCAAACCCCTTAAAAATACTCTCTCAATTACTGTCCAGCAAATTGATTTAACCGGTAATAAATCAATATAGACACCTTCAAAAATTGACATTTAAAATCAGTGGATTAACCACAGTTTGAAAATGGTCTTGTAAACCGAAACAGCTGTAACAAAAATACATTTATTTTAATTAATTTTATACAAATTTAATTTTAATTAAATTAAAAAAAATAATTGGAGTTCTACGAATTAAAAACAAAAAAATTAATAGTTATTTAGCGTTAAGCTTTGCCTTAATATCAGGCTTTTGCTAAGTGCATTAAAACACCTTTTACAGCTTTTTCGCACTTCAATTTGAAATATAAAAAAACTAGTAGAATTTTGCAGGTTGTTTTATAAATTTCGTGAAGAGTGTAGGTATTACACATGTATGAGAATATGTTAGGTTAAAATGGTTCACGGCGCGACTAGCTCCATGTAGTTACTAGTTTTAAGAGTAGGTACTTAAATATTATATTAGGTTTTTAATTACCTACCCACATAAATGTTTGAGTTTAACTACGGAAGCTTCTTACCTTCCTTTTATATCTAGCAGAATGTGGGAAAATATTCATGATATTTTTGTTAAGAGTTTTGTTTCATTTTACCAAAATTTTAAAATGAAAAAAATGATAGCACTTATAAATACCTTTTCACATTTTTACAAGAGTTGTGTTTAAAAAAACACGTATATTGACCTCCACACAGAGTGAAAAGCTCCGTAAACACAAACATCGCTAGATTAAAATAAGGGTTGTATAATAAAATCCCCCAAGAAATAAAAATTAAAACCTGCAAACTCCATTCATTCGTCGGTCTAATAATAACTAAATGGTTTGGATAGAGGGGAGTTTAAAAAAACCGTAAAATAATGTTAATTAAAATTAAATGTATGTTCCTGATAAGACCCTTACAGTCTTACTAAAAACATCATGAATATTTTATACAATTGATGAACATCCGTGTATTGTCTGTCAAATAAGGGTAGAAAATATAAAAAATGGAACTACACAATTCGTAAGTTGCCAACACCAATTTGCCTGTCAAAAATTCTTTTAAGATGCAATGACGCTGAAAATACAGAACACTGTGTGTAAATTTAAAAAAAACATTTCTTTGTTCTTGAAAAAAAAATTAAAATCAAAGAAACATTTTAAGGTACCTACTTAATGACATAAATTTGATTAAACTGTGTTTTACACAGTGATTGGCTTTCATTTAATTTAACATATAGAAAGAAAAATCACTAATGGTGAGTTAAGTTACACTACTTTTTGATCTAAATGAGTTAAATATATTTATCATTGAAGAAGAAGATAACACTTTTAAATCTAAATGAAAATATGAAAGAAAACAAGACACAGAAAAACAGAAAAAGACAATGGTCGCAACTGGGACTCGAACCCAGACCTCTCGTCTTACCGGGACGGCGCGTTTTCCAATTTCGCTATTGCCATTGTCTTTTTCTGTTTTTCTGTGTCTTGTTTTCTTTCATATTTTCATTTAGATTTAAAAGTGTTATCTTCTTCTTCAATGATATATTACGTTGATGGGAATAACCTTCAAAAGTTATAAAAAGATAGTTTTTCTCGTAAAAAATTGAATATTCATTTAGACTTTCATAAAGTCAATAGTTCCATATGAATAAATTCGGATACATTTATCCGAGACGCTATTCAGGTTACAAACCAATTCTTTGAATGATTGTTTCCAATAAAAAGAGTAGTTGCCTATAATATGGAAAAAGAACTAGTTGAAGATAATATTAATGATTCTAAATATTTGAAATATGAGATTGACAAATATGACGGTTTGACAGAAGGTGGCAATAGCGAAATTAGAAAACGCGCCGTCCCGGTAAGACGAGAGGTCTGGGTTCGAGTCCCAGTTGCGACCATTGTCTTTTTCTGTTTTTCTGTGTCTTGTTTTCTTTCATATTTTCATTTAGATTTAAAAGTGTTATCTTCTTCTTCAATGATATATTACGTTGATGGGAATAACCTTCAAAAGTTATAAAAAGATAGTTTTTCTCGTAAAAAATTGAATATTCATTTAGACTTTCATAAAGTCAATAGTTCCATATGAATAAATTCGGATACATTTATCCGAGACGCTATTCAGGTTACAAACCAATTCTTTGAATGATTGTTTCCAATAAAAAGAGTAGTTGCCTATAATATGGAAAAAGAACTAGTTGAAGATAATATTAATGATTCTAAATATTTGAAATATGAGATTGACAAATATGACGGTTTGACAGAAGGTGGCAATAGCGAAATTGGAAAACGCGCCGTCCCGGTAAGACGAGAGGTCTGGGTTCGAGTCCCAGTTGCGACCATTGTCTTTTTCTGTTTTTCTGTGTCTTGTTTTCTTTCATATTTTCATTTAGATTTAAAAGTGTTATCTTCTTCTTCAATGATATATTACGTTGATGGGAATAACCTTCAAAAGTTATAAAAAGAGAGTTTTTCTCGTCAAAAATTGAATAAATATATTTAGATCTAAAATTAGAGGAATGATCTTAAGCCCCGGCAACGCCTGGTATTTAAGCTAATATTTAATAAATGAGAGCAATTTCTAAGGTGCGCTTTATATTTTATTACAATATCGTTATTCTTCATTATGTTAACACAAAATTGCAAAGGTATAATAATAATATACCTGTATGAAATTCTAATTTTGAGATCAATGAGTATCTATTTTGCAATGAAATTTTTTTTTTTCACTTTTATGCCTTTTCAATTTTTAATAAAAATGGAGATCATACAACTTAAGATTACCACCATGATTATATTTTTAGTAATGCCATTTGAACAACAGTGGCGTCTTCCTACGTTTTCTTCTCTTATTTGACAAAATTATTTTATTTTGCATATATTATTCTGTATCCATTTCTAATTATTGTAATTCCTATGTGAAAGCCGTTAATCGGCGTTAATTCAAAATAAATAAATAAATAAAATGTACGTGAGAACCTAACTATAATAGAAACTGCCAAAAAATAGTTCATGAAAAGATATGTACGTGTTTGCAGGTACTTTTCAACCTGCTTTTTTCCCATCTACTTCCCTTACCCGCTTGGGGACGCCGATTGGGGATGCCAAAGTTGCGAGCAGTTAGGACCCTTGAGCAAATAATTCACACAAAAACTACCCATTCAACTAATATATTTTTGTATATAGCCTTATATCGCCAAGTCTGTAATATTACTCAAATCATGGATTTATTTATTTATTGTATCTTTACATTGCAGGTAAAAATGTTTACAAAACAATTTGCAACCTCACTAGGACAAGCCTGTGTTGAGGTTAACAATTCTACAATTAACAAAATAACACAAAATTATACAGATGAAAGAACAATATTGTTGCATTTCTTACAGGTTGAGATTATTACTAAACTGCTGGCGCTAGGTAGTACATTCATGTAAACATGTAGACTTTTGTAGGGTGACCATTTTTTTGAGGACTGATTTAAAGTAAAAAATAAAAGTTTTTTTTTTGTTTTAACGATGAAGTTGTAAATAATAAATATATGTATATAATATAATATGCTTTAAATTTGGCAGAAGAATGCTAATACTAATTTGGCTTATTATTACTATAAACATAATCATTTAGCTTATAATTTAGAAAGGACAAAGTTGAAAAAATCAATTGGCAATCCTCGGCTAACATAAATAATTTGACAATCTTTTTAAAAGTGCTCAAGGAATTAGATGACTTGATATTTTCTGGAAGGCTGTTAAAAATGAGCGGAGCCTGATAAAAATAATTTCTTTGGCCAAAAGAAGTTTTAGTTTGAATTGCAACAAAGTTCAGACCAGAGCCAATTCTAGTAGTACGAATTTGCTGTGTTCTTTCTGCCATATTAATATTATTAAAAAATCTACAAAGCGTTTGTGTAATATATAACTGTTTTACATTCATGACATTGCATTCCTTGTAAAGTAAATGAGTTGAATATCTAAATTTTTTCTTGAACATAACTTTAAGAATCAATTTTTGGGCAATATTAAGTGGTTCTAAGTAGGTCTTTTGGCAGGATCCCCAGCACACTATATTATAAGAAAGTATAGACTGGATTATTGCAAAATAAACCGTTTTCAATTTTTCTTTGTCTAGTATATGTCTGAGTTCTTTGAAGATATAGGTAAGTCTCTTTGTGGTATTTACCAATGATATGATCGTTCATTCTCAAAAATTTATCTATTATTACACCAAGGTATTTAATGTTAACTACATTTTCTAAAGGATTGCAGTTACAGGTTTGCGAGCAACTGTGTATGATCAAATTATGAGTGGCCGGAGGCTGACTTTTGCATGAAATGCTAAAAGTGATATATTTTGTTTTTTGTTTGTTCAAAGTTAAAATATTATCATTTAACCAATTATTTACCACTCTTAAACCTGTATTACATTTGTCAAAAGTTTCATCCCAAGTTTTACCCTCAAATATTAAGGTAGTGTCATCTGCAAAACTAACAATGTTACCAGGAATATTCAAACGGCATAAATCATTTATATAAATTAAAAACAATATTGGCCCAAGCACACTACCTTGCGGGACCCCAAAGGAGATTGATTGACCATTGCTTAACATTTTATTTATCTCAACTTGCTGTGTTCTATCACTAAGATAAGATCTGAACCAATCAATTGCTGTATTATTAATGCCTAAAGATAATAATTTTTTAAGGAGCAATTCGTGGGAGACAGTATCAAATGCTTTTGATAAGTCCAAAAACACAGCTATAGCTTTGTTGCCATTGTCCAGCGCGTTTATAACTCTGGTCAGTACCTTCAATACAGCATCACTCGTACTTTTATTCTCTCTGAAACCGAATTGATTATCGGAAAGTATTTTGTATTTTTCTAAGAATGAAACTAATCTTAACTTTGCCAATCTCTCTATTACTTTTGAGAGAGTATTGAGCAAAGATATGGGTCGGTAATTGTTAACATCTAGGTGATCTCCACCTTTGAAAAGAGGTATGATCTTAGCATTCTTACAATGTGAAGGAAATATGCCATACTTAAAACTAATGTTAACAATATGTGATATTGGACCAGCCAACACAGAAACATGCTGTTTATAAACCATTATACTTAAGCCATCAATACCACAAGAATAAGACATTTTTAGTTCGTTTATCACTTTTGTAACTTCATAAATGTTAGTAGTTTTAAATTTAAAGGTATCTCCTGTAACTTGAGTATTAGGTATGAAATTATTTACAAGACACGTTTCGCTAGTTTTGTTTGCACTGCACAAATTTTTGGCAAATCTGGGACCAATATCACTGAAGAAGTTATTTACGTGATTAGTGATTATATTTGGATTCTCTTTGTATATTTACAGCTTCCTTTATAATTTTCCACTGCTCTTTGGTATTTCCATTGACGTTATCCAGTTTCCTTCTGTAATAAGCTTGCTTTGTATATTTTATAATTTTTGTACACCAGTTTCTATATCTTTTGTAATAATTCAGCAGCTGTATATTATTTAACTCTCCTCGACACTTGTTGTGCAATTTGTCACGGGTTCTGAGGCATTTAATAATTCCATCATTTATCCAAGGTTTTAAATACTTCTTGTTTTGTTTTTCATTTTGTACAGACGAACAATTTTCCACATGCATTTTTAAACATTTTATAAAATTTTCAGCAGCTGAATTAACATCTTGAGATGACAGGACTGACTGCCATGATTCCTCCTTTAATTTGACCTTCAAAAGATTGTTATCGATGACGGTTTTTATTTTCACATTATCTATTGCTGTTTTCTTTAGTTTAAAGCTCGTAAATCTCATCAATATCACATCATGATCTGTTATGTCAGTAGAGAAGACAGCTCCTAGTGGTTCGGATTTAGATTTTACCATAATATGATCAATACAACTTGAAACGGTAGAAGAAACTCTGGTAGGTGTAATTATGATTGGTTTCAAACCATGAAAAGCCAAAAGTGAGAGATATTTTTGAGTTTTCATATCGCTCAAATCCAGGGTATTAATATTTATGTCTCCACATAAAATAATTTCCTTATTTTGAATAGATGTAGTCAAGTAGTGCACCTAGTGATTCGAGGAAATTATCTATATGAGCCGGGGACGGAGATCTATAAATAGCTATTATACACAAGGTACTCGATATCTGCATTTTTAAGCAGTTTGCTCCAGGGAAAACAACTTCCTCAACAGTCGTGTGAACATTTTGTTTTACATAGGCAACTACACCATCATTCTGCAAATAGTTATTATTTGTGTTATAAACTGTGTATCCGGTGATGTTAGGTATATTGTTCAAATTTTTTAGCCAAGCTTCTGTAAAAACTAGTACCTCGGGACGATGTTCAATACTCTCCAGCATAGTTATGGTTTCATCAAAGTTTTTATTTAAACTCCTGACGTTCAAACAAAGTAGAGAAAACTTAGAAGTTTCTAAAAAAAATTTGCAAGCTAATGAATCATTAATAGTTAAATTAGATTCTGTTTTGTCATTCAAATCATTGTGTTTTCCAAAATCGATATCCATTTCAAATTAAGTAAATATTAATGGATTACATCAAGTCTTGTTTAGACATTTTCACTCAAAAAGCTTACAATATTACTCAAATCATGGATTACATCAAGTCTTGTTTAGACATTTTTCACTCAAAAAGCTTACAATATTACTCAAATCATGGATTACATCAAGTCTTGTTTATCCATTTTTCACTCAAAAAGCTTACAATATTACTCAAATCATGGATTACATCAAGTCTTGTTTAGACATTTTTCACTCAAAAAGCTTACAATATTACTCAAATCATGGATTACATCAAGTCTTGTTTAGACATTTTTCACTCAAAAAGCTTACAATATTACTCAAATCATGGATTACATCAAGTCTTGTTTAGACATTTTTCACTCAAAAAGCTTACAATATTACTCAAATCATGGATTATATCGAAGTCTTGTTTAGACATTTTTCCTGATGTGTGTTTTTGTATAATTTGTCATTGCTAATATTCAGGTAAAGGTAGTTTGTAGTTATCATTCTTCTGTTATTAATTCTACTTTTTGTCAGTTTGTCAGTTTGTCATTTTATTATGATTTATTGCTTAATGGTCTCTTACGTCATGCAATATAATCTCGTTGCGGAGTGGAAGATACTCAGCGCATCATCTTGATTTACTGTCCACTATACGAACGTTGCTGCGAAAGGCTTTAGTTGTGGTGCAAAAATGTCACTGACTGGTATCCCAGAGACGGCAAGAGAAGTAGAGGACGTCAACAAATAAGATGGGAAGACGACCTAAAACTCACGGCTGGACATCATTGGAGAAGAGTAGCGCGTGACAGGTCCCAGTGGAAAATGTTAGAGGAGGCCTATACCAAGAGGCAAACTGAGCTTCGGGATATATTATAAAAAATAAGAACATGCCAAAATCATACCTAACAGAAGTTCAGAATAAAAAGGCTTATTATTATTATTATTATACGATCGTTGCTGCGAAAGGCTTTAGTTGTGTTCTGTTACCAGATCTTTCCCGACAAGTCCCACTGGCTTTGGGTAGAAGGATGTTATAAGTTACTACCTATATTGTGAAATTATATGAATTATACAAAACACTTCACAAGAATATTTAAACAGAGTCGTAATACTTGTATCTCATAATTTTTGTACTAATCTGTGTTTTTTCAGCTTTTCGTTTTAATGTTTTTTCCATTATTATTATTCTTTTTTCTTTTCTTTTTCTCCCATTTTCTCTTTCTTTATTTCTTATAAATTTTATTAACAATATTTTTTTCCAAAAATATATGTTTTTATGTATATATATATATAATGTAATAACGTGTATGTTTTATGAACCTGTTCAATTGAAAAAAAAAGGAAATGTCAAAAGAACCCGTTGACAAACTGATATCAATCAGTGTAACGGGACTTGATTGAAAACATGTAAAAAATGTAAATACATAATAAAGGAATTTATTAATAAAAAAAAAATAAAAATACAATTATGAGCCCTCACAACCTTTTGCCATATGATCGACGATATAAATCGAATTCAATTTGCAATTCTAAATAATTTATAATTAATCTCTTTATGCTCTGGTGAAACTTTTTCCCAACAATATTTTCAAAATGTCCAGTTTTCTAGTCCCAAGGAGAGATCGTATGCACGTCATCGACGATCGTCCAAAAAGCCGTAAGTAAAAATCTTCCTTGTTACACGTCTTGTACGAAAACGAAAAAGACAAAAGATTCTGAAATGTCGAATTTCCTTAATCGTATTCCTATAGACATTTGGTGAACGTATGTTACTTTCGAATTGTAGAATTATTATGGTATTGCCAGTTATACCATGAAATGCACACAATGTTATTAAAATTAGCACAAGATTAGGAAGACATCAAACATTAATTGTACACTTATTTTTTAATAATTTTACCGTAAATATAATACGATATTTTCATTATAAAGTATAAAAGTTCCTATCCGGGATGACATATTTTTAGATTTGTAATACTTCAGATTAATACTTGACTGTGCACCGGTGCCGAGGGGACCAATGACCCTAGTTCCTTGGAGCATCTTCCATTGTAATAGCGGTAGAACTAGTACAGCATTTCCATCTGTCGCCTGTGCTCTAAGCATTGCACTCCGTGTGTTAAGTTAGGAGAATCTATCAAACAGACCGCCTGTTTCTGCACAGAGTCGAGGTTTTTTTTTAGGTATTTTGGGGCTCCGGACCAGAAGTGGCTGCCAAATTCAACCGTGGGGCGCACATGCGATTTGTTCAGGGTTAGCAGTTGTGTACGATTAAAGTATCTGCGGGGCCTGAACAGTACGCCCAGTTTCTGAGAGGCTTACTGAATTCTGGCTTCGATGGAGCCCCCGTAACCGAGCTGGATGAGTGACATATATACTTCTATAATAGAATGGTCATTGTCACCCATCTATATTATAAGAAGTATGTTATGACGTACGTTCCTTTCAAATGCTCCTTGATGACGGGGATAGGACCTCTCGCTGGTCTCAATTGAATAAATTTAAAAATAGACTAACGAAATGCAAATGACATCTTAAAAAAACCTTTCAATATTTTTATCTAAATTTAATTTTCTTGTCAAAGAGATAAATAGATCGAGTCTTTAGAATGTCTATCCAATTTATGAATGGAATTACAAAAACTTGCCAATTGCCCAAGGGTATTTTCGTTTTCTCTTGTAAATAATATGTAATATATCGCGGACAAAAGACAAATATCATTTATATTTATCTATTTATGTAGCCATATCCTTGTTTGACAAGCTCGGTGATTGTCTGGAAAGAATTCTGGATCTGGGTATAAAAGTCATTTTAAAAATCACGGGATGTTACATACCATGCATGCTTACACAAGATGTTATAAGTATACAGAAAATCTATGTCAAAAACATTCTAGTACATCATCTCAAAAATGATTCGGAGGCAAAACACCTGATATCTCATAAAACTAGGGCCGAACAAACAGGCATGCTAAATATACCAAAGTGTAACTATACCTTCGGATAAAGAAGTTCTGCTTTTTTTGTGAAGGTATATAACAAACTCCTACTTAGTATCAAACAAATAAAAAAAAAAATAACTTCATTAAGGACATTAAATCTTGGCTTAAGGAACTATCGGAAAATGAAATTACTAGTATTTAAAACATCGTTGTAGAAGTTGTGAAAATTGTAGAAAATGTTTAAAACATCGTTGTTTTTAATGATACAAAAAAACCTGGGATGAGATAAATAATATTTTAGGACGTAAACCCAAAAACGATTGTGATGAAACTATAACACGATACATGTTAAAAGATAGAACTGAGGATTCTGTGTCAAATGATTTTGTGAATTACTTCTCGGATAGCATCAGCAACATGTTACATAAATGCAATCACAAAGCTTCTAATATAGTACTGGAAGAACTACCCCATAGTTTATATATACCAAGAGCAACTATAACTGATATTGAAAATATCGTTAAAAAAATGAAAAACTCTAAAAGCACAGGTATTGACAATATAAGAATGTTTGATTTAAAAAGAAATATAAAAACTCTTGGGCCAATAATAACTCATTTAATCAATATGATAATAAAGCAAGCAAAAATTACACAAGAATTTAAATGTAGCATCACTAGACCAATATTTAAAGGTGGAAAACACATTGAACTGGGAAATTATAGGCCAATTAGTATTCTACCAGCATTAGAAAAAATTCTGGAAAAATTTTTATCAAATAAATTAAATAATTACATTGAAAAATTTGCTATCATAGATCCAAATCAATATGGCTTCCAAAGAAAAAAAAAAACACTAAAAAACTACTGCAAGATTTTTCCAATTATATAAATAATCAGTTAAATAATAAATTACATGTTATTGTTTTATTTATCGACAACTCTAAAGCTTTTGACACAATAAACTCTTTAAAAATGCTAAAAACTCTAGAAAAAATTGAAATAAGAGGAAATTTGTTAAATTTATTTAAAGATTATCTTACAGATAGAAAAATATGTACCAAAATAAATAATACATTTAGTAAAACAAAAAATATATCAGCAGGAGTTCCACAAGGTTCCATATTGTGACCTACACTATATATAATCTATGTAACCATAATGAAAAAACTTTTCAGCTAAAGATGGCAGCCAATAAAAATATGCGTTAAGAAAAATGAAGATAATATGGGTGGTTCTTAGTCGAAGTATGGTACAGTTAAAAGTGACCGAATTGGATATCGACACCTTAGCTCAGTGGATAAGAGCCCCAACCCGGAAAGTAGGGAGGTCCTGGGTTCGAGTCCCAGAGGTGCCAATATCTTTTTCTGATTTTTCTGTTTCCAGATTTTCGATTGAGTTTCGCTCATAATGTCTTCATTTAATTAAATTTAATTAAAAAAAAATACTTTTCTCTTTTGTAAAACATTTTGTATTCGCAGATGATACGGCATTGGTCATATCACACAAAGATCTAAAAATTGCAATTGAACTCTTACAAATTGACTTGAATCAACTCTATAAATGGTCACATGATGCAGGGCTATTAATAAATGCTAAAAAAACTAAAGTAATGCATATAAGATCACCTAATGCCAAATTTCAATTTAATCCTAATATTATTTCTCATAACTTTAATTGCATCCACAAAAATATTCAAATTAACTGTAATTGTGAAAGCTTAGAATTAGTTACTGAATATGTGTGTCTTGGTGTTACAGTAGATTGTTTACAGTTGTACAGTAAATGGGACAAACATATTAAAAAAACCTGTAAAAGACTCAGATCAATTGCTAGCAGAATGTACACATTAAATTTTTTCCTATCAATTGATACACTTAAAATAATTTATATGTCACTAGCAGAATCAATAATAAGATATGGGTTAACAATATGGGGAAATACTATTGTAACCAACCTGAAACAGGTACAAGTTGCACAAAACGCAATTGTAAAATTATTAGTTGTCCCTAACATTTTCAAACAAAGACACAATACTCCGTTGCTGTTTCAGAGTGCAAAAATTTTACCTGTGAAGGCAATACTATGGTATAAAATTATAATTCAGCATATATTTACCCCGCAGCATAAAGAGAAACTAGATCATAAATATAGCACTAGATTCACGCGTAACGACGGGTTAATAGTTCCGAAATTCAATAATAAGTACGGACAGAGAACGTTTGAATACAACATACCGAAGATATTTAATTTATTACCTGACAATATAAAGCAACATAATTCTATGAATAAGGTTAAATATATGATGAAAAATTGGTTATTGGAAAAAGAATATTTGTTTTGATACTTGATAAAATTTATGAAAAAATGTTTAAACTGTAGATAAAAGATGTAAATTATAACTTCAAATATATTTGTAAGTAATTATAAGCACCTGCTGTCAAGCCAATTGCAATTGGCTTAGCGGGACTGGATTGTTGATTTATAAAATAAATAAATAAATTAAAAAAAAAAAAAAAAAGTTTCTGGAAAATCTTACCCAAACCACGAAGCTGAACCATAGAAGTCGCTGAAAACTTATCTGAAACACCGTCGCGCTCAGCACAGGATCTCCATTGAGAAGGACTACGAATAAAATCAACATCTATTTTAGATATATAAATATACCTAAAATGATATATAAATATACCTAAAATGCATCAAATAAAAATGTAAAAAAATAAAATAAATAGTGTAATGAATGTGAATCCAAGTTTAAATAGGAACAAAAGAATAATGTTTGTGATGCTTTGTTTGGACATGAATTAAGGTATAAAAGGCACTGTCTTGTATGAGAGCTCTCTTCACCGTTGCCCACCACGCGATAAACGTTACATTAATACATTCCATAATTATACGAGTTATATTATTTTATATAACGGTCCCAAACACAGTAAAGGCGCGACATCTTAACCCTTCAAAATTTTGGCGTATTTTTCAGATGGTCAAAATATTTCCGCTTTACAAAAAAGTGTAAATAAATGGAATATTTCTGAACATATCCCAAAACAAAAAACTGTTTTTGAAAGGTGATTGAATTTGCTTTCAAAATTTATAATTCAAAATAAACATAACATTTTTGAAATATAAAAATTTTGCATGCAAACATAAAAAAGTTTTAAAAATGGCGCACCTCACGCTTTTTCTAACTAAAATTACTAATAACCAACAAAAATTAAAACATGTACGTATTTTATTAGAAAAATGTATTATTAATGTTACTGTCACCTCATTTTTTTGTATTAAAATAATTATTAAAAATTCTCAAAGTTTCATTTTTGTTTTTCAAATTACAATTCAAAACTTTGGTTTCATAAAGGTGTACATTTTACTTTTTTCGTCGTCATTTTTTAGATAAGACTGCAAAGAGTGGTGTTTTGCCTTTTTGTCACTGAATAAAACATAATTCTCACTTTGATAGTAACGGAGTTACAGCGATTTATACGAGACGCATGTGAGCTGGGACAAATATGGTCTCCTGCCATTCAAAGGGTTTTAGTTAGTTACTAACTAAAAAATAAAATTATATATTTGTTTTTGATAGGCAATGATCCTGAGCAAATATTTTGTAAACAGTTTCAGCTTCTGTAGGATTTTGAAGCTGAAACTGTTTACAAAATATTTGCTCAGGATCATTGCCTATCAAAAACAAATATATAATTTTTTTTTTAAAACTATTAATATATATTTGTTGACAAATAAATAATTAGAGAGACATTCAGAATGTATTACTTTTCGAATCAACAAAACAAGTAAACTTTAGAAGTCATTAGTGATTCAGATTTAGATATGTCAAAATTTAAACAAAATAAGTACAGAATAATTATAAAAATAAAAATAAATTTGGTAACTTCTTTATTGCTTGTCTGAATTGATCAGATCAAATTTCTAAAAATATTTCGCAGGAATCTTTCACTTCACGCATTTATCGAAGTTAGTACTCGTGTGTTCGATTTTTTAACAACTTTTACAGATATTTTTTCTCCTCCAAATATGTGTATTGAAAAATTTCTCACGCTTTTTAAATCAACGTTGTTTAAAACTGAAAAGTTGCTTAAAATAACTCTAGTCGTGTATGGTGACCATATCTGAATAGCCAGGCACTTGACAACCTTTCCGTTCTCAATCTCTTTCCCTTCCCCACTCCCTTCATCCTCGCAACATATCCTAAATGATGTCATAGTCACCGGAAAATTCTTCACATTTATTTTTAAAGCTGTAATCAAATGATCGTGTTGTCTTTTGTGGGTTCTCCCTTAGGAAGTCGTGTTTTTTTTACAGTAACTCCACACAGGAGTAAAATAATTTCCCTCAAGCCCTATGTCATCTTCGAAGATGCGGTGTGGAAGGTATTTTTGAGGAGAGGAAGGAGTGAACATGGGTCTTGAAGATACCCATGTTGTAAGAAGGAGGGAAGACAGTGGCCGGAAAATCGTTCCACAGCCGAGCTGTTGAACTCAACTCGCAGAAGCGCCTCGTTCTCATGTGACAAATGTCAACCATGTACATATTTTGTTGGGTGCGCGTTTTGTGTGTTTGCGTCCCTTGGAGCATCTTCCATTGCAATACCGGTAGAACAAGAATAGCATTCCCACCTGACGCCTGTGCTCTAAACTAAATTCAACGATATAAAAGTGTTGATTTAATTGTTTAAATTGATGTGTAAACAGCTTGGACTAAATTCGTTGCCGTTTTCGAGGTTTCAAATAATGAATTAGGTCTAAAATAAAGATAAGTGTGAAAACCGATTTCGATTAACCGGTAAAATTATTATATGTCCACAACAATTAACCGGGATCGCATTGTATCTATAAATCTATTAAAGAAAACAATCCGAGAAAAAATAAATTCTAAAATAACAGCGGCGTATGAAAAAGAGCAAGCGGTAAAAAAACATTTTCCTTTTTGACGTCAACATGAAAAAAGATTAAAATGCCCCGAGGGAACCGATAACAGTTCCAAAGGGCAATACCCTTTGTGTAAATGCGTCGGTATTTAAGCAAAGGGTAGAAAAATGAATATAAAAAATTCAAAGAAAATTATCAAGGAAACTATTGTGTTCGTTTTAAATTAAAAGACTTGTCGGCTACAAGGAATGGTCGGTTCGTGGATGGGCGTAATTAAAAATATATTTAAATTAAAAAGATTTTTAACTAGTTGCTATGATTTTAACGATGTTGGTTTACCCTTTGACAAAGGTACTCGTGAAGTATTTTAAATTACGTGGGTTTTTGAATTTTTTTAAACAAATTGGTGAAATATACGTGTATATATATTTTAACAGGCTGTTATTTTTATCTCGGAGTAGGTAGTATTATTTTAATATCTCTTTCATAAAAGTAGCGTTATGTCATTTTCGAATTGAATACGGAATCGTAGGATGGGGATCTGCTACACATAATGACCTGAATACAATTCAAAATGGAATCATAAAGACCATACTGAAAGTACCCATTAGAACGCCTTCAATTGAAACTTTCAACAGCTTTGACTTGCCAATTGTACAAAAAATAAATTCCAAAAATATATTATCGAAGCTATTAAAAAATACTGAATCCTGTACTAGACCGTGTATGCATAACACTAGATCGAATAAAAATGACATAAAAAATATTTCAAATTATAAAACCACATTCGGACAAAGAAACTACACATATTTTGCAACAAAACTCCGTAAAATCCTTCCTCAAGATATATATATATATTTTTTTACAGTTAATACCGCACAACAGTCCCGACTGCTCCCATCTGGAGCCAGTGAGACTATGGCATCCCCAATCGGGGTATGTTGTGAGGCTGGAGGTAGTGGGTAGAGGAAAGAGATGGGGAAGAGGAAGGTCGGGAAGTTCCTGGCTATTCAGATCTGGTCACCAAACATGGCTAAAGCCATTTCAAGCAACTTTTCAATTCTGAATGGTGGTCTTACACCAGGGCGATACTGACAGTATCTTCCACTCTGGAACGTGCCGCAAACATACTATTTATTATTTTAATTAACTAATTGTGAAATAACACACACTAATCAAATAAAATTTATTTACGCACGCCGGGTTCGAACCCGCGACCTCCGGATTGTGAGTCAAGAGTCTTACCCCTGGACTACGGAGGCCATAAAACTAATAACATTTTTTAATGAGTACAAATCAAGAATAAAAATATGGCTGAAAGAGATCAACGAACAAAACCTAATGAAGACACTAAAAACGACACAGAAGACAAATAAACTACATACAAATAACTCTAGTCCACCTCGGCACAGGACCCCCTAGTGAGGAGGACTAAGAAATACAATATCTATACTAATAAACTACTAGTAAATTATAAATACTAGCACAGACCCGAGAAAAACACTTCAAAAACATTGAATTTCAAAATTAAACATTGTCAATTTTCTTTATCTAAAATAACCTTTCGAATGTTGCATTAGTGAAAAATCATGAAATCTTATTGAAAATCTGTAAAAAAATTTAAACAAAAGAAACACTCCTTTCGAATACACAGTTAACAAAATTAATAAAAATAAAACAATTATCTGAATAGAAGTAGGTAGTCGCGATTTATTTTTGAGTTATTATGTCGTGTTGTGCTCTCCTTCTTTAGCCAACGTTTCGGACGCTATTACAGTGTTCATCATCACTATCATCAGGGAAAATGTATAATTGTGCCCTCATGATGATTAATGTAATTCTGTCCAAAACGTTGGCTAAAAACCGAACGCAATACGGCATAGTAACCCAAAGTAAATCACGACAGTACTTCTGACCGTGAAAATCTCAAATCATGTAAGGTGGGGATTTTATCACAGTACTCGCACAGGTGCATAACTTTTATGCAGTATATTTCGTTTTGATCTTAATAATAGTAAAAACAATTAATGACTAGTAGTTAAAAACTCGGCCCACAGGTTTTTGCTGCTAGGCTCTTTGGGCGGCTTTTAGTTCGGCTTCACCCCGTTAGTTGTTGTGACTTTATAAACCCAATAGGAACTGGTTCCAAAAATAGCCTGTTCCTAGGATCCACTGTCATCCAGCGATAGTCACCGGGACAAAGTAACCGAGATAAGCAATGACGTCACATGTAATATATAGGCGCTTGATACAACTGTATCAGTTCACTAAATCGTGGTACTTATGCTTGCCTGGGGCACGTCCACACAAACCTGCCGACGGAAGTGGCGACATCTTGTGACGAATTTTTAAATTTAAAACCGAATTAAAACGGTAGCTTCGTTTGAAATTCCATGAACACAGATGTTATTTGTGGCGCGGAGCGTAAGGCGTGGCGTCAGACATGCAATCGAAATCGGGTTCTGAAATTCAACCACGCAGAAGGAAAGCTATTAATACAATTTGATGATGATTATTTCACAAATCAGGGTTTGAAGCCAAAGCTAATATAAAATAAATTTTGCAGAAAATTGTGTTATTTTATTGCTTTAAATACTAAAGGCTATTAAAAAACAGTTTATCTGATTGTGATAATTTTCAGGACTGAATTCAAATGAGTAATAAACAATGATGAGGTATGCACTCCTAGAATATTCATGCACAGTGAACATATTTACTTGTTGCCCCCTTTCCACTAGTCACAATCACTATGCGTGAATGAGACAAAAGACATCGCACAAGTAAATTTCTCTTTAAAAAATCATAACATGACTAAATTGTTATAAAGTGCATGTTTTTTGCGAAGTACATATTCACATATTGAACATTTACAGATTCAATTTAGAAAATTTCCAAGCATTGATTGAACCAAAGCTACATACACACAACCATTAATTTTATTTGATTAATTTGTGTTATTTCACAATTTATTCATTTAAAATAATATATGATATATTTGCGGCACGTTCCAGAGTGGAAGATACTAATAGTATCGCCCTGGTGTAAGACCACCATTCAGAATTGAAACGTTGCTTGAAATGGCTTTAGCCGTGTTTAGTGACCAGATCTGAATAGCCAGGTACTTCCCCACCTACCTCTTCCCTATCTCCTTCCCCCCCCACTACCTTCAGCCTCACAACATACCCCAATTGGGGATGCCATAGTCTCACTAGCTCCAGACGGGAGCAGTTGGGACTCTTGTGCGGTATTTCATGTAAAAAAAAACCATAATAAGTATTTTTGGTAAGTAATAAATTATCACCTATTTTTATCCCTTAAAAGCAACCCCAGCTACCTCAAATACAATATATTTTGCAACCAAAAGAGCGTCATCTAATTTTCAGCACCTCCCGACATAACAATGTTTATTGATGGCGTAAATAACAAAAGCGTTGTAAAAATATATTGTTCGAACGGAATAACAGGAAAAGAGTAAATTTTCTCCATTTTCCGAGCGTGATCTCGCGACGCGTCAGAGAGAAAGGTATCTATTAGGGTAGACACACGTATAAATATACTTTTCATGGTAAAACCTTTTTCAAATTCATGTGTGACACCTGACACTCACAATATAATAAAAGGGCGTGATCTTTTTATAGAGTTAATACACACCTGTAGTGAAATGTCCCGTAGCGTTATATGCTTACAGAAATAAAAGGAAATAGATAGAGCTAGTCTGTTCAGCGTTCATAGATTTTTCCAATAGATAAAGGATTCGCTAGCTTTTGATGTATCTGTAAAGAGAGTGCTGTGGTCCGGTGGCGCGCGGTCTGCCAGGATATTTTATACTAAACCGTGCGGTCTGCCGGGATATTCATAGTAAACCGTGCGGTCGCCAGGACACTTATAATATATATATATATATATATATATATAGCGGGAGGTCTGGCACGTTATTAAAATGTAACGGGTTATTTACATAAAAACGTGCGGTCTTCTGGGGCATTTATGTTTCAGAATGTGGCCTTTGCAGAGATATAGCAAAATGATAAATGTTGTAAATGTGGTAAATTTGTAGCTACATAATAAGTAGAAATGAAATATTTCACCCATTCAAGAGACCACATTCACGTTGGATTTTTAAAGATTATTAATAATGAGTTGAAAACATGTTTATTTATTTTATTTTTTAAAGGTTTTATTCCAGCAGGACTTCCTCCATGGTCGAGGGACAAGGCTTTCGACTAGCATTCCGGAGGTAGCGGGTTCAAATCCCGGCATACACAGAAACATTTTATTTGATCGATTTGTTTTTTTATGTTATATTGCTATTGGGGAGGAGATCTTGGGGTGGCAATGTTCTTTTTAAATGACAAAGCTCGTGGTCGAATAACAGATTATATTTAATCCCAAACATGGGAACACCTCAGCACAGGTTCGCCTAGTGAGGTGTTCACAAAACACTACGACTAACCTATTTACATACAGTTACGGATCTTTAACATGTTTTTTTTTCTTATTAATAACCTATTATCTATGTAAACTATGTAATTATTTGTAAAGTGTATGTACAAGAATAGAAATAAATAAATAAATAAATTTATAACGAGATTGACAATACGTGTGTTGTAACTAAGAGCTAGCTTGAGAGAGAGCGAGTGCTAAGATGACAATGCTTTTTATACCCTTCGGCATCTGCCGTCTCGCTCTAGTACCTTAGTGTTCAAAATAACAAGTAATTATTCTTGCATTTAAATTTAATCATTTTTTTAATAATATATAGTATATTTGCGTTACTTTCCAGGGTGGAATCTCAGTATCGCCCTGGTGTAAGACCACAATTAAGAATCGAAACGTTGCTAATGGCTTTCGCCATGTTTGGTGGCTAGATCTGAATAACTAGGTACCTTCCCACCTTCCTCTCCCCCATCTTCTTCTCCTACCCACTTACTTTTGGCCTCACTACACACCCTAATTGGGAATGCCATAGCCAACGGAGCAGTTGGGACTCTTGTGAAGTGTTGGAGGATATTGCTATCCCAGTCTGCCACATTACCTGAGATATATACAACTATTATATTTAAATTAAAGCAAGAGGCAAATGAGCCCTGTAAAGGTAGTACACAGACTAATTATTAAAATAATTTTGAAAAAAACAACCTAAATTCCATTTCAAAGTTTCAAAAACTGAAAACATCGATAAAAAAGACTCAACAATACAAATATTATTTGAAACAATTGTAACATAACGTTTTGCTCCGGTAACTAGCTCAGAAATAATCATTGAATATTTAAATAAATGCAGTTTTCTACGTACCTCTCCACCGTACTTTCTCCACTCTGCCTTCTCACCGGTTCGGGTCGCTTGGGTCGTAACAAGGAGGGATGAATTTAGCTATAAAGATTTTAAATGGAACGGAATTTAATTGGGTTTGGCCAAGTTAATACATAATCTTAATTATACTTAGTTCTACTTATATCTAAATCTTAACTAATTGTCATATGGTTCGGGGTCGCTTCTCCATTGTTCACATCGTAAATGTTAATTGTTCACTAAAACTACCTTCTCACTGGGTTCTTGTTTTCTGCGGGTCCTTAGGTAAGGCCGAGGTCCTCGCCGGCAGCTCCTGCAGTTCAGCAGCTCAGGCCCTCCTAGCCGAGTCGACTCTCCTCAAGTCTACGCCATCGTCTTCGTGCGTTGGCCACTGGCCGCGCCTGGTCGCCGCTCTACGTCGCCGGGCGGGGAATACACATCTCGTAAGTCACTTTCTTGAACTCAGCTATAACTTATTCTTTCTTCATCCACCGCCCAGCATCACGCCGCTGGGCGGGTAACGCGTACTTAGTGTTACGCCACCACTCGTCCCCCGTCTCGGTCTTAACTGTTTTCTACCAGCGTGCCCTGGTACCTATGCACTCGTAGGAACCGTGGTCCTACCCCGCACTTCTCCCTTCTTCCGTCTTAGTCCTTGCGACACAAATCTGTCAACACTTTCTTTGTCTTTGCAAGCGAGGCTAATTCAAATTTATTTGTGATGAAATTTGATTCGTCACACAATCAAAACATAAGTCATCATTAAAACATCAAAATTCCTCTATTTTCTGTACAACAAATGCATAATAATTATATTTTCAAAGGTAAACATTTTTTAACAGACTTTCTGAAGTAGTAAAAAAATGACAAAGTTGGTAATATTAAAAAAAAAAAAAAAAACAGGTAACATCATGATCGAAAGGCAATAACTTCACTTTAAATCATATTTATATATTTTTAATGTTACCACATCCTTACTTAATATGTTAACTTCATCGGCCAATGCCAGCCCGAAAACCACCGCATCACAAGATAAAGAGATGAACTTAATAACCCAACTTGATGTAAATTTGTTGTACAAGCTTACACAAAACCAGGAAAGATCGTTCATTTTGTGGCAACAGTGTTGTCGTAATTGTTGCGTGACATAGTTTTGCTAGAAAGAAAATTAAGATTTTGATCAACTGTTATATTAATCGATACGCTGCCCCCTCAAAGCTATCTGTAAGGTGTATGCAAACATATTTTTAAATATTCGTAGAGCTGGTTAAATTGTTATGGATAAAGTCCGCGAGAGACCCTCCCTGAAATTTTCTAACTGCCTTAAATTCGTGTTTGAAAAAATATCTTTATACAGCTAGTCTATTAATAGTTGAGATAAACATGCTGGAAGAAAAATTTGCTCTGTGCAGACCAACAAAAGGTAAAGAGCAATGCTTCGTCCGATCGTTTAACTGCGAGTTAAGGCGGCACAATACCCTAATAATGCCAATAAACTCAAGCCTCACATTTTAAGTAATTCCGACGAATTCGTAAACATAATAACTTTTTTTGATAAACCAATACCGAGGAAAACAAGTTATTAAGATTAATTAATATATTTTACGTAGAACTGTTTGAAAATGTTATTTCCCGTATATAACTATAAATTTAGCGGTGAGCCCATATTTTATTTTTTTTGACGATGAATGGGAGGTATTCATTTAGAAACATCTTAAATATTAGTAACACGTTCTTCAGAATGAATAAATTAAATGAACCCGGCGGAAAGGTTGAATCTCCAGGCCTGCTTGGGCGAATTCGACCGTACGTCCGTCTAATACGCCGTGCCGCGTGCGTGTTTACACGCTTTCTTCACTTACGTCGTTAAGATTCTCACATTATTTTTCTTCTTCTTCTTTTCTTTGAACATTAACGCCGTCGATATTAAAAAAAATAATATTGATAAAAATTCCATGTCCCCTCTAGAAGTATTCCATTCTTTGTAGGATGTCTCCATCCCAACTCCCATTACGCGAACCGTCTTCCGAGATTCCTGTAATAGGCCATTACAAAATAGTGACGCTGAAAAAGGGATAACGACGCAATATGGAATAAATACAACTTAAGTTTGAGGTCCATTACACATGGGCTAGTTCTGAATTCAATCATTATAGGTCATAAATAAAATTGATCATTCAATATTTGTTTTTGGGGTGTTATGCCGTGTTGCGCTACCTCCTACAATGATTCGAGGGACAAGCTACTTTGGAACCAGTTCCTACGCACTTGCGAGTCTCGGCTACTTTCTACCGGTGACTAGGCGTCAATAGATGACAGTGGATTCGAGGAACAGGTTATTTGGAACCAGTTCCATTTCTGATTACGGAGACAAGTGAAATCTACAATTATTTTGAAGTATACTGTAATACCAGCTCGTAGTGAGGTGGAGCTGGCAACACGGTATTGCTTCCAAGTACATAAGCACACATCTCACCACCAACAATTACACATCTGCCCTGATGATGGACACTGTAACGCTGTCCGAAACGTTGGCTAAAGAAGGAGGTAGCGCAACAGGGCGTAACACCCCAAAAACAAATAACAAAAATACTTTTGGTCGTGAAAATCTAAAAACTTATTTGATTAATGAAGTACATAAATACTTACATATTGTTAGTTTGGTGGTTAAAATTTGAAGGGAGAGAGAGTCAAAATAAAGACACATGGTAAGCAAAGGTGATGACAGATGACAGTCAACGGGCACAGTTTGGAATAAGGGTGGGCAGAAGGGAAAACAGCGAATTCATTGAAAAAAAACTTTGAGAAAATTTTCGCTAAGAATGTTTGGAATAAGGGTGGGCAGAAGGGAAAACAGCGAATTCATTGAAAAAAATCTTTGAGAAAATTTTCGCTAAGAATGGATAAGATGCAGGCTGAGGCCGATTTGAGCGCGATTTTATAAGCCAAATTATTCAGAAAGATGCATATTGCAAGCCTGTTACTGAATACACAAGAGTTATATATTTACTCCGTTTAAAGGGAATGGTTGCGCTACCCTAACTTAACTTTATTTTGAATTTGAAGCCTAAATGCTTAACCAAACATAAAAATGATTTTTGAAGTGAAAATTTTTTTAGCACCATTATCATTTGAAATTCGATGAAAACAAAAATAGCGACACTAAAAAGCTACAAACACGTACGTCTATAGGATTTAGCCTGCGAACCTCCCTACTTTTGTCTATTTTAGTTTTCTGAAGGGTTCACTTCTACACTTTTTTTAATGTTGAAACGTTCCAGTCAAATGCTAATTTTAGATCCGTTTCAACTTTTGAACAAATTGTAATCAGGAGAAGAGGACAACTCTCATGTTGTTAAACTTGTCAGCTTATTACAATTTAATACAAAGCTAAAACAAATCTAGAATCCGAGTTTGTACCATAACTTCAATAAGGAAAAAACGTTTAAATAAACCATCTCATTCTCTCGCAGGTTAAATCCTGTAGATGTACGTGTTAATCTCTTTTTTGGGTCGCTTTTTTGTTTCATCGAGTTTCTAATCACAACGGTGCTAAAGAAGTTTTCACAAAAAAACAAAATGGCGATGAATGGCCGTTTGATGACAATGTTACTTAAAATGCCTACTCAAAATGAAACCAACTCAGAACCACCTCAGAAAGGTCATTAAGATTGATGTTAAAAAAAATATTAAAAATGGTTAAATAGGTTACGTTAGGTTAGGGCTAACGGTTATTTTAAAAATATTTTTTTTCATAGCTTTTAGTGATTTTTCAAAGAGGTGTTGAGTTGACTTGATTCTGAGTTGGCATGGAACCCCGTGAAACAACCCGTCGTAAGTTTAATAATCATTTAACAACTTTTCGTTATATTTCCATGATTAGGTTCTGGCCAATTTACTGGCTCGTATAAAATGATCTTTAAGGAGACGACTGCGGATGAAGTGCCGGAACCTAATCCTTTTTGCCATTACAAAAGAAGAGTGCAAATGTCTAGAAATTTGTATTCATAAACGACATCCTTATTATCAGGTTATTGCAGAACTCTTGTTTCTCTGAGGAAGGTGAAGTTTCCCCTTTATCTACAATCTACGTGGTTTCTCGGGACAAATGATGTCATCAAATAGTAGCGGTGAATATTATTTTTTATAATATTCACCGTATTATATCTATGTTGGCAGATCTGAGTTAACAGCTCAAAATTAAAATGAAACTTTCTTAAGGAAATTACACTGGAGCCAGGATGCGGCTAATGGCTTCCGACAATACAGTGGTGACCGCAGCGTTCCAGCACCAAACCCCACAACTGAGTGAGCGCTGGGCCCGAGCTCACCTCAGACCACGCCCTACATAGAATTGATTATATTTTGATATTTATTTTTAAAATTTTAAAATTCTAATTTTTTTTTAAATTATTTTTTTTTCCTATTCTATGTACCTATTTAGTTCATTATTAAAAAAATCTGTTGTATTAAAATATGTATATTATATAAATATGTACAATTATATGGGACGTGAGGGATTGCACTATCCTCTCCACATCCTGGAATAAAAAATAATAATTATTAAGGAGATGCACTATTAAATATTTAATGTAATCGGTAGGAAGAGCTTCATTTTATTTAAAATTAATTTTCGCCTTAAAAAATATGATTTTTGACCTTTAATAATATGATTCATTGATATGAATAAAGTACAAGTACACTGGAATAAATGAGCCCTTGCCCGGAATAATGTTGTATCCAACAAAACTATCAATGTTTAGTAAATAATGAAATGGAATAATGTTGTATCCAACAAAACTATCAATGTTGAGTAAATAATGAAATGGAATAATGTTGGGCATATTAATACACATCTTTTAAGGTAGGGATTATGGTAATGAAAATTTATTTAAGGATGTGGCAGCTTTTTAAAGTTTGGTTTTTGGAAGAATGTTGTATAATGCCATTTATCGGAATCATGGCCCATGGTTTAATTTATGGGAATAAATGGAGAAAATGAACGTCTTATGGCTTGAACCAGAATGTCTTCAAAACCAAGAAGCTGAAGAATGCAGGAAAGTAGAATTTGTATAGAAAAATATTATTAAGCCTGCTTTTTAGCGGTTGAAACACGTTTGTGGAATAATGTTGTAAGTTGATCTCAAGACAATATCTAGAACGTAAATGGTTTAATTTTTAAGCTCAAATACAACAATGACATGTGTATATTTATATAAGAAGAGCATTTTGCTTTCTGTAAGTTATGAAGAGTTAAAAAAAAACTATTTGTGGAATAACGTCGTGTGTGAAGTTTTTTGTATACAACGTTATTCCACAAATTCACCGTAAATTCTAGAAATAAACTCTAATTTAATTCAATGAAAACAAATTACTTTGTATACACCACTGTATAATTAACATTATCGAAATGTATCAAAAACAATGTTTTCTTCGTCAGGGTAATAAATTAATAAATTAACAAAGTGTATTTGCGAAGTTTAAAGATTTAATTAAATTGCCTTTCTAGGTGACTTTTCATCTTAAACTATTAAGAATTGTATGTTTTATTACGAAACACTTCGTTTCGGTTCAAACCGGTTTCTTTTTTTCAATTTTTTTCGGAACAAGAATATTGTTGGATACAACATTCTTTCGGGCAAGGGGTCAAATATTGTAAACTGAAGAACAAAGCGATCAAGTATTTCTGCAACAATGTAAAATTTTAAAGGTTTCATTGCAAGCTAAGAACAAACACATTCATTGATTTCACCTGACGCTACCGATTTGTTCAACAACTTTGACAAAATATAGTCATATTTGGGTTTTCGGGTTCCGGGAAATGGGCTCCTTGAATTTTGAAAATTAGTTGACCTTTAGAGTCAAGATAAAGAAAACAAGCCGTTACTTGTTCTAAAGTTCGTTAAATGTTGAGATAACCTTCAGAGTATTCTTTGAAACAACCTCGTTATTTAATTAAATATGTATTTTTACTTAATAATCTTTTCTGTTCCTGAAAAATAGGTTCAAAAATTACAAATTAGTACAGTTACAAGAAAATAGATTTTTTGTGTTACTTGAATTTTAATTAGTTATCTACTAAAGTCTTAGCTTAATGTTATTTGCGAAATGTACACCAAAGAACTACAAAATATGCATTCTTTTATTTATTTATTTTTATATATTTTTTTTAATTTAAAATTTACGGCACAAATTGCCATTTACAAGCTTGTGGATATTTAATTACAGTCGTAGTACATTATACAGGCATTAAAAATAAACAATAATATCAAAAAACTCATTATGTAGTGACCTCGTTAACGTATAATTGGCTGAAATGTTCCATCAGTACAACCTTATATTTCAGTATGGAAGTATTAAAAATATCAGCCACATTGGCATAAAAATTTCCAATGGTGTGTAATCTACATACAACTGAATTGGAGCCTGATACCGACATGTAGTTGTCACAATAAAACAAACTCGGGAACCTTGATCTAATTGTAGGTTTATGAAAGTGAATCAACTTTAATATATCAGGGCTATCCAACTGATAGTTAACGATTTTATACAAAAATATCAGATCAAAACTTTTTCTTCTGTCACTTAATTTCAACAATTTTAATGAGTGCAACAAAAAATCATAATTTATTGATTCTAAGGGAATTCCAAGTCTAAAATTAATACACCTCAAAAATTTGTGTTGGACTCTTTCAATGGTATTGATGTGATTATTCAAGACAGGTGACCAAATTGTTGAATTATATTCAAGAATGCTTCTAACGAATAATAAACGAGTCCGGCTTCAGAGGTCTAGGTTAGGCCTCCCTTGACAGTCTCTCCCGATCCGGATCGCCATAGAGTAGGTGAGAAAACGCGTTCACCGCCAAGGCCAAGATAAATATCAACCCGGGAACCCGGACACCCTTGCTAAGTCACCAAACATAGCAAAACAATTGGGGTGAACTATGGGAAAGGTGCTAGTTATCCAATAAGTGGTTCCCGGCGCGGCCTCCCAAAATGACAGTTAATTCATCTTTTAATTTCGTATATGAAATGTTTTTTGTGACCCTCATTTTTGTATCAAAGTGAATTACTTTGAGTGTATGACTCAAATACAAGGATCGGCCATAGAGATCAAATACTCATTGTAAATAATCCAATCGGTAAATAAACTTTTAAACTTTTATTCTTTCGGGAACTTCCTGCTGACCTAGCCTGGAATTCACCGTGAAAACAAGAAGTTGAAAGGATTACGTGAGAGATAAAATGTTTTTCATTGAGAGGGCTAAATCCCACTATTGGGAGAAGAAGAGCATCCAGCTGCGCCGAGAGGGTGTTAGGGGTGTGTTTGCAGGACTAAATGCGCCTTTTGTGGATTGTTTTTGTTGTTATTTGTTTTCATTTTTATCCGTCTCCTGAATCCTGAAAAAGTTTTTCTTGTACTTAAGCAATAGCTGTATTTTGTCGTGTTTTGCTTATCGTTTCTTAATGTATGTAATGTAAAACTTCGTTGGGCGGACTATGTATTACGTACAACTATTATTATTTTTGTATATTATCTTATAAAATTATCCCATCTCTACTTGTGAATATGTTGTTTTTTTATTGCCATGTAAAATGATTAAATAATGATATTAATTATCTAATTAATTTTTCATTAGAAAACCACCTTGGAAAACAATAATAATTATTTTTTCTCTCTTGTAATTTTTCAAATAATAATAATAATATATAAGTTCTCCTCTCCTGAGAACAAGCTTCTGCTTTATTAAGAGGGTGCATGAAATATTATTAAGAGGGTGCATGAAATATTATTATGCCAAACGAAATTATTATATTGTAAAAATGTTTGGAGAAATTAAAAAAAAATTAAAACGCCGTTTACAAAAAGGTATAATAATGTACATTTTTTATTTTATTTTATTTTGCGGAAACAAACAGTACAAAATTACAAAGAAGAAAATAGTTACAAAGTTAATACAATAATTGCTACCAATGACATGTCGCTGTTATAAATATATTTAATCAGGTTTTGTGTGATTTATTATTATACATTTACCTAAATTAAGTTAGTTAGTACACCATGGAAGGAGAGAGGTGTGTGTGAGTGTTTGTGTGAGTGTATGTGTGCGTGTGTATGTGTGGGGATGTGTATGTTATGTGTGCGAATTCAGTGTGTTAGAAATGTTTTTCTTAAATTGAGGGAGGGAATCAAAAAATATATCGGTATTTGTGCTTTTTTGAATTGAGTTGAATTTTTGAAAGATGCGGAAAATGGGGGAGTTGACTGCAGTGTTTGTTTTATTACTAGTTGTGTAAAAAAAGGTTGATGTGGCGAGTTCTTTTAAACGGGGTATTAACATTTATTTGGGATAGAAGTTCTGGGCCGTCTATTTCGTTGTGTATTATTTTTATTAAATGAATAATAAATAAATTAATGAAATGATACCAAATTATATTAACGATAAATGTCAACATGTTTCGGAACCAATACTTCATTAACCCCTCAGGCTAATTTGTTAGCTTTCAGGAACAACCCATACAGGTCTCATAGAAATCGTCGTGCTTCCTTTACTATAGGTAGAAATATAATCTATACGGTGTTAGAAAGAGAATTGTAGATGCTTTATTTTCAAATCTAGAAGCTAACCACAAAATGACTACAATTTACATCTTTATGAAAGGTTTCCCTAGGGAATTTTTCATTAATTATTTTTGCATGGAACGACGAAAAAGTGAGTTGACAATAAGGTTTATAAAAAAGCTTCCTAAAAATATAGGTTGGTGTTTTTTTTTCATTATCAGTAATTTTAGTTAGAAAAAACCTAAGGTGAGCCATTGTTTAAACTTTCTTGTGTTTGCATTAAAAAATTTCATGTTTCAAAAATTACATGTTTATTTCAAATCATAAAATTTGAAAATGTTTTTCATCATCCTTCAAAATCAGTTTTTAATTTTCGGATGCGTTCAGAAACATTCCATTTATTTAATTTTATTACAAAGCGGAAATATTTTGACCTTACGACAAAATAGGCTCAGGCCTGAGAGGGCCATGCTTTGTATCCTGATGAACAATTTTAAAGAGTAATTTTTTATTATGTAATGAAAACAGTGTCATAAAGTTATTTTATATTTATTAAAAAAAAACAAATGCATAACTTATATAAAGATCTATAAATAAAACACGTAAATATAATATTATAAATGTATCTTTACTTCAATGGCTTCGCTTGCTGCTACAGCGTGGAAATAAACTGTCCCAACCTTGAGAAAAGTTTTTAAAACTATAGCTATAAAACCATTATAACAAACACAACTTTCAGAAGGAGGTTCTTAAACACCCACGCTGCCTTTTTACAGAAAATGCCACGTCATGAAAACAAACTGCTCCTTTCTCAATCCTGAAAATGTTTTTTTTTCTGGCTTTATTCATGGCGATGTCTCACTTCTATAAATCTTTGTCCTTTACTTCTCCAGTTTCATTCCGTGTAAAGTTTTGATGTTTAAGTTACAGATGATACTAATTATCCTGGCCGACTGCGCCTTTGGGAAACTTGTACTTTTTCCAACAACTTGAAGTTCGCTTTGCAATTAAAATATTAAGTGGGAGTTGTAAAAGGGAAAAAACTAAGTAAACACGAAGAGATTCTTTTTAAAGGAAATTCTTAATATTTTCTAAGAATTTATTTAAAATAATAAAGGCACTGTGGAAGGAAGCAAATGAAAATTGTATTTTTAAATTGAAAAACAGACTTTTCAAACATTAAATATTTCCTCATTGTAATGATTTGAATACCTGTTTTATATATGTTTCGGTCTAAATGTAAGAGTATCAACGAGAGGCAATAACAGTACAGGATGGGGCAAAATATGATTTAAAAAAGGCATTTTATGATTTTAGGTTTTCACGGCCAAAAGTATTTTTGTAATCTGCCCTGATGATGGACACTGTAACGCTGTCCGAAACGTTGGCTTAAGAAGGAGGTAGCGCAACACGGAATAATACCTCAAAAATAAATTACAAAAAGGCATTTTATTTTCCAATTTATTATCAATTACAGCACATAAAAAGTAATGATTTTCAATCTTAACCTATCCTAATAAATCTAATCAACTTAGTATTATTTTTATTAAAACTTTTTTTCATAACCTTATATACTCGTCTATCTCTTTTCAAAAATGTTCTGACTAGTCACTGTTCTGATTCGTTCAATCAGTGAACTAAGTAAATAATAACAAATCCTATTAACTTACTATCCTGACGAAGAAAACATAGTTTTCGAAACATGTTGATATTGTTAATTAAATAGTGGTGTACACAAAGTTATTTGTTTTCATTAAATTAGTAGTAGTTTGACTGAAGGACACTCATTCAAACGCTTATAATTTTTAAACGGCGTGGAATTTTGGTTTGAAATTTTCAGAATATATTATTCTGGAGTCCAGGCTGCCGAAATGAGGTACTTGAGAGGAGTGGCAAGGGTTTCGAAATGGGATCATATAAGAAACTCGACGATCCAAAACGATCTAAACATTGAACCACTGCTACTCTTTATAGAAAAATCGCAACTGAAGTGGCTTGGGCGTGTACTAAGAATGCCTGATGACCGAATTCCCAGGAAGATACTATGTGCGATTCCAGAGGGTAGACGTCCAGTGGGCCGCCCCAGACACAGCTGGGCGAGGTTACTCCAGAAACTGTGTGAGGAGAGGTTGGGACTGCTATGGACGAAGGCCGAATAGTCAGCTCAAGATAGGGACGTATGGAGGAGCCTTGTCGATGCAATGGGTCCCCGACCCGAATAGGACAAGGGGACGAAGACGATGATGATGATGATATTTTTGAATAGTTTTACTAAAGATTTATGAAAGAAAATTTTTTTTTTTTTAAGCCTCTACACCTTTTTCCCACCTTAAACATTTATATTAAATTACAGTACAGAGGAAGGTTATAAAGTAAACAAAAGAAGAAGCAAATAAGAGAGGGACAAACCATCAGAGACAGGCTGTTATAAAGATAGGTAGAAGGGTAAGGGTGTGAGTTACGCAAAGAAGAGGTGAACAGCCTTAAAATCATTTGATTTTGACATTTCTAAAGCTACTAATTTAAAGGCATATTCCTATGTTATTTTAACGAAATTGTCTAATGAATTAACGAATTAATTTTTAGGAGTTAATCTTGTAGTGTGATTTTTTTTCAGTCATTTCGAAACCGCCCGTTATTCTGCCACAACCTGTATTTGAACTTGCTACTTCAGAATGATTATACCTGAATAACCCTATTGAAATCACATTCATTCATCTTTTCATCTAGTCCGCTTTCATTTCACAGATGAGAATATCGGTTATGAAGCTTGGGCATTGAAAATTGACAGATAAAATACCAGTAATTCTGTGAACAGTAAACCTCAAGTCGCAAAAAATTAACTTATCTAATAAATCAAAACCAAAATTGGAAGATTTTTAACTGGGTACATAAATACTTACCTACTTACTTATTCAACACACACATTTTACATATTCTGACAAAAATTTTATTATTAATATTTTAATATTGTAATTTCTTTTTAATTCTGCTAATAATTTTTTAATACAATGTTATATACGATACGCTTAATATTATACTCCTGATTAACTTATGTATAACGTGTACATGTAAAAGCCTTGAAGACGTGAATAATTAAATAAATATATAAATAAATAAATAACATTTTTTATTAAATTTATAATAAGCAAATGAAACTATTTTTCAAATAAATGTCTTTTTTAAAATTTGAACGCCTCACAAGAATCCCAACTGCTCCCGTCTGGATCCGGTGAGTTTACGGCGTCCCCAATTGGGGTATGTTGTGAGGCTGGGGGTAGGAGGGGAAGGAGATGGGGAAGACGAAGGTGGAAAAGTACCTGGCTATTCAGATCTGGTCACCAAACACGGCTAAAGCCATTTCAAGCAACTTTTCAAATCTGAATGGTGGTCTTATACCAGGGCGATACTGAAAGTATCTTCCACTCTGGAACGTGCCGCAAGTGTACTTTATATATTTTAAATGAATTAGTTGTGAATTAACACAAATCGATCAAAAAAAATATTAACACACGCCGGGATTCGATCCCGCGACCTTCGGATTACGAGTCAAGAGCCTTACCCCTCGACCTAGACTAGACAAATATTCCCGGGTTACGAATAACCTGACAATATTTGAAAATCTCCTACTACCCCCACAGTAAGCGGAAAATGTTGCTTGTGTCGTGATGGAGGACTTAGCCAGCCAAGAAATCGAACACGCGAGGCCCGTGTGTGGCCCAAACGCGATTCCAACTCAACCACTGACCTGACCACTGAACGATATATACCATTAAATTGATTATTCCGATTCGACAGTTCGTAGGTAGGAACAACAATCATGCAACTTCTGGCGGCTTAAAAAGGTATTTTCCAATAAGGTCACCATTTTGAATCGCAACCGGAACGCACAAACAAATTTACTGAACGCACAAACAAATGCCAAATAAAACAAGACTTCGCCAAGCTCAGTCTATTATTTTTGATGACCTAAGTAATGGATTTATCTCATAAATAGGAGCTTCTTCATTCCGTTTAAAATTTACAGATTACCTTACTTTAGAATATTTTACTTTTCTGCGTAGGATTTGGTTATTTCAATGTGCGCTCTTCAGCGGTCAATGTACGACCGATACCGTAATTTATTCAAAGTGTTTTTAAATTCTACTCAACGATACGAAACTGTATGTAGAATGATTTGACCAATGAACGCGATGCTGCTGTAAAAATGTACTGTACAGGCAGAAAATATTTACAGGACCCTACTTACCTGGGAGGTCACTAGAGATTAACACTGTTATTGTATATTTAGAGAAATTTAGATACAGTTCGCACGCAGAGGACAATAGATGTTTCTTACTATTGTGGTACGAAAGCACAACTCGATGGAATTTGCAGGAAAACACTTCTTGTTATTCTTTAACACAATTTATTAAATAAAAATACAATACTGGTGACAATAGTGATCTCCAAGACCCCACCACACCGAAAAATATCGAAGGCTTTATTTCCCTCGATATCTCAACACTCTACAGGAGATAGGCACCTATATGTACCCCCCACGCTCGAGTTTGATTAAAATAACTCCGAAGGTACAACATGTACCTTCTCGGTTTCCCGTCACAACAATACTCTCAACACTCTACTGGAGATAGGCACCTATATGTACCCCCCATGCTCGAGTTTGATTAAATAACTCCGAAGGTACAACGTGTACCTTCCCGTTTCGCCGTCAAAAACAATACTAACACTCCATATCAACATCGCTATTATTTAAAGTAAACATGGTACATAAAAAAATGGTGAGAAAATGATATTTTAGCAGTTCCCACACTAATTTTAAAATCTAACTTACAGACAATAATAAAACAATTACCTAAAAGTCGGCCCTAGAGGCCTACCAATAAAAATACATCTTAATATTGCAGGGATTAACAAATATTGCAAAATTTTATTACTTTTTTCACTTAGGGCTAAAGCCGACGGTGCATTTATCCTTCAGGGGGTGTTATAAAATGCCGCCAGCAGACACTTCTCCTAGGGAGTGTCATAAACATAAGTAGGTGTTATTTGAGGGTACTTATTCAAAGTACCGACTTTACAAATAATAAAGGAATTTGTCCCAAATTTGCAAGGGAATGCATTTATATGATACCAGCCATATTATTCAAGGTTTGGACCTTATTCATGAAACCGTGAGATAATATTTTGTTTGCACATTTTGCACATTTTAAAAGGAGAAACTACGCGTAACTTAAATGACTAAAATAATGAATATTACAAATGATATTATTTTACAGACTAAATGTATTAAATCGCATTCTAGGAACAAACAATAGAGAACTATAATATATAATATGTTTAATGAAAACAAATAACTTTGTGTACACCACTATTTAATTAACAATATCAACATGTTTCGTAAGCTATGTTTTCTTCGTCAGGATAATAAGTTGATAAAAAATAAACAAAAGTTATTTGTTTTCATTAAATTAATAATGACGCCAAAATGTGAATTTGCGAATTTTGAAGATATAATTTGTTATTATTTTTTATTTTAAATTTTTATGAGTAAAACCTCAAACTGTAATATTTAATTAAATGAAGACATTATGAGCGAAACTCAATCGAAAATCTGGAAACAGAAAAATCAGAAAAAGATATTTACACCTCTGGACTCGAACCCAGGACCTCCCTACTTTCCGGGTTGGGCGCTCTTATCCACTGAGCTAAGGTGTCGATATCCAATTCGGTCACTTTTAACTGTACCATACTTCGACTAAGAACCACCCTTATTATCTTCATTTTTCTTAACGCATATTTTTATTGGCTGCCATCTTTATGAATGATTGCAAGATTCAACTCGAACTAAATGTAATCTAGATGGTGTCTGGATAAATTATTATCCATTTTATTTAATGTGCGACATCTATTGACTCTTCTGCAAGTCTAGGATGAATATTATTATTATTTATTTTAACTTTTTATGAGTAAAACCTCAAACTGTAATATTTAATTAAATGAAGACATTATGAGCGAAACTCAATGGAAAATCTGGAAACAAAAAAATCAGAAAAAGATATTTACACCTCTGGGACTCGAACCCAGGACCTCCCTACTTTCCGGGTTGGGCGCTCTTATCCGTTAAAAAATATGCGTTAAGAAAAATGAAGATAATATGGGTGGTTCTTAGTCGAAGTATGGTACAGTTAAAAGTGACCGAATTGGATATCGACACCTTAGCTCAGTGGATAAGAGCGCCCAACCCGGAAAGTAGGGAGGTCCTGGGTTCGAGTCCCAGAGGTGTGAATATCTTTTTCTGATTTTTCTGTTTCCAGATTTTCGATTGAGTTTCGCTCATAATGTCTTCATTTAATTAAATATAATTTGTTCTTTATTGAGCGTATTTAAAAGCAAAATTATGATGGGCGGTAAGATAGTAAATTCTTCAATTAGCAAAAATATTTTTCAAAAAACTTTTGTCGAAACTCAGGCGAAGCTGGGTGTCGTGGTAAAGCTCGTAAAAACAAAGGATCTATAAATAAATTAAACAAAGAAAAAGTACGAATAACCACCCCGTTCCAGGGCGTTTATGGTCCAGCATTGAAATTGCCTAACCATGCAGTTAATTCTTCAGACAGTCCGGAGGAAAAAACTTGAAAATAAACTTTAGAAAGTCGTGGCTAAGAACAGTAGCAGCACTTCCGAAAAAAATAAACAAAAGTAACGGTTTCTTAAAGCGCTAAAGTTTTTTGCAAACGACGTGGAAAAGAAAGTCTTGCAGTATCTTTATGTCTTTAGTTCGTCATAAATAGTTTCTCGTCTGGTTTACCATCCCAGTAGTAAATGAATTATTTTAATAAATATTGCATTCAAACACAGCGCCTTACGTCAAAATTAAAAAAAAAAAAACACAAACATAAGAGTTCGTATATTTTTTTAATAATCTTAAAATATAAAAATGAATGTTTCTTTGTTTGGCCCTCATGCGATCCTTACCCATTCAACTTTTTGATTTGATGAGCGCATGCCCGCGTAGGTTTCTATATATATATATATAATAGTGAGCTCTGGTATTATGACATTATTTCGTATAATATTCATCCGATTGCGATGAAACTTTGGTGAGTTGTTGTGGGTACGCCCGCGAAGGTTTCTATATATGCTGGTGAACTCTGGCGTTATGAAATTTGAATAAAAATGCAATAGGTAGCGGGCGAGTTTTTTGAAAAATGAGTGTATTTCGTGTAGATTAGCGGCGTGGAGGGAACACCAGAGGGGAGGTGGGAATCCGAGAAGGGCGGAGGGGATCAGGGGAGAGGGAGCAATATACGGAGGGACCACGAGGAAATAGGGAAGGCGGGGAAGGTAGAAAGTTAACGGTTTGGATTTCGCGGGACGAGTCGAAGCGGAAGAGGGGGGTCGAACGCGTGGAAGGAGGAACACGCGAGGGGAAGGGGACGCGGAAAGGGAAGAGGAGGCGGAAGGAGAATGGGGACGAATGGCAAAGGACACGCAGGGACAAATAATTTCTTTATTTAATTGATGTTGCAACGCAAGCTGGAAACTCACTAGTATATAATAAAAAATCTGGAGCTTTTATATATGATAGGTATCAATATTTTATTTCTGGTTAAAAACTTTTCAAAAATCATCTAACACCTTTTTTGATACTCTCTCCCAAAACCAGAAAAAAAATCTCTTCAGGTAATTCTGAGTACGGCTCTGTAGCTCGACATTTAAAATGCTGATAAAAATGGTGTCGCGGGCTTGAATTTCACTACCAAAATCATAAAAAAGTCATCCTAAGCTTTCAAAAAAATCAATGAGAGTCGTACATTAAATTAAAAATGGATAAAAATAATAATTTTTGGATGATTTCTATAGCGCCATTTTTGTGAGAAAATCACCTCAAGGGCGCAAGGGATATATTTATTCAAGACGCAATCTAAATTGCATGTAGTTAGGGGCCAATAAAAATATGCGTTAAGAAGATGAAAGGAATGTATTTAGTTCTTAGTCGAAGTATGATACATTTAAACATGACCGCAGGATCGTTCAGTGATCGTTCAGTGATCGTTCAGTGATCGATCAGTGCTCATAGCATAGCCCCGGCAGCATATTTCCTATCCGCAAGAATTTTTGTGATGATTAAAAAACTTTTCAGATGGTTGTAATAATCAGCTGGTTCTCATGTGGTTGTAATAATCCAGAAACCTTCGCGGGAGTGGAGGGAAGATATTTTGAAAGTTTCAAACATTTCCTATGCTTAATTCAGCAAAACATAGACATTTCATATACTCATAACTCATAAACCTACGTATATATCTCCAAGCAAGCATATTTTAATTTTTATATATATATTAAGGTGGTCCAAGCTCTCATAGTAAAAAAAAATTCAAATATAGGTATCGCCACCCCCTTGGTTTGTTACACGTACTATTTCTATTATGTGTAATAAATTTCAGCCCTCTATCTTATATACAAAGGGGTGCTCATCAAATTAGAAGTTTCTGACAAAAGTTCAGGATTTTGTAAAACACGTAATTTAAGGTTTATTAATATTACAAGTATTTTAATCAAATACGTATACTAAGTATTTAAATGTGAATCAAATTTGGAAACAAAGCATTAATTTACATGATATTAGTCACAATCTTTCAAAACTATGTTTGTTAACTCTTTTTGGATGTTTCAGTAGAAACGATTTTTCTATTTTGTTCAACGATGTGAAGTAAAAATTGCTTTTCTTCCTCATTCTATAACGTGTTGTAATCTTTTAATAGTTTAACACCTCTCTCCACTGTATCATTAACAACATGCAAATTTTTGAGGCAGCTTTTGCCTTGAAGGTAATCAACATAGTCATTCCAAGTCTCAGGAGATAATCGCAAGAAAGACTCCTTGATATCGAGAACTAAGTTATTTGTGTTGAAAAGCTTTTAATGTAACCTCTGCAAGCTTAGCAAAATCACCTCGTACCGAACGATTACCGCCAACAGAACTTATTTTTTGAACAATGGCCTGTTTTTCAGCATCAGACAGCTTGTCGGAAAGTAAGGCAAATGCAACTAGTTCATCTGACGAATATCATAAGTGACGCTCTAAGATACCCCTAGCTGCTATACTGATTTCGGAATCAATGGCTTCGTACAATTTTAAGCTTTTCCAAAATAGCAAGTCATTTACTTGCTTTATTAGCTCTTCGTAATCATCACGAACTTGATTCCCCCCAGATAGAGCGGTTGTAAGACTTTTAAGAGTATTTTCAGCAAACTGTTCTGCGTTCTTATTGAGGTCAAGAAAATCGAAGTGCTTCTTCGATAATGTTTCCCAAATATCGCTGAAGCTTTTGAAAAGTGGGATTTGAGGAGAGTTTGATGGCCCAAAACACAGAATCAATATTTTTGAAAGCATTATTTGAAACACGCGATGACGACAAGCAAGCCACAAAAGATTACATCCTGTCTTTTCTTCTAAATGAGTGCAAGCTCCCTTTTTGACAACGGTGTTAGAAACAGTAGTGTCAAAACTCATAGCCCGGACTTTATATGTGACATTTCACTGTTGCATTGTGTCAAAAACAGCATCAGATGTTACCGCAGTAAGTTTAGGTACTCCTAATAGTTTTTCACAACCATTACCGTCTTCTGCATTTTTTATCAAATTTAAAGCGCTTGCCTGGGCAATATCAAAAAGTTTGTCGGGTTCTTTTGTAAACAAATACTATCTTTTTCTTTGTGCTTCAGAATTTTTTCCTCTAATTCTCTTCAATAGCAGCCAGTTCTTTTGTGAAACTGAATCAGTTTTTCTATTGCAGTTATTTTGTTGTCTGGTCGGAATACTAGATTTACTCCATACTTCTATAAGTTCTTGAATAAGTACATGCGCGGAATCCTTCACATTTTTGGATTCATTTAGTATGTGGTGATAACGAAGTAAAACTTGCCGAAGAGTAAGAAGTTGGTTAAACCTCATCACTGGCTCAATATCTCGAACCCCAAGTAGAAAAATTTCGTCTTTTTTTCGATTAGATGAACACATTTTAGTACACTGATTCACTTCACAGTCTACTAAATAAGTATCAAAACTGTTTAAATTTGTCTATAAAATTCTTCATTGGTTTATTTTAATATATATATTTAAAAGTTTAATACGCGAAACTGTCATGTAAAAAAAAGTAAAAATTAAGCATTTTACAAAAAAAATCAAAAACAGCACTCGATTGAGCACCCCTTTCTGCTTGTGCTATCTTGCTGAAATTTCACTGTTATTACAATGAATACATGTAACAAATTCACGGGGTGGTCAAATGAAAAATATTAAAATAAAATTTTTGGACCACCTTAGTATATATATGTATATAAGCTGGAGACAAGGCTGATATCAAGAATTACAGACATGTAGCTATATTGTCAACTATACCAAAAATATTTGAAATGATTATTTATAAGAAATTACATCACCAAATTGTGCCATTTCTAGGAAAAAACCAACACGGTTTCATGCCGAGAAAATCCACGGTTTCTAATTTGTTAACATTTTCGCGATTGGTGGCCGTTGGATTGGATTCGAGACATCAAACAGATGTAGTGTATATGGATTTTGCCAAGGCTTTTGATCGAGTTGATCATGACATTTTACTACTTAAAATGTACAAAATTGGTTTCGATCAACAAACACTTATATTCTTCGCGTCCTATTTAAAATCTAGAAGACAATATGTAATAATAAATGGACATGAGTCCAAACAATTCCCGGCATTATCAGGTATTCCCCAAGGGTCAAACCTTGGTCCTCTGTTGTTCCTTATACTTATAGATGACATTCAGGTATGTATAAAATATTGCAAATGTCTTCTGTTTGCGGATGACCTCAAACTTTTGATGGAAATAATCTGTCACCAGGACTGCTTAAAAATGCAATCTGAC
Organism: Glyphotaelius pellucidus; assembly: GCA_936435175.1. Classification (NCBI taxonomy): domain Eukaryota; kingdom Metazoa; phylum Arthropoda; class Insecta; order Trichoptera; family Limnephilidae; genus Glyphotaelius; species Glyphotaelius pellucidus. The sequence goes on from OW386550.1 coordinate 31,923,085, forward strand.
CTTGATGCTATAGCAGAATGGTCAGATAAAAACAAATTAGAATTCAATATTAAAAAAAATGTGTAACAATGACATATACCCGCTCCCAGAAGCCCGTAGTTTTTGAGTACACCATTGAAGGGAAAACGTTATGTCGAGTCAATAGCTTTAAAGATCTTGGTATCGTCTTTGATCCCAAACTGACATTTTCCATATCACGGCTCACTCCAGCATGCTACAAACTCCTGGGTTTTGTTATCAGAATATGTAAGCAATTTGATGACCCAGATGCAATGATAGCCATGTTCGATGGCGTCATAAGAAGTAAGCTGGAGTATGCTAGTGATGTGTGGACTCCGCACCAGACTAAATATATTAATATGCTGGAACAAATCCAGAAAAAATTCCTTAGGTACGTCTATATGCGAATGCACGGAACTTATCCGAGGTTCATGCACCATATGGAGTTACATGAGGCAAAAAATAGATTTAGTTTGGAAACTAGACGTTATGCAAATCTTGCAATTCTTAGTTTTAACGTAATCCATAACTATATTGACAGTCCATTCCTCTTGGAATGCTACGGTTTATACGTGCCTGAAAACTTCAGTCGTAGTCGTCGACACGACTTGTTCAAAATACCATACGGCAGAACAGATGTTCTAGCACAGCATAGCACAACAAGAGGAATGGTACTGTTGAACGAAATATCAAAAACACTAGATGTATACAACTCTTCTTTAGATAGCCTTAAGATTTATTTGTATAATGATCATCTTCTTAGGTGTTAAAATTGTCAAGATGAGAAAATTGTACGGTAATTGGATTATTTATCTGTTGTACAATAAAAAATAAAAAAAATATATATATAGATGATAGAACAACGCCTTGAAACGATTTTTTATGGCTTAAGTTTTGCTGTAATATTGAAAATAAATATTTATTAAGATAAAAAAGAAATTTCGTCTTTGTCAAAAATAAAACATCTTGTAAAAAGTCATTTTCTGAGATTCCATTAGTTTTTTCAAATAAAAGATGCATGGTCCACAAAAATGTTTTCAGGGCAAAATGCGCTTTCGTTAGATTTATTTTGTAGAAAAAGTCTAGACACTTTTCTGATCGGATTGTTTGATATCGACTTCAAATTGAAAAGCCTTTAATATTTGGATTCCACAATTTTTATAAACCGAAGCGTTAGAAAAACATATGATTTTATTATTTATACCGACTTTCCATTTGAAAGCTCTTTATATTATGTCGTGTTCCACAATCATGAAATGTCGTTTTTTTCAGTAGTGAAAATGTTTAACTTTATTAGTTTTTTTCCCTTTTGTTTTGTGAACTTATACAGTGCATAAGGGGGGAGGGGTAAGGTTTTAAAGGCGAAAAAAAGCATATTTTCATGATTTTTTTTGGAGATATGTATAATGTTGGTTTATTTATTTTGTATACACGTAATAAGTATGACATCTGAAGTATCTTTGAATTTTTTTTTTATTCTTTGAAATATGAATCCATCCCTTCAAGGCGATGGGTCAAATGGTCATGTCAAAAAGCCTCTCTCAAACAGTCTCTCCCGATTCGGCCCACCACACTGGAGGAGAACAGACGTAGGCAAACCTCACCCCATGAACCTGGGCACCCCTGCTTAGCACCAAATGTAGCAAATCACGGATTAATCTATGGTGAGAGCTAGAGATGTCAATTATCCAACAAACGCCTCTCAATTTATCTCACAAAGAAGATTGCTTACGGCCAGTAGGAGTCGAGTTGCAAAACAAAAAATAATGTTAATCAAAGTGGGAAAACTGCGCAATACACTGCGTACTGCGTAGGGTTAGAGCAAACATGTCAAAACCCGAAGACTAAGTTAAATTAAGTCGCGAAACTTTTGATTTAATATTCCATCGTTGGGGCAACGCCGGACTCTTCCGATAGGAAATTGATCCGCCCACGGCTGATGTTCGTATTTGGTGTTGAAACTTTTATACGCGAAGTTCAGAATGCTACCATGGAGGTTGCAAGGAGTTCATAGAACACATTTCAACCAAGTCCTGGAGTCAACATGATCACACTTCAAATTCGAGTAAGAGGCCACAGTAATAACAATTGATTAATTAGTAATCGTTATATTTATTTTTTATTTAGAAATTATTAGATTCTTGGTCAAATAAAATTATTCACGCCAAACACTTCAATTATCTCAACCAAACGTACGTTGACAAACTTTAGTCAAAAATATGGTTGAGGATTGGAGAATTTGAGCGCAGAAATAGAAGGATTTATGCATGCCATTCAAGATAGAGTCATTAATACTATATAGGAATATAATAAAAGATGCAAATCAAATTGATGACTTATGCAGAAATTTTTTGGCTTTTCCAGAAACTATAGAACATATTATATCTTGATGTTCTATATTAGCGCCTTCCGAGTATACTTTTAGACACAATCAGGTTTTAAAAATAATTCCCCAAGTTTGGTAATTAAACGTTAATTGATTGACTGTCGTAATATAGTACCATATTATGAATACGAACCAAATTTGTTTTTAGAAAATGAATTTTATAAAATATATTATGATAAAACTATACTAACAGACAGAACGATTCATCATAATAGACCCGATATAGTTTTACATGACAAAATTAAAAAAATAACTTATATCATTGATGTCGCTATTCCAAATTCCTGTAATATTAAAAAATCTGTTTCTGAAAAAAATAGAAAATATACAGATTTAGGAAATGAGATTAAAAGAATTTGGCATTCTCGGACTATAAAAATATTACCGTTTGTTATTTCGGCTACTGGCATTATGCCTAGCTCTCTAATTAAAAAAATTGCCTTATTAGATTTGTCAAAGAATCTTTATATAGAGATGCAAAAATCAGTCATATTAAACACATGTTGGATTACGAAAGATTTTTTAAATATTTATATTGAGGGATCAGTACGATTTATCGGTCCAGTTAGGAGTTCTATTGAGCCGAACCCTCTGATATGAAAATATCTGGAGTCGGTGAAGTATTTTCCCATATGGTCTCTGGTAGATTGACGTGTTGTTCTTGTGTAGTTTTGAATTTATTATACTTATACAAAGCAATTACATCGCGTGGATTGACTAGATGATCATTTGTGGAAAAGTGTGTGGAAGGGTTAAATTTTGCCTGTGGGGAAGATTTAACCCGGACATAAAGTCTAGAGAACAATTTTAAATAAATATATATATATTTTTACATGAGCTCCACACAGGAGGCCCTCAGGAAAATGATTTCCCTCAGGGCCTATGTCATCCTTGGGAATGCTGTGTGGAGAGTATTTTTTTAAGGAAAAGGGGGAAAGGAGAGTTCTGAGAAGGAAAAGGGTTTAAGGGGTTTGTAGGAATCTGGAATTCAGTGTGTCCTGATCATCGGCCTCCAAGACCTAGACAAAGCTCACCCCATGAAACCGGGCACCCCTGCTAAATCACCAAACGTAGCGAACCACTTGGGAATGACCTATGGCAGAGGTGTATCTGCTTCATATGAACAAAAAAGTAATAATAATTGATTAATTAATAATTGTTATATTTAAACACGTGGAAATAACAGAAGTGCATTTTTTGCTTTAGCCAGGCGCGGCCTAAAAATAAAATGACAACACGTCTGTTTGGCGAAGCATTTAAAAACCGTGCTAGTTAGTGTTGTGTATAGGTTAGTCATGTTTGTATTTTCCACATTCTCTTATAGACGTCATTAGTAGAGTTAGTTATAACGCAGTTTTACGATATCGCAACGATTCAGTATTATATCAGAACAGTATCCATCATGTCGTCTTTCTCGTCAATTGAACGAAAGATTCCGATGATAGCCGAAGGCATCGGTTAGTCAAGTAGACAGACTCGAAGCCTAAGAAATACTAAGGACGGGTTGTTTCAAAAAATTTGATGGATTCATCAAATATTTAAAGTTAATTTTTACGTTTTGTGTAAGTTCTATTCAAGTTCTGTGATTATTTCAGTATTGTGAAGCAACTGTCCTACAACTATATAATAAACAACCCTTGAAAAGAACTTACACAGAACGTGAAAATCAACTTCAAATATTTGATGAATCCATCAAATTTTTTGAAACAACCCATCCTAAGAGTCTAATGTAAGTATGTCTAATCCAGTTTAATATTATTAGTAATCTTTAGTAGAAAAAGATAATGTAAAATAATGTTTGGTGAACAGACCATTTAAAAACCATGTCGGTTAGTCATCTAGTTTCAACATTCTCCAATAGATGTCGTTAGTATAATTAGTTATTATAATTAGTAGTTAAGAAGTTTTGCGAAATTAAAACAAATGTAGTTTACATCAGAGCACTATCATCTATCGTCGTTCGTGTCTATCAAATGAACGGTTCCGATGATAGCCGAAGGCATCCGATTGTCAAGTAGACACCATAAGTCTGGCCAGTGATGCCGTGTCCCAAAAATGAAAATCCGTGTTTTAGGATTTCACCACGATTTATAGAATAAAAACACCATATAAAAACCATGTTTTTCTTAAGCTTGAGAATATAAATAAGAAAAGAACGATTCCCAAGGAAAGAATCTATAATTTTTTGAAAAAACATCGTAGTTTAAAAAAAATTTTTTTTATTATTAAAGAGTTTTTACTTCAAAAAAGAGTTTTTTTTACGGTTATCAAAATTAATTTGAAGTATCTACTTATTAGAATATAAATTACATACATTTAAAAAATAAGTTTTTTTAAGTTGATGAGATGAAGGAGAAAAATTCAATAATTTTTTTTTTCTACATTTTACAGTGGCTGGTAACTAATTTTAAGGTGACCTACATGAAATGTATATTAATTTATTTTTATTTATTATTGACAAAGACAATTTAGATAAATAAATATTGAGAGCAGTGACCCATGCTAAAAAAAACGTTTCCCACTCAAAATTCCAAAGCAGACACTTTTGTTGAACGGCTGTTTTAAAAAAAAACATGGAGGTAGAAATGACCCAAAAAACCACGAAAACATGGTAAAAAACCATTCATATGGCAACACTGAGTCTGGCGACTAGGAGCCTCAGAAATACTTAAAGCCTACTTATAGTAAAGACGTCTAGTTCATTTTAATATTCATTGTAATCTTTACGATAACTAAAATAAATCAATTTACAACGAACCTCAAACTTATTTGGAAGTTTCCCAACACATTTTAAGTAGCATTAATCATTGGGATTATCAGACACAACAGTTGTTGGTATGGGTTAATATAGATAATATTATAGCGGGGAGAGCGTGACGTCATATATCCGTTACACATATAAATCATGTCAAGGGCCACATACTCGCAAATAAAATAAATATTAGTAATTACAATAAATACTTTTTTAAAACTAACGTAAAATAAAACAAAGTATGCAATTCACATGCGGTAGAAGTGAAACCTTCAGAAAACTAAAGTAGGCAAGAATGGGGAGGCTACGAAACACCGCACAAGGAAACCGGACTTTGCACAAAGAAGAGACCGATTAAACGATCTCATTCTCTCGCAGGCTAAATCCTATAGATGTATGTGTTGTCTCTTTTTAATATCGCTATTTTTCGTTTCGTCGAGATTCAAATCTCTAACTAACAATCACGGCGTTTCCCCGCAGGGGTAGACAGATAGGACGGACCGCCAAACAACTCGGTCTTGGCACACACCCTTTGCTCCACTCACATTCATACATTGTCTCATATATACTTTTCTATTACTCTGACTTTTGACATGGCCCGACTCAAGCGATTTGCCGGCCTCTGTGTTTCCTCCCTCCTACAATATGGGTCTCTTCAAGACCCATGTTCACTCCTTCCTCTCCTCAAAAACACCCTCCACACAGCATCCTCAAAGATGACATAGGCCCTGAGGGAAACTATTAAAAAAAAAAAGCGTCTGATTCACTTGATCGTGCCACGTCTTCCTTGGGCGTCCCCGACTTCTTCTATCATTCGCATTTGCGTCATATATTTTTCTTCCCCTACTTTCTTAGTTCATTCGCTCTACATGCCAAAACCATCTTAGGGTCACTTTCTTGGTAAAATCACAACGGTGCTAAAGAAGTTTTACTTCAGAAACTAGTGCTCAAAAGAATCTTTAGCAATTTTTTTGCATTTTATTTAATTTAATATTTAATAACGACACCCGCCAGAAGGCAGCCCAAAAAAATTACGACTTTTAGTATAATGAGTTGGCGAATCCATTTCTAGTTTCCTTGTGTAAATGCTATCCTTACATGATAAAGTTGTGTCGTATTGACGATATCGATATGTGATAAAATATAATATTTATCGACAGTGTGTGACGTCAATTTTAAGTTGGTGTTAACGATGTAATGAATTTTACTCATTGAGAATTTTTTCAAGCAAAATTGTGGCGAAACCTTTTATGGCAAAGATGCTAAATCACTATTTTAGAAAAAACCTTATTACGAATCCGTTAATAATTTTTTTTTTACACTAGCTCCACACAGGTGGCCTTGAGGAAAATAATTTCCCTCGGGTTCTATGTAATCTTAGGAGATGCTGTGTCGAGGGTTTTTTTTAAGGAAAGGAAGGAGAGGAAGTTCTGGAAAGGACATAGGTAAGAGGGGTGGATAGGAATCTTGGGTCAGAATGTCCAGGAGTGACGGTCGTACGAATCCATCCCTCCAACTGCTGTGCTAGGCAGTGGGTCGATAGATTCTGGCTGGAGGTGATAAAAGATCTCCCTCAACCGGTCTCTCGCGATCACCACGCAGCAGGTGGGCACCCCTCTTTTTTTTACATGAATACCGCACAAGAGTTCCAACTTCTCCCGTCTGGAGCCAGTGAGACTATGGCTTCCCCAATTGGGGTATGTTGTGAGGCTGAAGGTAGTGAGGAGGGAAAGGAGATGGGGAAGAGGAAGGTGGTAAGTACATGGCTATTCAGATCTGGTCACCGAACACGGCTAAGGCCATTTCAAGCAACGTTTCAATTCTGAATGGTGGTCTTACACCAGGGCGATACTGATAGTAACCTTCACTCTGGAACGTGCTGCAAATATACTATATATTATTTTAAATGCATAAATTGTGAAATAACACAAATTAATCAAATAAAATTTATTTGCCACGCCGGGATTCGGTCCCGCGAACTTCGGAATGCGAGTCTTACCGCTGGGCTACGCCGGCCGTCGCCCTGCTAAGTCACCAAACATAACTACTTGGGGTGACTTATTGCAGAGGGGTTGGTTATCCAATAAATGGTTCCTGGGGCAGCGGTACCCACACACACCTCCAAAATTGATATAATAAAATTGTTAATCACTATAGAAAATACAAAAGCGAAACAATATATATTAAAATATATATATAAACAATAAATATATATCTCAAAAAAATGGCTAATGGATCAAAACTTTTTATGTTGATATTGTTTGTAATCTTATGTATAAATGACTATCAGTTTTTTTTTTTTTCTTTTATATATTCAATAATATTATTTTTCAATTTGTTCAAATTTGTTATTATTCAAACTGTTTGATAATGCCTTTAGAAGGCAACAGCTGTCACGTGTAATAATAATTACCTAGCAGAACTTGTTTATAATTAAACTGTTTTTATAAATTGAATAATAATATTATTGAATATATAAAAGAAATAAAAAAATTAAAATGGAGTTCTACAAATTAAACTTGATAACAATAAAAAAATTACTATCGGTAATTTGCCTGTGTTATATATGTCTGTCTGTATATTTAATGCCTTCGTATTGTAGTTACTTAAAATTTATTCTTTAAAAAGTTATTCTTCTGTATCTATTTTGCTATTATGGTTTCTTGTAATATTTTGTGCTTTAGTGTTTTATTGATATTGTTAAATTGACCTGCTGACAAACTGCTTTGCCAGTTTAGCGGGTGCTTAAAATGAAGCATAAAAAATATAATTTTCTGTAGAAACGTATGAACGCATCAAAGAAGCAACGTTTTAAAAATATTTTTTTTGCTAAAATTATGTGTGATAAGTTCCATTGATTAACTTTGTCTTTGTCATAAAATTGTTTGCCAATAATTTGTTATTTGTTTGTAGTTTGCCAATCATTTATTGAAGACTAATCACACTTTTGATTTCAATAGTGGAATCGAATTATTACATTGTTATTTTAATGGCATTCAGTTGGATAAATTGGAAGTTGCGTAAATTCAAATTTAAATATTAAAAATAATCAGAAAATATTTTTAAATGAACCATTATTGAAATTATTCCCTTTGTAAACTCTCAATTACCCCCCTACCCACTCCTACCAAGTGGAAAAAGTTTTATATTTGTTTTATAATAATATATTATTCACAAAATGAATTAAAACTACTTTTGCGCTTGAAATCGTAATCTCCAGACTCCGTTTGCCATTTTTTAGCCTATCTCCTGTACTCATGGCAATTTAAGGCAGTATTCTAGTCTAGAAAAACCAAAACAGTTTTTTTTCTTCATATTTCCAAAGTTTAAATATTTAAAAATATCTCTTTAAAAGAATTTTTCGAAATTCGCATTTTTTAAAAAGTTATAACCATTTTAATGTCGCGGTTTAGACGGAACCTAACCAGAATCTGAATAGAACAAAATTTTAAACGCATTTTTCTCAAAACTACTTCTTTCAAGACGGTTGACACGATATCTCAAGTTCTACGAAACCAATTTGCTTAATATTTGGTGTGAGCCTTCTCTCTACATTACTGTATGGCCGGAACTAAAACTATAACAAAATTTCAATTTTTAATATTAAAAAATTTGGAAAGTCAAAAAACTGGTAAAAAATGTATTTTTTATTTCAGACAGCCGCCATTTTGCGAAAAAATATTTTTTTGATTTTTCCTTAGTTCGGGCCATAACCGCATTTGTTTGGATTAATAAAAAAAAAAAAAAATATATATATATGTATATATATATATTTTTTAGATAACTAGGAGTGTTGCAATCGTGTCAACATGGACGCGCTATTTTTTTAGGCCTCCCACTTCAAAACCCTGTAACTTTTTGAATTTTGATTTTTTCCGTTTGATTTTTTTTATGTATTCTTTAGTTTAATCAATATTTGGCAAAATAATGGCTTGTAAAAATATAATGGTTTTTTTATTGCACCTGAAAAAATACCTACAATTCGTGCTTCTAGACTAGAACACCCCCTTAAGGCACACTCAGAAAGAATACATTAATTTTTGATTTATGGTTCCTCTAAAGCAGTCACCTTAATTACTTCGATTTAATTTCTAGCTTATCGTATTCCCTTGAATCACACAGATATAGAACACACAAATTTATAATGCGATTAGTCTTGAATGAATAAAATGTTTCCGGCAATATGGCAAACGAGCACATTTTAGAGTCTCGTAGTAAATTTTCAAAACCTTTTTTCAGAGCAGCGGGTTATGTAATGTAATCATAGCTTATGTTCTTAACATTCGATGTAATTTGATTTTATCCTTATAACGTGTATTAGTGGATGATTTGTACAAGTTAATAGTCTCTTTGCGCGATGATTGAATTTGTTCAAATGATTAATAATGTAATAATCCCACGTGTATCCACGTACGTCCTTCATCCATATTCGTGCGTAACAAAAATTGTCTGTTTTCTAATTTGTGAGTTTGCCTGTGCGATTGTTGATGAATTTTCACCATTTAAGATAGCTCGGAGTGAAGTTAAATATATTATTTTAAATTTAATCATTTTATTTTTCATTTAAGTTTTATATTATTTTGACAGCTATTTCAGGTTATAAGGCCATTTTAAAATTTTGAGATAACTTACATATTTATATGATTCTATTCAATCACGCCCAATTCAATTTTAAAATATTCTTAAATGATTTATTCCCGGCTAAATCGATTCACTGAGAAAATAATTGTGACAATATTCTGTTTTGTGGGGTACTTTGAAACTGTTTATTTGTAGATATAGGAATTTCATACATGCACATTTTTCAAAGTTTTTGATAGTAATTACGGTGGAATTTTGTTAGAGACATACAACAGTAGGTATTTCCACGCACACCATAAAAAGAAGAAAGAAAACATCAAAAAAAAATCTGAAAAAAAAAACTGTATGTTTACTGTATGAAAGAATCCAGGTGTTTGGGTGGCTTGGTCCTAGAGAAATAAAAAATGCACCCAGATTGAGCGAATCCAAAGAAAAATGTAAAAATTATATGTAATGTAGTAAGTAATAGAAGTGTAAATTAAAAGTTAAAAATTTCCTTGGTTTATATTGTACCACGTGAGTGGTTAAGTGTATTAATAAAATAAAATAAAAAGTATTGTAGATTGAACGTGAAGATCCACGAGCTACCCTGAGTCATTATTTGGTTCATTTACCCTTCATACCAGATGCACTAGAGTCGGTCGACAAGCATGCGGGGAATGACAGTGCTGTTGAACGTTATAGGAAGCCAGGACATCTGGTTCAAGTTAAGATTATCGGCACCGATCTGGAGGGGCTGGGGAAAAAGGAATTCTTGTAGCAAAATATAATGAGCCATTAGAAGTTCTTGTGAAGCTTATTCAATGTTCAGTGTTGGAGAACTTAGCTGGGAGGGGATTGAACTCCCTGACTGCATCGAATCATCACACTCTGAGTTAATAAATCAATTCATCCTCATTTTTGTTTATTATTATTTTTAATAATACATTTTTATTAATTCTATTACAATTGGTGTTGTGCTGTGGGTATCTCACTAGGAACTCCTGTGTTGAGAGCAGGGGCAGTTTATAAACAGTTTCTTACAAAAATAAAAATATTATTCGTATATTTAAAACCAAAAGACAATCAGCATCGTACCATTGGAAATGCATTCTGGTAAGTGTGAGCTCAGTTTATATTGAAAATAAATGATCTTCCAATAAGGACTTCCAAACTTTGACAGTTGATCTCTCTTGACATCGTTGACATCTGTCAAATTGGCTGTCATTTATTCAGTCTGTTTTGCCCAATCACCATGGACGGATATAGCGTTCAACAACAAGCAAATGATAAAATTGTTTAAAATTTAATTAATTGCTTAATTGTTCAAAATCGTTTAATGATAAAATCTCACGTGGAGGTGCTGTGAACTGGCCACCGAGATCGTGCGATTTGACCCAGCTAGACTTTTTCTTGTGGGGTTTTCTTAAGTCGCAGATCTATGCGAATAAGCCTCAAATCACAGCGGCCCTCAAAGCCAACATAACCCATGCCGTCGGTTAATTTCAGCCTAATTTATGCGCCAGAGTACGGAAAATTGGATATTTGGATGCACGCAACCCATAGAAGCCGCAGCGGACATTTGGACGATATTATATTCTATACATAATGGCATTGATGGCCTTTCAAACGAATAAAAAATTTCGATGATATCTCACACGCTCTGTGTTTTATTTAAATTTAATAATAGGAAGCGCTTAATGAAAGACCTATATAAATAGCAGCACAATGTTACAATTAAAATAAAGATAATCGTTCCATTGGAAATGCATACTAATAAATTTGTTTTGATAAAATTTTTGATGTTACATCTGCCTTTGCTGATGATCCAAGGCTCTGTGTCTTTTTTATAGTAGCTCCACACCGGAGGCTTGAGGAAAACAATTTCCTTCGGGGCCTGTATCATCTTTGGAGGATGCTGTGTTGAGAGTTTTTTTAGGGAAAGGAAGGAGAGTTCTGGGAAGGAAAAGATATTAGGTGTGGATAGAAACCTGTGTGTCAGTGTGTCCAGTACGTATCCATTCCTCCCACTGCAGTGCAAGGCGATGGATCGAGAGTTCGGCTGGAAAAATCAAAAGATCTCCTTCAATCAGCTTCACCCGATCAGGCCCGCAACTCAGTAAGTGGGCAAACGCATCCGCCGCCAAGATCTAGACAAATCGTGATCTCTGAACCCGGGCGCCCCTGCTAAGTGAACAAACAAGCAATCCGTTTGAGGTGACCTGTGGCATGAGTGTTGGATATCCAACAAATGGTACCTATATCCGCCTCACCGATTGAAAAATTTATTTAATTAAATGAAGACAATATTAGCGAAACTCACTCGAAAATCTGGAAACAGAAAAATCAGAAAAAGATATTTGCACCTCTGGGACTAAAACCCAGGACCTTTTGCTTTCTGGGCAAATGCGCTATCCACTGCGCGAAGATGTTGATTTCCGATTGGGCCATTTTTGACTGTATCATACTTCGATTAAGAACCACCCACATTATCTTCATTTTCTTAACACATATTTTATTGGCTGCTATCTTTATGTATGATTGCAAGATTCAAACCCGAACTAAATGCTATATAGATAGTATCTGGATAAATCTTTACCTTTTTAAAAATGCGACATCTATTGACTTTTTCTGCAAGTCAACAGGATGAATGTTTTAATTTTTTTTTAACTATATGAGTAAAACCTAAAGTGGTTAGCGCATTTTTTATTAGCGCATTTGCCCTGAAAGCGAAAGGTCCTCGGTTCGAGTCCCAGAGATGCAAATATTTTTTCTGATATTTCTGTTTCCAGATTTTTGAGTAAGTTTCGCTAATATGTCTTCATTTAATTAAATATTACAATTTGAAGTTTTACTCATAAAGTAAAAAAGAAAAAAAAAATTATTAAAAAAAGATTATGCCCCTCGTTCTAATCTCGAGCATTTTCAAAAGCAGTTGTACGATGGAGAGGCATGCTAGTATGTTTTTGATATTTATTCAAATTTATGATTTTTTTATTTCTAAATGGAATCATTTCTTTCCCCGAGCAAGGCCGGGACTATCTATTAATGCGATGATCCCGTTCGCCCTTTTCAAGTTAATCTTCTTGTACGTTCTCCGGCAACCTTTGACATTTGCCTCAAATCTCTCGCATGTAATCAGGTTTTAAAGGGCTCTGAAGTTGGGGAATAATATTTTATTCGCGTGGAGTAAATTTGTCGATGAAAATCCTGCGACAAAACGGATTTACTGAATAAGGATTTTGTCAAGGCGCTTGTCTTTTTATTCGCAATTATTTTTTATGAGGAAATGTGACGATGTTACTAGTGTGGTTGATCAGTTGTCTCTAGACTTGATTTTCGATTGGTTTCTCATTCCCATTCCCCTACCCCCAACTATGAAATCTTTTGACCCAAGGCACAATTTTTAAATGTGCCAATAAAAGTTTTTTTCGCATTTTTAGCTGGAGTAGAAACGAAAAAAAATGTCCATCGGCCTTGTTTATAGTGCTTTGGGTATTTTATTGTTATTAATAAAATACTTAAAACCCTATAATTGCAATCATACATAAAGATAGCAGCCAATAAAGATATGCGCTCAAAAATGAAGATAATATTGGTAGTTATTAGTAAAATATGACCGAAGGGGATAAGGACGAATCAGCTCTGTGGTTAAGACCCGGCTTCCCGCATTTCTACCAATTTATTACGTATTTTCCTTAAACACTTGTTTTAAAGCTCTTTAAAAAATTTATGTTATCCTTGAAGATAATATCTATAATTTGGGAGGCGTGAATGGGTACCGCCGCCCCGGGAACCATTTATTGGATAACCTTTATCTTGGCCATAGGTCATCTCAAGTGGTTCGCTACGTTTGGTGACTTAGTGGGGGTGCCCGGGTTCATGGGGTGAGGTTTGTCTGGATGGCGGGGGATGACCTGGAGACACTGAACCCTAGATTCCTTTCTAGCCCTCTTACTCTTTTCATTCCCAGAACTTCCTCGCCTTCCTTTCCTTAAAAAAACCCTCCACACAGCATCCCAAAAGATGACAAAGGCCCTGAGGGATTTTTTTTCTCAGGGCCTCGTGTGTGGAACTAATGTAAAAAAAATACCTTCCTCACGCCAAAACGGCAATTATATGCAATTCCCTCGATAAAAAAATCGCAAAATATGCTCCGAAAATTATTATAAACCACAATTTTTTCAGTTATTTTACAAGTTATCAGTATGAAAAAATTCACAGTGTTTCTGTGAATGCTATTTTAGACATGATCCACGAGATTTTTGCTCTGTATTGAACGATTGGTATTTTATCAAACATTTTCACTATTTTCGTTTAAATATTATCTTTTTTAATATTTATGCTCTCCTTCTAACAGTTCTAGGTTTAATTTTTAGAAACCACCGTAATATTTCTGATTTTAATGTTTCAAATTTTCATTTGAGGATCGCTAATATTGTCTTCAATGATTAAATCGAGAGCGAAAATTTGAAATGCTTTAAGGATACGAAATCCAAAAATTTGTTGAATATGCCATTTTATCCATTTTTTCTTTTTCAATCTGCATCATTTACTTGCTGCAGATCGAAAGGCTGGCTTGCGTCTGCGTGGTTGGATTTCAGAACCCAGCTTCGAGTGCACGTCTGACGCCACGCCATACGCGCCGCGCCACGAATAACATCTGTGTACGTAGAATTTTAAACAAGCTTCCTTTGTTATTTGGTTTTGAATTGAAGAATTCGTCACAAGATGTCGCCACTTCCGTCGGCAGGACGCATAGGGACGTGCCCCCCTAGGTATAAGTCCTACGGATTTGTGAATCTGGAGTATCTCTCCGGTTGTGGAAAGATTGACGGTAATACTCAGTTGTATCAAGCGGCTGTATATTACATATGGCGTCACTGCCCATCCCAATACTTTGTCCCGGTGACTAGCCATCACTGGTTGTCAGTGCATACGAGAAACGGGCTAATTTTGGAACCAGTTCCTATTGGATTTATAAAATGGTCACCAACACTAACTGGGCGACGCCGAACCAAAAGCCACCCGCAAGGCCTAGCAGTAAAAACCTGTGGAGTGGTTTATTTATTATTCCGAAAGATGTATTTAATGTTATTTTATAATAAAAAAAATCATAATTATAGTTCTACAAAAACAAGAGATACGATTTTTTCCCTTCTTTTCGCTCTCTAGAACAATTAACATTTTGCCTTTAGCTTTAGAGCATTTCACATTTTTATGATCGAAATATCACAATTTGAGATTTTACTCAAGAAATTATAAAAAAACGTTATTTTTAAGTAAGTAGTGTGTTTTGTTGAAATACGATTTCAATGAAAAATATGTACAAAAAAAAAATTAAGTTAGATTTTGAATCAGTGTGAGTTTTGTCGTAAGTGGAATATTGCAATGTCTGAAAAAATATCTAATTTATAGGGTATTATTAATTTAGCTTCGTTAATGTCTATTCCTTGAATTTTTTTAATATAGGGCATTATGTATGTGGGTTCTGGGAAAAGTCTGTGCGTACGAATGGAAAATTGAAAAGATAATTCGGTAGGGATATCCGCCCCAGGTAGCTGGAAATATTAATATGATTTGAAAGATCGAACCGGATACCGGAAGCCAGGCAACGAAACGAACTGCGAGGGAAAATAATAAAAAACCTATATACGTCATACATTGCTTTTAAGGGGGTATTCTAATCTAGTTTTATTTTTTTTTTATTCATATTTCGATACTTTAGATATTCAAAAATATCTCCTTCAAAGGATTTTTCGAAATTCGAATTATTTTAAAAGTTATAGGCATTTTACTGTCGTGGCAATAGACTGAATCTTTCTAGAATCTAAATAGAACAAAACTTTAAACGCCTTTTTTCGAAACTACTTTTTTCGAAACGTTTGTCACAAAACTGCTTTTTTATTTTAATTTCTACTTTTTATTATAATTTCTTCTTTTCATATAATTTCTACTTTTTACTATAATTTTTCCAATTTTTAGCGTCATTTATATTAAATCCATATGTTCAAACTAGACTTCGTATTTCATACAACATAACTTTTCTCCATTGGTCACCATGAAACAGGCAGCCGCCTAGTATGGTGATTTAATATATCTTCTTTATGTAAGTGTCACAAATATATAACTCAAATGTGTTGTAAAAATAAATAAAATCTCAAGTTCTAATAAACCAATTTTCTTAAAATTTAGCATGAATTTTCTTTAAACATGAAGATGAAACTTTACCAAGAAAAATAAAAAAAAAATCTTCTCCCAAAATGGCGGCTACTCAAAAAAAATGATGTTTTTCAGTTATTTTTTTACTTTTCCGAATTTTTAAAAATGATAAAAAATATTTTTTATTGCGATTTGTAAAGGATCAGCAGTTGTGTACTATCTGCAATATCTGCGGGGCCTGTACGGTACATCCAGCCTTTGAGGGGTTAGCTTGAATTTGTCTTCGATGGAACCCCCGTGCCCGAACTGCTCGCTTATACGAGTAGTTACACCGAGCATATCAATGGAAGGCCTGTTCGAAAGATTGTTTCTGTTGAAGGAGGCTAAATAGATTCTCAAGTTTTGCAGGTATGTGGTTCTGTCACCACTAGAATGTCTTGTATGAACCTAAGGAATCTATAATAATATTATAAATGCGAAACTGCGTTAGGCTTTCACGCATAAAACAATAAAATTATTTAAAAAAATCTTTCAACAATAGAAAGCTAAATTATATGCTAAGACTTAGGCTGTATATGATGGTAAGCTCTGGCTTATAAATATTAATATATTATATTTCATATACTTTTTCTATCGCCAACAAAAGCGAGTTATTGCTAACGTCAGAAAACAAATCTTTGTCGTGGAGACGATGTTGATATATTTTTTATTTCAGGCGTCGTAGTTAATATCTATCTCTCGATGTAAATAAAAAATGAATTTTCGAAATGTTTAATGTTCGAATGTAACTTCCAAACGACTGAACCAAATTAGATAATTCTTTTTTTTACTGCTGGTGAGCTCTGGCATTATGAAGTGTAGGTGGTACGCGAGCTTTTTGAAAACTGAATGTACCGAGAATGAATGTATGGAATGCGAGAGGGGGGGGGATAATTGATAAGTGCAAGCGCTACAGTAATTTACCCCTAATACCACGCGAGCGAAGCCGCGGGTAAAAAAGCTAGCATGACATAAAAGGAAAGGATGTGTGACCCTTTTCATACAAAACTTAATTTTGGATTTGACGACAAAATACCCAACAAATTTAATAAAAATATTTTTAAACTAAAGATTATGAAATATTTCCCATTAGAAATCAATTTTGCACGATTTTAGTAGCAACTTTAGCATTTTTTTGCGAGTTAATTATAGTTATTAACACGATATCGTAATTACTATAAACGACACCTATTTGCAAATCCTTCTGTCAGAAGGTCCAAATAAAATCCAAAAAATTGAATATTTCTGAAAGTATCCGAAAATTAAAAACTGTTTTTGGAAGGTGAAAACGCTTTCAGATGTTATTATTAAAAATAAATATTTAAAATTTGCATTTTAAAAATTTTAATACAAACATAAAAAAGTTTTAAAAATGACTCACCTAACATTTTTTGTATCTAAAATAGTAATTTCACTACCAGTAGATGTGAAATTAAAAAAATACGCACATATTTTACTAGGCCAACTTATATAAATTTTAAAAATCAAAATATGCTTGCTTGGGGATATATTTAGTTGTCTGAAGGGTCTTTTCTAAGAAAGGAAGAAATAAGTCTTGAAGAAACAAATGTCTTAGGAGGGATTGATATTTTTGTGGTAGTAAATAAACGACAACATTATATGTGTTGCTAAACCATTCATCCGATTAAGATGAACCTCTGGGGATTTGTTGTGCGATGGTTTCTATATATAAAGAAAGAGCTCTGGTGTCATGAAATTTGTATAAAAAATTGAAACGCGAGTTGTTTGAAAACCGATGGAATGTATATGTATGTACTGAGACTGAATGTTTGGAACGCGGAAGGGGGAAGGAGAACTCAAGCGCGGGGTTCGGTTTATATAGTATATTTACGCCACGTTCCAGAGTGGAAGATACTATCAGTATCGCCCTGGTGTAAGACCACCATTCAGAATTGAAACGTTGCTCGAAATGGCATTAGCCGTGTTTAGTGACCAGATCTGAATAGCCAGGTACTTCCCCACCTTCCTCTTCCCTATCTCCTTCCCCTCCCCACTACCTTCAGCCACACAACATACCCCAATTGGGGATGCCATAGTCTCACTGGCTCCAGAGGGGAGCAGTTGGGACTCTTGTGCGGTATTTCATATAAAAAAAAAAGTCAAAAGGGAATAACCGGACACAACCGGAAGTATGTCATTTTTAAAGCAAATTCTAGACGTGATGACCCTTTTCACTAAAAAAATTGGTTGTCTGTTAAGTCGGTTGACGGACGATAATTTTACGTGATAACGTCATATAATAACGATGGAGTGGAAGAGAGATAGATGCGCCACACGCCGAACGCATAGACCGAACACTTGTTCCGCGCCCTCGCTTGTACGCTCGGCTCAGGTGGAACGTGACAATGAGCCATGCTTTTTCGTGAGTGCAAAAATATAAATTGATTTTGAAAGATTGTTATTTTATCTAGTAAAGTGGACAGCGCGCTCGCCCAGAAAGAGAAAGGTCCTGGGTTTGAGTCCCAGAGGTGCCAGTATCTTTTTCTGATTTTTCTGTTTCCAGATATTCGATTGAGTTTCGCTCAGAGTGTCTTCATTTAATTAAATATTACAATTTGAGGTTTTACTTATAAAGGTAAATGACTAAGAAATATTTTGTTTTCGACATTGGAAGTTATTCACCACATACCCGCCCTGGTATAAGTAACAGATGGTTACTCCTTCAGGGCTCTCGCAAGGACTCTATTTTTTTGAAATAACGAAGCTACATTTAATTTAGAACGAATCTAGACCTCCAGTGTCCCTGCATACGTTGTTAGTAAGCAGTATGCAAGTGCTTAGCGGGAAATACAAGATAAAATATGTGTTAGTATGATAAGATATAGACAAGACAATGAGACAGGTTGGTGACAGTCCACGAGGCGGCAAGCGCTGGGTGATTGCATCCAGCATATCCTACAAGCACCTGTATGGGAGGAACACACAGTACACAAATAATAAGGGCATGGCAAACGGGTGGGAGTCCTCTCAAATCGATTGGCAGTTCCAGCAAGAATGTTTTCGACAAATAAACAAAGAACAACTCTGGTTTCATGCTACAATTTGGTATTCGGGACGTTTTTAGCTTTGCTAAGGTCAGGTGCATTCATTAAACCATTGACTAATTTTGTATAAAAGTACCAAATCGCGATGATTCTTTTTAATTTGTTAAAATGGAAATTCAATAAGTTCAGTGTTGAAAATAAACCACGAAGTCTACGATGAATGTCCAAATTTTTGTTAGTTAATTCGAATGGAAGATGAAAATATCAAAATTTTGTGCTTCATAAACAAATCCAGTATTAGCTTTGCTCGGATTAATAGTGTTCTTAGAAACTATGCGGTTGTTTCACACGTTGAGCCGTAAATAGCATTAGCGTTTTAATGGTGATGGGAGGCAGGAAATTATATTAACGCGGAGCGATGACTTGTGGTGACAAGAACAGAATACGGCTTAAGGATAATCCACCGTAGATGAGACCTTTAATTAATATTCCGTTCTCACGTAAAATGAGTTTGCAAGTAAAGGATTAATGACTTTAAAATGTCTAGAAGTAACGAATTTACGAGTATTAATCCAGTTTTACGTGAATATTTTCAGTGTTCATTTGCTCAGGATTTATAATTTTTTTTTTTAATATCTACATTATTAATTAATACAGAGCAGAAACAATGTCAAATCGGACTTCATAATTATTCTATGCGAGTGAATATATTTTCGAATAGTAACGTCATTTCGAAAATGAGCTCTGGAGCTTTGAATACTGGTAATTTTTTTTTTTTTTTTACATTAACTCCACACAGGAGGCCCTGAGGAAAATAATTTCCCTCAGGGCCTATGTCATCCTTGAAGATGCTGTGTGGAGGGTGTTTTTGAGGAGAGAAAGGAGTGAGGAGAGGAGAGAAAGGAGTGTTGTAGGAGGGAGGAAATACAGAGGTCGGCAAATCGTTCCACAGCCGAGCTGTTGAACTCAAGAACGAGTTGTAGAAACGACCCGTTCTCATGTGACTAATGTCAACCGTGTACAAATGTTGGGCGCGTGATTGGCGTGTTTCTCGACTATGCACCGGTGCCGAAGGAATCAATGACGCTAGTTCCTCGGAGCATCTTTCGTTGTAATACCGGTAGAACAAGGACAGCATTCCCACCTGACGCCTATGCTCTAAAGATTGCAATCCGTTTGTTAGGTTAGGAGAGTCTATCAATCGGACCACCCGTTAAATCGGCCCGGTAATCACAGAAGTCAAGCACTTGTTGCTGAAGGTTTTCTTCACATTTTGTAACACACCTGATGATCCTAAAATTTACAAAAAAGTTGCAATATCTTAATGACAGCCAAGAACTGCAAGAGGATGCTTGGAAACTATTGATTGTGCGAATAATCACCCTCCAAATTTTCCAACACAAAATCAATGTCGCAAAGCTGAAAATTTGTAGCGAAGTAAGGGATTTAGGAATAACAATATAAGTACATATAAATTAAATTTGTTGCCGGATGTACAAACTTCTATTAGCATTCATCGTAATGGTGACTAAACCATTAAATCTTTCAGTTCCATTATATGTAATTAAAATACTATATGACTCACTTGTTCGCAGTTTTCAGAATACAGATCGGTGATTTGGAATCCAATATACAATGGTAAAATTGAAAAATTATAAAATAATAAAAAAAGATTCAGCAGCATTAAGATTTAAAGTCCTACCGAACACTCAAACATCAAAGAGACTTACTAGAAGTCTATTATAATCACTATAAGATGAAAGAAATATATCCGATCAAAAATATCTACTCAAAATCATGAACAACGCGGTTATCGATGAATACCTTCTAAAACTATTCATATCCACTGTTCAGTACGAAACACGCGATCAAACCAATTATTTCATTTATTATTATTAAAAAAGAACTACACATAACATTCGTTTTTTAGAAGATCTTGTTCAAAACACAATTAAAAAAAAACAATTAAAATCCAGAATCAGCTTTCAAAGAGTTTAGGAATAGTTGATAATATGCATATCGGTCTATAATTGGTTACTTCGTTTTTATCCCCTTTTTGAAGGTAGGTGTTATAAAACTATGTTTCCATAGAACAGGAAATATACCTTTCGACAAAGAATGACTAAAGAGTGTGTACAGGGGATTAGCAAGAACGGTGACACTGCTGTAAGAGTAATGGTGGAATGTTGTCAGGGCCGGCATTTTTATTGGAATCCAGATATTTGATTTGTTTTATAATGTCGTTTCGTTCGATGTGCACATGTGAAAGGTTTATATTGAAACTGGGAGTATAATTAGGTAAGGAGAATTGATTTGGTGGACTTTTATCGTAAACGTTCTTGAGGAAATCTGCAAAAAGATCGACAATATTTTTAATACCTTCAGCCTTTCTATCTTCAAAATAGTATTTGGTATATCAGAGTCACTACTTCTTAATGCTTAACTGAATCGCCAAAAACGTTTTACATTGTTAAAAATATCATTCTCTGTCTGCTTAATATAGTCGTTATAACATGCCCTTGATAGTTATTATGCAAAATATTAATTGTAATTTTAATGTGTATGCAAAATATTTTGTATACTGTGGTAATATTAATATATGCTAAATATTTTGACCGATCAGTGGCTGAGTTTGCATTGCCTCTGGGACCCACCCAGGTATCCTGAGTTCTTTTCCTCGACTGGCTCAATCACCACACTAGCAACATTTTTCGCTTATTGTGATGGTAGTAGGAGATTTTAAGTTACGTTATTTGTAATCGTTTATGTATATATATATGAATTCTTTATGATGCACTTATCCGTTTACCTGCATTGACTATAGACCTTACGAGATTACCAAAAAATGAATGCTAATCTGATTTTTAAAGTAATTTGATATGATACGGTTTCAGATTAATTTTTTTTTTATTTTCAACGCCCTGATGGGTTTTTACATGATGTGAATAATAAAGAGACACAGTAGTTTTTAAATAAAAAAATATAAATTTGATGAAATAAAAATCGTATGAATGGTATAAAGATAAATTTAAGTAAAAATAATGCATTACAAGAAAAGAGAAAGATTTTAAATTGCAGCTGGCTTAGAAATAATAATGTAAATACAAAATTTACAGGTGATAGGGAAACATACACTAAACGTACATCTACATTGTAGATACATATAAGAATACGCAAATATATGCAATAGCCACTATGCGATGCTCCTTGTATATCAATTCATAAAAATACCATTAAGGTACTATTTTTTGAATATGGTAAACTTATATTAAATGCGTACATAGATATTTGAGGTAAATTTGTTTCCAAGTGTGTGAAACCGAGGAAAAGGTACATGTATGTGGTAGTTGGTTCCAGAATTATTGTTGCAGAATAGCATATTTTGTCCTTGTTGCTCAATTAGGTATCTTGGAGTCGATGAGATGCAGGAGTTCACAACAGTAATTTATTTTTATTTTATTTTTTAAGGCTAGGGAATGCATTTTAAGTGTATTTAATAAGAAGTGTATTTAATAGTTAATGTGTTGAATAGGTATGTGTAACTTGAAGTTTATAAATCGTAAAAACTTGTGCTGCACTCGCTCAATATTTCTTTTATGAATTTGATAATATGGAGACCATACTATGGAAATGTATTCCAGCAAGCCGCATACTGGTGACAAATAAACGATTTTTATAACTTCTGGTTTAAAGTTCATTAATAAGAGCGTCTTGATTAACTTTGGTGGTATATTATCTACTTCAAAGGTCAGTGACTCAGTATCAACATGGTTGATATTAATTTAGCAATTTATGCCAACGAAAAAATGATACACATTGTATTACAAACGTTAGCGTAAAAAACATTTCGTCGGAACTAAGAGCATTTAAATTTAATCGTATTTTTTCGCTTTTCACGTTAAGTAAATAATATGCAGATAATTTTCCACGAAAAAGAACAGAATAAAGATGAAACAATCATTTATTTCTCTACACACGATAATATTATTTCAAGAAAATGTTTTTCTTGGGATGGAATAAAATATGGTTTGCAAAAAACTCATATTTTCTCTCCGTTGTTTCAACAAAAAAAACATTATGGCCAGAGATGAAAAATAAATATTAATTCTAATTTGTGGTTCGCAGGTAAACATTACAAAGGTCAGGTGCCTAAAATTTGAAGATTAGCAGCATATTTTTATGTAAATCTGATAAATTTTGATAGTCCAGTAAAAACAATATTGTTGTACATTTTTATGTGTACACATTAGAACGAAAAAAGGACTATCTGCTTATTTTTTTTAACTTAATACAAAATTGAATGAGAGAAGTTGTGGGAGAGTCGCCCACTTCTCTCACTTGGTACAAAATTCTGCTCCATTCTCATTTACACATTACGATTCCATATTCCATGACAGTGGCCAGCTCAGATATGGGGGCTCCATCGAAGCCAGAGTAAAGTTAGCCTCTCAAAACTGGGCGTATTGTACGGGGCTTGCAGATACTTTAACTGTACACAACTGCTAACCCTGTACAAATCACAAGTGCGCCCCACATTTAAATTTTGCAGCCACCTCTGGTTTGGAGCTGAAAAATACCCGCGACTCTGTGCAGAAATGGGTTTGATAGATTCTCCCATCTTAACAGACGGATTGCAATCTTTAGAGCACAGGCGTCGGGTGGGAATGCTATCCTTGTTCTACCGGTATTTCAATGGATGATGCTCCGAAGAACTAGCATCATTAATCCCTTCGGCACTGGTGCATAATCGGGAACACGCCAAACGCGGGCCCAACATACTACACTGTTGACATTTGTAACATGAGAACGGGTCGCTTCTTCGACTCGTTCGACTCTTCAAGACCAATGTTCATTCCGTCCTCTCCTCAAAAAGATCCACCACACAGCATACCAGATGACATAGGCCCTGAGGAAAATTATTTTCCTCAGGGCCTCCTGTATGGAGTTAATTTAAAAAAAAAGTTGATCCCCCGATAGTAAGTTGCTCCCCCAGGGACACACTGTACGGACAGGGTCGCTCTTGTAGGTGTACCACTAATTAAAAAAGAATATTGTTTTAAGGTCAAATTACTCTGTTTAAGCACTTTATTAGACAAAAAATCTTAATTTTTCGAGAAAAATGCTCATCAGGGAGCGTATATTTTTAAATTTTTTTATATCTATTTTTTTTATTTAATATAGATTTAAGTGGGTAAAGTGGTGTTATATAAATTACATATCGGTACAAAATATATTTATAATCGCGATCTCATCAAAGAAGAAACTGGTTCTTGTGCTTGGTGAGCGAGTTACACTAATTATAAGGAAAATAGAACAACATTACGCAATAGGTAAGTATGTATGTATAATATAAAAGGAACAATTGAAACTTCTGGGTCATCTATGTGTAGGTGTACATTTATAGGATTCGGTTACTTACTAAAATATTGAGCACTTAAGAGAGTTATTAGAAACATCTAAATAAAATAGAGATGAATATATCTAGACCGATAATAAATATAAAGAAAGAGAAAAACAGGCAATTATTTAGTTTATTCCTGACAAATATAACTTTAGTTTGAGTTTCAGTTTGTTGATATATTTAAATTTTTTTATTTCAATCGGAAGGTTGTTGAAATACTTTATTCCTAAATAGATATAATTGTTTGGCATTAGTTTGGTATTACATTTTGGTATTTTGATGTTTTATTGATTATTGATATCTTTTTGATAGGTGAGTTTCAAATTTTTTGAAGATATTATCTTTGTAAATTTGGATAACTGAATTTTTCTTGAGGATATCCTCTACTCTAGGCACCCCGAAATCTGCGAAAAGCGTTTCTGTTGGATATGTGGAGGATTTCTTTAGGATTACTTTGATGATTAGCTTCTGGATTACTTTAATCGGGGTTAGAATATTGTTGTACGACCCCCCATCCAATAATTCCATATTGAATTAATGACTGGATTAGTGCATAGTATACTCTCTTTAGGTTATTGAGTTTTAAATATAATATCAATAATAAATATAAGATTGAGAGAGAGGTTAAAGAGTGGGGGGAGGGGGTATACCCAAATCGGCATTATATTACAAGATTGTAAGAGGGAACATGTTTTTTTTGAACTAGCGAGATCCTGGCATGCGTTGCAATGCCACTTAAATGAAGAAATAGTTTCTCCCTGCATGTTCGCGTTCATCCCCGTAAAAAATAAAATGAATTATAAAATTTGAAAGCGTATTTCATCATCTTTCAAAAACAGTTTATAGTTTTAGGATGCGTTCAGAAATAAGCAATCGATTTAAATTTTATTGCAAACCGGAAATATTTTGACTTTCTAAAGAAATAGATCCGAGGCCTGAGATGAAACACTTTGAAAAAAAAAATACGAGACGACTATGATAAAAGGGGAAACTCTTATAAATACTCATTTGGAGAAATCAGGCAATGGTTTGTTTCGCAGCTGGTTAATTTATTTATGATTTTAAATTCAAGTCAAAATTAAAACATATCTCAGAGAAAAATTAATATTTATCTTAGGTATATTAAATTTTATTAAGGTTAAAATAATATAATCATTATAAAGTGTGTTCCTCCAAAGACTCGTAGATTGGTCAGCCTACACCACACAGCCTTCTGAGAAGGATCATTTATTCTCTCAACTATATATTGTTTCAATTTTGCTAAAAACTTGAAAGGTTAATAATCTATAGCATAATTAATGAAACTATTTTCGACCACCGCCCACTTTGAGGTTTAAAAAAGTATAGTGCCCTTTTATTTTTTAACTTATCTTTTTAAGTTACGGATGCCTTGTTTTTTTTTTTTTTACATTAACTCCACACAGGAGGCTCTGAGGAAAATAATTTCCCTCAGGGCCTATGTCATCCTTGAAGATGCTGTGTGGAGGGTGTTTTTGAGGAAGGAGTGAACATGGGTCTTGAAGAGACCCATGTTGTAGGAGGGAGGAAACACAGAGGCCGGCAAATCGTTCCACAGCCGAGCTGTTGAACTCAAGAACGAGTCGTAGAAACGACCCGTTCTCATGTGACTAATGTCAATCGTGTACAAATGTTGAGCGCGCGTTTGGCGTATTTCCCGACTACGCACTGGTGCCGAGGGGATCAATAACGCTAGTTCCTCGGAGCATCTTCCATTGTAATATCGGTAGAACAAGGACAGCATTCCAACCTGGCGCCTGTGCTCTAAAGATTGCAATCCGTTTGTTAGGTTAGGAGAGTCTATCAAACGGACTGCCCGTTTCTGCACAGAGTCAAGGGGTTTTTTCAGGTATTTTGGGGCTCCAGACCAGAGGTGGCTGCCAAATTCTGGGGTGCTATGCCGTGTTGCGCTACCTCCTTCTTTAGTCAACGTTTTGGACAGCGTTACAGTGTCCACCATCAGCACAATTACACTTCTGCCCTGATGATGGACACTGTAACGCTGTCCAAAACGTTGACTAAAGAAGGAGGTAGCGCAACACGGCATAGCACCCCAAAAACAAATTACGAAAAATAAAATAACTATTAGATAAAAGTCATACAAACACAGAAACAAAAACAGAAAAATACAGCCATTTTTTACAAGATGTGTTTAGTAATAAGTGTTGAAGCAAATATTTAAGATGATCCACAAAACTCGCCAAGTTGATATTGAATATGTCTATTAATTCTTGTATAGTTCGTATGCCTAAATGTTAATTGTAATACTCTTACAAATGTATTTTGAAAACGGATTAAGATGTAATATTTTTTAATGTTTTTGAGATAATTAATTAATTGAATTGAATAAAACAGACGAGGATTCATGTTATTTCAATGAAGAGACAGCTGATTCATCTTCATTTGAACGATTTATAAACATCCACCAGCAAGAAGAAAAATAATAAATCAAAGAAGACACGACTGTAGAAGTCGAATTTGAAGAGAATTTGAAGAGCATGCATCAGAAAAAGATATCAATAGAAATCAATAATAAATATTACGATCATTAATCGACATCAATAAATCAAATCAATATCAAAATCAATAATCAATATTCAGTAAATAGATTATTATCCCATGAAACTTCATCATAACCGATCGTGGATTATGCCTACTGTGGAAACCAACTTAAAAAAATGGGCCAGAGGCAAGTACACACATTACCTTCTATATCCACACCACCTGTGGAAATGTGTGCATATTAGAATGTAAATCCTTCAACTTTTAGAATCACTGTATCTCAGAAATGGTGATTCTTAGAAAAAAAGTATCAAAACATTTTTTGTAGTAAATTTTATGATCTACAACTTTTGAGAAAAAAAACCGAAAATTTTGACATTTGACCTTGAATAACCTTTTTAACAGACATAGGATCAATGGGGACTTTTGGTATTTTATTTGTAATGGTGTACCCAAGGCCTCTACCAAATTTCAGCGCTGTACGAATTTTTAATATTTGACCACTATTTTTCTAGCTAACTTGACGCCACATTACTTACTTTTTTTGGACTATTACGCCACTAAAAATAAAATGGGTTGGAAAACTCGCCAGATCATTTCACGGCAAATTCTTGCTGCAGTTTTTTCCCAGAGTTAATTGTGGTATATTAGGCACACACATTGTCACAAAATGTCTGACACAAGTTTTTTTTTATTTTTTTTTATATTAACTCCACACAGGAGGCCCTGAGGGAAATAATTTCCCTCAGGGCCTATGTCATCTTTGAAGATGCTGTGTGGAGGGTGCTGTTGAGGAGAGGAAGGAGTGAACATGGGTCTTGAAGAGACCCATATTGTAGGAGGGAGGAAACACAGAAGCCGGCAAATCGTTCCACAGCCGGGCTGTTGAACTCAAGAACGAGTCGTAGAAACGACCCGTTCTCATGTGACTAATGTCAACCGTGTACAAATGTTGAGCGCGTGTTTGGCGTGTTTCCCGACTATGCACCGGTGCCGAGGGGATCAGTGACGCTAGTTCCTCGGAGCATCTTCCATTGTAATACCGGTAGAAAAAGGACAGCATTCCCACCTGACGCCTGTGCTCTAAAGATTGCAGTCCATTTGTTAAGTTAGGAGAATCTATCAAACGGACCGCCCGTTTCTGCACAGAGTCGAGGGTTTTTTTCAGGTATTTTGGGACTCCAGACCAGAGGTGGCTGCCAAATTCAACCGTGGGGCGCACTTGCGATTTGTACAGGGTTAGCAGTTGTGTACTATTAAAGTATCTGCGGGCCCTGTACAGTACGCTCAGTTTCTGAGAGGCTAACTTAACTCTGGCCTCGATGGAGCCCCCGTACCTGAGCTGGTCACTTAGAGTTACACCAAGCATATCAATGGAAGGCCTGTTCGGGAGATTGCTTCCGTTGAAGGAGACTAGATTATCATTCCGATCCCTTTTAGACGTAATCAGACATGATTGGGTCTTTGAAACATTAAATTCGACGAGGTTATTCTTACCCCAAGAGAAAACACTCTCGAGGTAACCGTCCATTCTTTGTTTCAAAGCCCTCTGAGCCATTGGGATTTGTGAGCCCTTTGGAGGCTTGTCAAACAAAAAGCTATCATGGACTGTACTGTCATCCGCGTAACAATGAATCGGTGCACATGTCAAGAGGTCATTGATGTGCAACAGAAACAAAGTCGGAGACAGAACCGATCCCTGTGGGATGCCAGCATTTATCGAATGCGAGGAAGAGGTGGAACCATCAGCAACCGCCTGAATCGACCTCTCCCTCAAAAAGTCGGCAATCCACGTACACAAGGAAGCGAGAAGTCCGTAAGAAGGCAGTTTGTTGACAAGCCCTCGGTGCCAAACCCGGTCAAAGGCCTTGGAAATATCCAGTGCAACGGTTTGGGTCTCACCAAAGCGTTCCAGGCACCGCCCCCAAACATGTGTCACATACGCGAGAAGATCACCGCACGAGCGGTTCCGCCGGAATCCGTATTGACGGTCGTTAATAATTTTGTTCTTCTCGAGGTATGTGAGTAGTTTGTCGTTGACCACACGTTCCATCACTTTTGACAGAACAGATGTGATCGCTATGGGGCGGTAGTTGGCCGGGTTAGAGCGGTCACCTTTCTTTGGAATAGGGTGAATGATCGCTTTTTTCCAACAAGTGACACCATGTTTAAAGTCTCGATGACGTGAATGAAAACAAAAACAATGGGAGACTGCCGTCGCCATAAAAAATATGTGGCAGTAGTCGCCAATACAAAATCAGGTAGAAATTGAATTGTGGCAATTATTAAGTGGGGGCAGTTATAAGAAATCTTAAAAAAACCTTAAAATCAAAAATATCACAGACCCATTCGCCCTTTTCAATTTATTTAGAAAAAAATCCTTTCGGGGTATCCTTCCGATCCAGCTTACCTCTGAGGTTGAAATTGCTGAATCTTTGACGTTTCTCGTGAATTGAACGCCAAGGGGCGAAGGAAATACTGTAAAATAAAATAAACAACCCGTCTCTCTTAACCTCCCAACGATTATAGAATACAGAGAAACGTAATTTTATTTATGTTTATAACAGTTTTGACTTCCTTTCTCAATATTACCGAGGCGATCTTTTAATTTGTTTTCATTATTCGCCGGATAAACTCGATTTTATTTTTTAACCCGGCGAGAGTGGTAGGGTATGTCATACCCACCATGTTACCTGTTTGCATGTATTTTTGGTTTGTGACCTTCAAAGCTGTTGTAGCTTTGAGTAGCTGAAGTCAAAGACGTGCGGGAGGGGATAGTGACGTGATCGCAGTGTCGCGGCAGCCAAACGCTTGCAAACTGCGTTCGGGTATGTGATACCCTGCCACATAGCTGGTGTATAATATTTCGTGACAAAAACTAACCCCACTTTTTCTGCTTTTTTAACATACTTTCTTTGTTGCACTGTAGATTTTAATAGAAAATAAAAGTTGACAGTGAATAAACCCAACTTCGGTCAATGTTGGAGGAAGTATTAGAAAATACTTCCGATGAGGCAAGTTCATCGGAAGTATTTTTTAAGTAAAAGCTGCACTGATTTGAACCCTAGTTCCTAAGATGTTCCTAATATTTTTTGTTATTTTTTTTAGTTTATATATACTTATTTCATGTTCTATCATATCTTTAAGTTTTTTTTTCATAAAACTGGTTTTCTTTAGTTACTTTGTAGTTTTTTTTTTGAGAGTAAAATTTTTTTGTTAAAATTCATAGTGACTTGTTTCCGTTTAAGCAAAATATAAAAATTATTAGAATGGCGGAAACATTTCATTTCCAATGCGTTATAATAAAGTCTCGCTATAACAAAAAATAAAATTATAATGCTTTATCGTAAGATTTAAGTTTTACATCAAATTTGTAAGCGGGTATGTCATACCCTGCCACATACTTCTTGTTACATTTTTTCACGACACTCTCACCGGGTTAATCCCAAGGCGGTTTTAGTTTTGGTGGGATGGGATCTAGCCTATTTAAAAAAAGTTAATGTTTTAATGTTAGGAAAATTCGATCGGCTAAGCGTTCAAACAGCTTGTCGCCACAAGCGTTATGACAAAACCTATTACACGGGTTAAAATACTGTCGAGGACGAAAATGAAACAAAAATTCCAAGAAATTTAAGAATCTACAAGAATTGCAAAAATAGCAGTAACTAAATTAAAGGGATTTTTCCTTTGTTTGAGTGGTAGGTTTTTTAAACCCTTAGAGAATATAAGTTGTTTTGAATAATAAATAGCTTTCAATTCAGACAAAAACTACTTTTTGCAAAAATAAAAATATTAGGCGATTTTGATTTGTACTCTTTAGTAACTGAATTTTTAAGATGATTATTATATTGTGCACATTTCACAAAGCTGGTTCCTTCGTACACCGTGTCTGGAAACTCATAGTACAAGCGGGAAATTAGTGAATCTACTTATCACACAGTAAACCTTATGTTTTTTTTTATTTTCGATCTGATAATTTCGATTGTTTTATTTCAATTTTTTTTTTGCAACTACAGGCTTAACAAAACTTTTGGAGCCGGGTCAGCGCTTCGATGTTTTTTAGAAGTCATCAAACAGTTGAATTTACTCTCCCTAATACACTTTTTGAAAATTTTGACCAAAAAATCCAAATTCGGGCTTGATTTAGTCGAAAACAAAAGCTCAAATCAAAGAATAGAATCAAATAATAAACATCGTTTGTTTATTAGTAATTACTAATGTGTTAAGTATCGAGGTACATAAATCAGGTAGGACGATCTACAATCTCTCGTGTCTAGGATGATCAAAATATGTAAAGACTAAAGTCACGGTATTTGAAAGAGAGAAAACGAAAAATTGTGTGCAATGTAGTTGTGAATGATGAATATTTGGAGCAGGTGGATGTGTTTGTGCATTTGGGAAGTATGTTAAGGCGAGATGAGAAGGCTGATAGAGATATTGAAACAAAGGTAATTGGATGTAAATCCATTAATGGAAGACCGAACGCGGTTGGGACAACAAACTGTCCAAAGAAAGGAAGCCAGCAGTCGATTACGGAGCTCTGAAACCTACCCAGATGCATGGCAGTGAGACATGGAACTGGAATGGTAGAGGTGAATGAATGGCAGGATTAATGTAGACTGAATGTTGTAGCAATAAGATTCTTGAGGTGTATGTATGGTAAAACCATGTATGATCGTGTGAGAAATGTGAATATCAGCAAATAATGCATGTTTAAGAAAGGGATTCTCAGGTAGTTTGGGCATGTAGAGTGGAAGAAAGGAGTGAAAGGATGAATACAAACGTTAATGGTAAAAGATGTCGTGGACGACCAAGGAAGAAATGGCACGATCAAGTCAATCAGATATCAAATAAAAAAAAAAAACAAAATGTATTTTTGAATATTTAATATAACAACATTACGTATGTACATGTGTATGTCTATATGTGTGTGTGTATATGTATGAATGTATGTGTATGTGTACATATGTATATGTATGTATACATGTATATGTATATATGTGTGCGTATATATGTATGTGTATGTTTATGTGGGTAAATATATGCATTTACTTTTGTCTTTTTGAATTCATATCTTTTTTAATACATATCTTTTTTAATAAATATTATATATTATTTACCCGCCTCGAAATAGTCTTTGTCTAGTGAGGTGGGTAAAAGAAAACTTTGTACATAAATGAAAATAAAAGAATATGCCGGGTTGCCGGCACTGAAACTGAGCTGAGGTTCTTGTATCAGACTATGTCAAGAGTCATTGGAGGGGACCCCACCACTTTCCCACGGCGTTATAAGGAAACATATGGTTTCCTCCTTCACCGCACACGTCAAGACTCTACTTTTTTATTGAACGAAGCTACATTTATTTAATCGACTCTAGACCCTCCAATGTCCATGCATACGGGGTTATTAAGCAGTATGCAAGTACTTACATAATAACATAATACAAAAAAAAGTGGCAGCCCGTGGAATAATTCTTCTGAAATTCTATATAAAATATATAAAGATATTAGTAAAAATAAAAATAAGAGGAGAGGAGAAAAATAATAATATTGAGGAAGCCTGGAATACGAGAAATAATGGAAAAAGAAAAAAAAAAATAATATAACAGTAATCATGTAATGCAAGTATTTACAATCATAAGAGTATAGGTTTTCCACAAACCACCCGGCAGTCCCAATGACAATGTGCATGGCTATCGGCCCAACCGCTGACGGAACCCGAAGTCCGCGCCCTTTAGCCGGCTCCCCGATTTTGCCTCGAAGAAGTGTAGGAAAAGAGTCAGAACAAGATAGAGTATATATGAAACGATGAATAAATGTGGATGAGGCAAAGAGTGTGTGCTAAGACAGGCTTGTTAGGCGGCCCGGCCTCTCTGACTATCCCTACGGGGAAACGGCATGATGTTATATTCAAGATTTCATTGCTTATTTAACTACCACAAATGTTTAACCTTTCAAAGCTTTCACAATAACATTATTTTAAGGTTTCTCCTTGGTTGTAAAATTGAATTCCGGGATTCCTGGAAACTGAGCTGAGCAGTGAAAATCAGGAAATGCGATTCAACGTAATAAAATTGAATTCACAAAGGAATCTAACGACTTGGTAAACACTGAGGATAGAATCCAAATTTATAAATTGCCAGTTTAAATATGAATAACAAATTGAATAAACTAACAATTTCCATTTTTTAATTGAGTTAGGTATGTAACTGTACAAACAAGCGAAGCTAGCCGTCCATGATGGAGTGGTACCTACTGGATGGTATCTACTCTGATGTATTGTAGTGAGCCATGGAACTGGCAGAGAAAGGATGAAAGTAGACTGAATGCTGTAGAAATTAGATCCTTGAGGCGTATGGGTGGTAAAACCATGTACGATCGTGTGAAAAACGTGGAGATCTGAAAAGAATGCAAGGCTGATGTAAGGGTTATGAATAAAATTAAGAAGGTTTGGGCGTGTAAAGCGAATGAACGGGGAAAAGAAGGTAAAGGGAATATATGATGCAAATCTGAATGGTAGAAGAAGTCGGAAACGCCCGAGAAAGACATGGCACGACCAAGTGAATCAGATAATTGAGTCGGGCCACGTCAATAGTCAGAATAATAGAAGAGCATGTATGAACGTGAACGAGGCAAGAAGTGTGTGCCAAGATAGAGTTGTTTGGCGGTCCGTCGTCTCTGCCTACCGAAACGGCGTGATGGTAAGTCAGTGGCTGAATTCAATTCGTCTGAATTCGATTCCTCCGTTAGATAAGTCAGCCATCTTTGCACAAGCATCGTAATACACTTATAATGATTGTTGCATCATTTTTGATTACCAACATTGCGAGTAAATATTGTTAGGTAACACATGCAAGTTTAAAAAAAAAATTTAATTATGCTCGTACGTCGAATGCATCAAAACTATTAGGCTCTCTAGTAAACGTTCAAAAAGAGGAAGATGGTTTCAAATATATTGTAAAAGGACAATTAAACAATGTTGTTTAACGACACAGGAGCTACAAAAAGAGATATTTAATATTATCGAAGGAAGCAAATACTTTGTTGTGCGAGATTATATATTAAATGAAAAACACACTTTATAAAATACTTTTATTTGAATTCATATATAATAGTTAACCAGGTTTCACTTAGTTCAAACTTCGTCAGGGCTTATTATATCAACCAAAGATAATTACATACAGACGCATATATAAAAGAAAATAAAAGATGAAGTGAAAGAGATTGCAATAGAATAGGCGACACCCAAAGGGGGGGGGGGGTCGGAAGAGGTTAACGAAATAAATTACATATGAGACTAACAGTTAAATTGATTTCATAATTAATTATTTTTGATTAATTATTGACGGTTTTTTTTTTTAATTTCGAGGGCTAGATTGTTTGACATAATTCCAATCGTGTGGTTTGATACTACGAAAATACCGAACGTTCATCCATGAACGCAGCGAATAGATGTAGACAGTGGCAGACTAAGCCCGTCAGAGGCCAGGGTCGCAAAAGCTGAATGAGCTCCCCTCTAGTTCAAGAAGTTGATGTAATTTTCCAAGCTTTTTATTCAGTTCACACGGGCCTCTGGTCCTGGGGGGCCTTCAAACGCCTCCATGTTCCCTTGATCAAATCCTAAACAAGGTCAGGACACTGTAAAATATATGAACATATATATTTTTTTAAATTTCAGTTGTTGAAAGGTGCATTTGTTAATAATGCTCTCACCAAATATTTTAAGAAAATTCGTAAATTTGACGGAGATACAGCATTTTATATGAAACCGTTTTAAACCGTGGCTTTGTAAAACAGCTTTTAAACAGTTTAATTGTGGTGGTAGATGGTGCGGGAATGTTTGTCTTTCTTTGTATTGTTTAATATGTTGTCGACCAGGTTGAAAAACGTGTTAAAAAAGTTTCGAGAAAAACGCGTTCATAGTTTTGCTGAAGGATAGATAATTCAACTGTTTCAAACAGTTTAACATAAAATGCTGTATATCCGTCAATTTTTTGAATTTCTTCAAAACATTTGGTGCGAACATTCTTAATAAGTGCATCTTTCAGAAAATGAAACAAAAAATGATTTTTTTTACAGTGTCCTGGTGCCTTAAAGTCTTGTTTAGGATTTGATCAAGGGAACATGGAGGCGTTTGGGGGCCCCCCATCAGGGGCCCCAAACGCCTCGGGCCTCCCACTCCGCCCCCCTTTTAATCCGCCACTGGAAGTAGATTCCGGAATCCATAAGCGGAATGACACTTACTTAGACCGAGATGGCAGTTTGACTATGTGCCATCTTAAAACTTATACAGAATTTAATCTTGTATTTATTGTTAATAGCGAGTTCCCGGCATTCGTTGCTATGCCACTTAATAAAGAAATTGTTTCTCCTTGCTTGTCTTTTCCCATTCGTCCTGTTCCACTTCCGCCTCCTCTTACTCTCCCGTTCTCCCTTCCCCCCGCGCATTCCCAATCCGCCTTTTCCGGCTTCCCTCTCCCCTCTCCCCTCTCCTTAGTTTTTATAACTGGATTGTTGTATTGTGAGTGAGAACACCTATAAAAACCCAGTATAAATAAATAAATAAATAAAGAAAAGTGATAAGTAACCTGTCTAAAAATCGAACATAGGCTTAGCTAGGACTCACACCTCTCCAAATGATACGATTTATTGGTTTAGGTAAAGTTAATATAATTGGTTGAAGAAATTATCCATAGATATCAGAAGGTGCAAATTTCCCTTCTACCAAGGGCTAACATTATAAAAAACCTATGTTTTAGGTTTTTACTCTCACTTCTCCTCTACTCACCATACCTTCTTAACAAGTAAATCGTAAACTCCTTGGTCTGTCTTGGGTAGTTTGGGTCTCCTGAATGTTCACAATGTAATTGGGAATAGAGCAATTAAATTCACAAGTCCTTTAAAGTTTCCTGAAGATGCGTTATTATTTACAAGTTCCTTCCTCCGAAATATTACATAACCAATTAACTAAGTGTTGGCGTACCAACGATATGTTGAATGAGTGGTTCTAATCACGTCACTTTGATGTAAAGGATTTCTACGGCTGATGTGGTTTGGGAGTCACTTTGAAGCAAAGGATTTCTACAGCTGATGTGTTTACCATTAACTAAACCAAGCGTACAGTTTAGTACACCGATGGCCAACCTTTAGGTTCATAGTATATTAACTTCTATGTCAGTGATAATACGTAAATGAATTTTTGTAAATATTGACTTTTGTAATGTTCTCCAAATCGAGATGTTCATCAAGATTTCAAGTTTATATAATTACACTAATCATTGTTTTTTTAACGTTATCGTGTGGTTTAAAATAAATATTTAATTGTATAAATATAATGGATGCTCTGTGTAATGTGTAATTCTGAAATAAGGAAATCGACACTGAATGTGCCCAGCTGTCCCAACGGATATCACAGTTTCAACTCGCCTAAGTTTCCTCTTTACTGATATCTGTTGAGCTACCTACATACAACTACTTAGATAAATACATATTGACATTGAAAGTACGTATATAATCTCATGCACCATGAATTTAAAATGGGAAACTTACATTTATAAAATAATTTATAAACGTACACTTAAAAAGATATATTTAAAAAATACACACTTAAAAAACTAATATTTAGAAAAATAAATTTGTACATAACCTTATTAAAATATACATTAAATCATGTATTTTAAAAATAATTAGAAACACATTAAAAAAAATGTAAAAAAAAATAAATTGTTTTTACAATATTTTTAATTAAAAACGTGTTTTATAAAAATATTAACAACTACGTACGTTACCTAAAAAATATGCATTTTCAAAAAATACTCAAAATCGTAAATATAAATAATTATGGATATATTTAAAAAATACCTTAATAAAACATGCATATAAATACAGGGTGTATCAGGACGTTCCCGAGGAATTTTAACCGCTATTCCTGAGCATATTTGGAGTGGTTAGTGGCGACGCGTGATGGAAAATATTTTTAATGTTTTTAAAAGAAAAAAAAAATGTCTTCGGACAGCAAAATGACATGTACATTTTTACTCCAAATATGCTCAGGAATCGTTGGTTAAAATTCCTCGGATACGTCCTGTCACACCCTGTATATGAAAAAAATATGTGTTTAAAAAATTGTGGACATAAAATTAAATAAATTATCTTTGGATAAAAGCTTTTATCAAAAAAGGCTGGATATCTCTCTCAAAGTGATTTGGCGTTCAATCGCCTACACTGCTCTTGCGGGTAGGCGGATGGGCGGAAAGGCGGATAGGCGAACAGGGATGGTACATCACACTTCACTAGGTCATGTGAGTCACGTAGCTAATATTGCTAATGGAATTATGGCTTGCGGGTCCCGTGTCCTGTTAGTCTAGGTCCTTTAGCGAACCAGCCACCGCTAACCGCCAACACCTGTCATAAGTGAATTGCATACTTGTAATCGGCTTATTATTAAGTTAACAATCTGCACTTCCGGGCTTTATGCAAAGTTTCCAAAATCGGACGCAGTCAGTAATTTTCATCTTATTATGAAAGATTTCATCAAAATGTATCAAAATTCTGCTTTAATGGGTGGGAAAAGGGGATAGGGTATTTTTAGGAATCTAACGAAGCAGTTTTATTTTTATTTTTAAAAACTTTATTTAGTCATCGCATGGTATTACTGGAAATTACTGTAGCGCTTGCACTTATCAATTATCTCCCCCCCCCCCACCCCACCCCCATCCCCTCCCGCATTCCATATATTCATTCCCTTACATTCAGTTTTCAAACATCTCGCCTACCACCTAAATTTCATAAAGCTATAGCTCAAAGAAAAAAAGAATACTTTTCCAATTTTGTTCATTCGTTCGGAATTTATGCGCTTACAAACATTTCGGATGTTTATTTTTATTTAAATATTTGGAAGTTCGTTAATATAATAAAAAAATACTCTATTTATCATTCAGTCTTTATAATCGTTACGAATTATATTTTTAATATAAGAACTCAAATCTGACATTTATTCCAAGCTTGTCCAAAAAAAAAACGAATTCTAATATTTGAATTTTCTGCAGTAGTAGCTGACCAATAGACTGAGTACCTACCAGCATAGAGCCCAAAAATATATCAACATTGTTTCCATGGAAAAGATTTTTTCTGACGTTAGCAAAAACTCGCTTTTGTTAGCGACAGAAAACGTATAACAAATATAATATATTAATATTTATAATTTCATAACGCCAGAGCTTACCATCATATACAATCTGTACTCTGCGCTTATAATTTAGCTTTATATTGGTGAAAGAATTATTAAAGTCTTTATATTGTGTTATGCGTGAAAAGGTCATAAACAAACTCGAGCAGTTTCGCATTTATAAAATTAAGTATAAAGTATGGATATATATATATGTTATGGTTAAGGTTTTCACGGGTGTAAGATGTAAAACAATTTTCTCGGTTTACCCGCGTAACGTAGTCCTTAAAAGGACTTTTTATCTCCTGACGTTTCGGACAGATCTCACTGTCCATCTTCAGAGGCCTTATGTCTTGGCTTTTGTCTCAAACTGTTCGCTTTCGCTTGTCCGTTCGGTTCAAAAGTCAAAACCTAAGTGAGTGCTTGTCAATTTTTATGTCTCGATCGAAGTACGCGAGTAGAAGGTGATTTGACGGTGGGGGCGGGGCCGGCAATATCAGGCGGATTACGTGTAGAGATTTGATTGGATTGCTTCAAGTTAATTGGATGTATTATTTCTGAGGATTTTGGGAATGCCGTTTTTTGGGGAATTTGATCAATTATGACTTTCCAGGTGTTGGGGATTCTAATTGAGTCATTTCTGGTATTCATATTATTTTTATGTTTATAAATTTCTATGGCTTCGCGGTAAATTCTTTTCGATTCATTGTTTATGCTAGCTATTGTTGTGGCGTTGTTAAAATCTATTTTATGACCTTCATTAAGGACATGTTGAACTATGGATGAAGTTAAGCGTTTGTTAGTGACATCTACTTTATGTTCTGCAATTCTACAAGATATTTTTCTATTACACCGTCCAATATAAACCTTTTCACATGCCCCACAAGGTATTTTATAAATACCATGTGATTCAAGTGGAATGTGGTCTTTCGGACTTCTTAATAGAGACGAGATTTTATTTTCAGATTTATAAATGGTTTTGATTTTATTTCTTTTGAGGATTTGACTGATTTTATCTGTTGAGCCTTTGATGTATGGGAGAATTGCTATAGAAAGAGGTTCTTCTACCGTTTCAGGATTAGTTTTTTTGCGTTTATTTATGGATTTGTCTATTAAATATTTGGAGAAGCCGTTTGCTTGAAGAGCATTACTAAGATGATCTAGTTCTTTATGAATGTGATCTTTGTCCGCTAGTCGTTTTGATCGGGTGACTAAGGTATTTATTACAGATGGCAACTGAGATGGGTTGTGATTTGAGTTGGCGTTTAAGTATCTATTCGTATGTGTCGGTTTACGATATACGGTGTGGCCAAGGCTGCCGTCAGGAGATAAAAAGTCCTTTTAAGGACTACGTTACGCGGGTAAACCGAGAAAATTGTTTTACATATATATATATATATATATATATATATATTTATTTATTTATTATGTACATCTATATAAAAAAATGTCCTTGCCTGTCTCACTAGGAGATCCTGTGTCGAGGCAGACTATTTAAAAAATATTTTAAAGGTATTATTAGGGTACATTTTACAATAAAGCTAAAATATTTGACAAATAATTTTTAGGTTGGTATGTAGTGGTAACAATAGTGGCGTACAGGATTATATTTGGGCGAGGTGACTAATTATTGCACGACCTTTTTCGATGATCCATTGTTTGATCAGGATTTTATACTGTGCCTATCTCACTGGGAACTCCTGTATTGAGAGCAGACGCAGTTTAACTTCTTTTATCTTGTTTATTCTATAAAATTACATTTTATAGATGTTTACTTTTGTATGGCTGACAGAGTATTGCACTCACCGCGCTGTTCGGCTGAAATAAACAAACTTTTATTATTATGAACATAAGCAAGTTATACAGAAATAAAAATAATAACGACAATATTTTATTTTTAATAAAAGACAAAAGACAATCAGTGTCGTATCGTTGCGAGAACGGACTAATAAATAGGTTTTAATAAAATCACTAATGATTGGTCTATCTTGGCTGATGATCCAAGATATGGTATCTGATTTACCTCCCATTCGTGTTGAAAATCCAGTATGTACAATTTAATAATCACGACGACATTAATATTTGACCAGATAAGCGTAGAGATAACCTAGAGTTTAGGGAAGGAGAGCTTCAGCCAGCAAAAGAGACCGCTGAAATAATACAGACAGAGACACGTGAATACGCCTTATCGAGGCAATAAGTATAAATAGTATAAAAGTATAAATATATATATATAATAACCCGACCCGAATTGGGATTAATATAAGAAAGTGAATCTGCAGTAATAATGGATTAGTTCATTCTCTCAAAATTTCCACAAAACACTCATATACCTAAACACCTCTGAGATGTATATACATAGTATACGTGATACTACGGTATTTTAAGGGGGTATTCTAGTCTAGAAGCATGAATTGTAGGTGTTTTTTCAGGTGCAACAAAAAAAACCAATAATATTTTTACCAACTATTGTTTTGTCAAATATTTATTAAGCTTTAAATAATCTATTAAAAATAAAGTCAAACGAAAAAATTAAAAAGTCAAAAAGTTACAGGGTGTTGAAGTGGGGATTCTCAAAAAAATGGAGCGCCCTGGTTGACACGATTGCAACCCTTCCAGTAATTAAAAAAAATATATATCCTTAATTATCCCAAACTAAAAGAAATTAAAAAAAAATATTTTTCGCAAAATGGCGGCTGTCTGAAATAAAAAAGACGTTTTTGTACCAGTTTTTTTGACTTTCCAAATTTTTTTAAAATAGGAAAAATTGAAATTTTGTTATAATCTAATTCCCGCCATAGAAAAATGTATGGAGAAGGCTCACACCAAATTTCAAGTAAATTGGTTTAGTAGAATTTGAGATAATATGTCAACCGTCCCGAAAAAAGTGGTTTGGAGAAAAATGGGTTTAAAATTTTGTTCTGTTTAGATTTTGGTTAGATTCCGTCTAAACCGCGATATTTAAATGGCTCTAACTTTTAAAATAATGCGAATTTCGAAAAATCCTTTAAAGGAGATATTTTTGAATATTTAAACATTGGAAATATGAAGAAAAAAAAAATAGGTTTTTTTTTTCTTGACTAGAATACCCCCTTAATATGGCTGTGTTGAGAGTCTGAAGGAGTGGGGAGGGAAAAAAATGTGGAGAGGAAGGTTGGGAAGAACCTTGCTATTCAGATCTGGCCATCAAACACACCAAACAAAGTCATTTCAAGAAACGTTCAGATTGAAAATGGTGGTGTTTTAAAATTTATACAAATACAGAAATGATTTTAGATTTTATTACTATATTAAATTTACACAGGTAAAGATGTTATGTTGTTTATTAATAAATCGGATTCAATCGATTAAATAATTAATTAATCAAATCATTAATTAGGTGGTCAATTAATTAATTATTTCATTAATTCTGCAAGACATCTATTAGGTAACTAAATGTATGGGTACGGATTAATCACCGCTAAACGTCATGAGAATTCTATAGTCCTGTATTTATGAATTTTATTGCTTTTTCGACACCATTAATTATCATTACCATTTATGATCTTCGGAAATCTCTACGTAAGGCAATTTATTAAGTACGTAGGTAATGTATATTACTATTTATAGTACATTTATACGGTCGTATAATTCGAGCATAAAATAACAACGAAAATAATTTCGTTATCATGGACATTCTTGATGACAAAAATGAAAATTATGATAATGATATTACAAACATTACATAAATTTATCTGCATATAAGATTCCATTATATATTTATTGGTTATTTATACACTCAAAATGTAATGCTTTATTCAATTTTTTCGGATTCATTAATTTTTGTTTATTATTTTACACACTTTACAAATATAAGACAAAAATGTCCAGATAAACTACTTTTTAGCAGTTTGTCTGACGGGTTTTTTACATTAAAAATCTTATTTTAGTGAGTTAATAGTTACATTTTAACAATTATATAAAACGAAAATTAAAAATTTTACAGAAAAAGAAAAATTATTATTTTACAGAGAAAAGAAAAATTTTGAAAACATAAATAACAATTTTAAAGTCTTTAGAATAAGATGTCAGTGTAATCTAATACAAATTAATTCTTTCCGTAAGCCAAGTCTTCAGTAAATTCACCAATTGTTTGTTTTGGGCACAGTTTTTAATTTTAGCAAGTAACATATTTAAACAACTGGGAATCATGTAATTTAACGTTCCTTGTCCATATTTATTTGAATGCGTAGGTACAATTATTACTCCTTTATTAAAGTTAAAACGAGTGTTACGGTTGTGTTCCAGCCTGTTTATATATAAAGGGTTGTGCTGAAATATAATTTTGTA